>JACDQD010000004.1:30955187-31555187 GCA_019843655.1 Lethocerus indicus | reverse complement strand
TAATCAACACAGTATACTACCTACAATTAATGGATACTTAATAATTATGTTGTTAAGATTGACATTTAATTCTTATGAAATATGTTTCGTTTTGTAGCCAAACATCCGTGACAAACTGACTTCTATTGAAGTTGAAATGCATTACAGTCTAAAAGAAAACTCCAGGCCACGAAGTTTGACACCTGTTCTAAATATGAATCAAGAGTTAATCAGAAAAGATACTGTCAGTATTAGGAAGAATTGTGGAAATGATAAAATTTGTATTCCTAATCTAATACTTGAGGCAGAACCGTAAGATATGCATAAATAATTACTTTATCATTTCATTATTTGTTAAGTAACTTAAAAATTAATATATGTGTGTGTGTGTGTGTGTGTGTGTGTGTGTGTGTGTGTGTGTGTGTGTGTGTGTATATATATATATATATATATATATATATATATATATATATATATATATATATATTATAAAATACTGCTGACAAACATTATGTATTTCTAATGTCTGCAAGGCAGGAAAAAATATGAAACAAACAAAACTAAACAGATTAGAGAAATTTAATAAACAACAACACATTGTTACAAACTTTCCCCTTAGTGTTGAAAAAATTAAAAATCAGGAAATATTTGCATATTATTTAATAGATCTAATAGCAATTAAATGATTAATCAGCAGTTATAATTATAATTCCCATAGGATATATCCTTTATATATTTTTAATCAATTTTCATAAACATTTTTAGGAGTGTGGAAAAATACCTTTTAGGTTCAGGTGAAAAACTGATTATTGATGTAATGGTCAAGAATAACGGGGAAGATGCTTTTGAATCTGTATTTGATCTTAAAGTGCCACCAGGATTAAATTATGTGAAGATTGAAAGAACAGACGAAGCAGAAAAAGAAATACTAGTTTCATGTTCTGCTCCATCATTAGCCAGTAATAACACATTGCATTGTGATATTGGAAATCCATTACCCAATGAGAAACTGGTCAGTGCAAATATTTTTTGTAAACTTAAAAGAATACACATTTTTTAGATTATAAATTGAAACAAAAAGTGGTATTATATTACTTTCATGCTATTAAATAAATAAACGACTAACTAATTCCTAAGGAGTGAAAAAGTATTATTATTTAAAATATCTTCAATTTCAAATTTGAGCAGTGAGGAAAAATTCAGGGAAGAAATATTTTGATAATTTTAGTATACAATATATACTGATATATATTGAAAAGAATATGACTCCAACATCTATCACATGTGATAAAGTAGAAAGAACATAGATCTCATCACTAAATAATATTAATTTTTAGATATATTTTACTGATTTTTTCACATATGGTAATTGGGGACTGCAGTAACTCAGTGGTTAAATTGTATGTCAACCTTGGAATTAGCAGTTGTGGTTCATGCATTCATGGTTCATACCCCTTGGTGTTTAAACTCTGTATGTGTGTGTACACACACACATATGTGTATATAAATATTCACATATAAATATAAATAATAGAAATTTTCTTTTATTTCACAGGTCCGATTTCATGTTATTTTACAACCTTACCATCAAGACGACATGAAACCCCGATATGAATTCCTTATGTCAGTCAACTCGACGAATCCTGAAAATAAATCCTCTACTTTTGACAACGCTAAACAGATTTTTGTTCCCATCTGGGTTGAGTCAAATATCTCTTTGCAAGGGTATGAAAATTAAGGATACCTAAATTTGTTTTTAAAATTCATTCATATACTTATTTTAATACTGTACTTTTTTGGGTGCTGTCAAAAATTTATATGATGACATTTTCTTTATTTATAATTATTCTTCTCACTGTTCATCAGATTTTCACAACCTGCAGATGTCCAGTATGATCCTTCTTTATATAAAACAGAAGAAATAACCCATGAAAATCAAACTGGTCCTCAAGTTTCACATGTCTACCAAATTCTCAATAAGGGCCCTTCAGATATAGTTGAAGCAGAAGCAATATTTTTGTGGCCTGAACGTACCCTTGCAGGTAATTATTTTCTTCAAGTTTCTTCATTGAATTGAAACAGTATTCTAAACAATCATTTTCACCGATTTTTTATTATAAGCCAGTATTACAAAATACAGGATGATATTGACATAAAGTTTAACAAATATTCACATTGAACCAAACACATTTATTTAAATAATAACACAACAGTATCAAATTTTTACATTTCCAAATGAATTTCTTTGTTCTGAATTAATTGACATTAGAAGAACCAACAAGTTTAAGAATATTATAAAATTGAGAATATAATTAATACAATTATACACAAAATGTATTTATTGAAAGAATATTAGTAATAATACATTTCAGTAATTTAGAGTACCTGTTTTGTGTTCTGCGAAGGTTGGAATACCGTAGATTTCATGTCTTTCTGTTACTCTCGCTGGTTTCGTCTTTTGCTAGACCGGTTTCGGCTGCTCGCCATCTTCAGTAGCAGTAGTCACTTGTCACTTGTACTGTGGTAGTTGTCTGTTTGTCGTGTGTATAAATATATATATATATATATATATATATATATATATATATATATGTCTTGTTATTGTGTGTATGGGGTTGTGTACTTGTCACAGTACAAGTGACAGTGACAGTGTAGTGAGGATGCCCAAAAAACATCCAAAGTGCCAAGGTGACTAACAAAAGACCAAACCAGCAAAAGGAAACAGAAACACACAAAACGTAACATAATTTCAGTAACATATAAAAATTAAGTAAGGAACTAATACTATGATTTTGTATAGATGAATTTTTGCTGTATTTGGTGGAACAACCAAGAACAAGTAGCAACATCCAATGTGAATATGTTGAAGAAGTAAATCCTTTGAACTTAATTGTGAGTATTTCTCTAATTACTGAAATCCTAATGTATTAAAGTTTATTAGTTTGTGTTACACAAATTAATTTATCATAAATTGTCTCCTTGTTTAATTATTTCTCATCGAAAATAAATATTTTTAAGGGTTAATACTCTTCCAATGCAAATTCATTCTTTGAGAAATTTTCTTGTTAGTTATTATTAATATTTGTATTTATTATTCTAATATTATAAAAATTAAATCGTTTAAAACTATTAAAACGATAGTAAAATTTAAAAAAAACTATTTTTTATACTATTTTTCAGCTGGAAAAAAGTAGAAAGTACTATGTTGAGTCAGAAAATATTGTGGGAGAGAAAAGCGGTCTGACAGCATCTTCATCTTCTTCATCTTCCTCATCTTCATCATCCTCCTCATCTTCTTCATCATCGTCATCAAGTAGTTCCTCCAGTAGTTCTTATGAATCAAAAATTGTTGTCCAAAAAGGAAGTCATGGCTCAAGTCAAACATTTCACAGTAAAACTGGAAATACTTTGACAAATGACAAAAATATTGAAAAAGAAGTAGGTAAGCATTCACATAAAGAGGATGATGAGGTACATTACACAGCTAATGGTGGAAAACTTGAAAGTGGTTCTCAGTTCAAGCCTCATGAATCTGACAGAAGATCAGGGACCTCTGGAGGCAGTTATCATTATGAATCAACTTACAATGAAAGAAAGTATGGAAGTAATACAGGTTCCTCAGGTGGAAGAACAGGGGGAAGACATTATGAAACATCTAGTAACTACGGTAGTGAAACTGAAGACCGATACAAATCATCTGAGGGAGAACACTTGAATGGCCATAAATTGTCTCCAAGTCATAACCGCAGTTATTTTGAAGAGAAACACACTTCCTGGAGTTCTGGATCTCCCTCTCAAACAAGTTTTTCCTGGAGTATCAATAGGGATGGTAAAGTGCAGAATGGTAGCCAGTCGCGGGTAGGTGAAAATGAACATCATGATTTTAGTCACGGTGTTGATTCATATGACAGAAGAATACAAACTAACTTCAATGAAAGAAATAGAGATTCGACAGGCTCAGGAACGATTAAATACAGCAGTTCTGCAGAATATGACTTGAATAGGCCATCTAAACATGAAGATGATTCAACATTACAGTATTCAGGAAACAGGGAAAGAAATGGCACAAGAGTTTATTCAGAAGAAAGACATTCCACGAAAGAAACTGTTTGGAATTCTGAAGATGGAGGTAAGCCAAAAGTGTCAGAAACTTCTCATTGGAGAATTAATGAAGATGGTAATGTGAGAAGTGGAAGTAGATCAAATGTTGACGGAGGGAGAGGAGGAAAAGATGAAGATTATGACAGGATTTCAGGTGGTAATACACACGGAGGACATTCCGGCTCTAAAGTATATACAGAAGAACGAGAAAGACAATACAATGCAACTTGGAGCTCAGGAAGGAGACCAGTAACTCATGTTTCAAATAAATGGAGTACAAATGAAGATGGAGTAATTAGAAGTGGAAGTTCATCAGATGTATATGAGGAAACAGCTCCCCCAAGAAGTGGATATCACTATGAATCCAGAGGGATGGGAGGAGGTTCTTCTCAGTATGAAAGTAATTCAAGAAATCAATATTCCGGTTCAAGACATTCGAGTTCTGGATATGAGCATGAAAGGAGTAACGGAGGGTATTCCGGAGAGAGGCATGGAGGAAATTTGAACGAAAGACAGGGTAGTTCCTCCCATTCCTCTGAACATTCACTAACATCAATTGATATCAACTCTGGTACATCAGGGTCAAACGCTGGCTTTGATGCTTTAGGCGTAATTGCTAGAGGGCCACAAGATGGGGTGGCCAAAACGTACACATTTGATTTGGGTTTTGCAACTGATGGAGATGATCGCCATTCATCTTCGAGACACTCGTCAGGAAGAGTGGATGATGCTTCAAGACACTCTGGACGACATTATTCTTCACCTGCAGAGTCAGATTTGTCAACCTCTGGAGAACACATTAGTGATAGAAATCAACATTCTTCTGGTAGAACTGCTGGTTCTTACGGATATTCTTCTCGAACAATAGAAAGTGACTTCAATAGGAATTCCGACTCAAGGAAAGATGCATCCCTAGAAACCAGCTGGAGTTCGAATGGTTCACCGGTTCGTAGTTCATGGAGTTCTTGGAGTTCATGGAGTTCGACATCTGGAACTGCAGATGGTGACGCAATAGAAACAGGTGGATCTTATTCACCCAGGATACGCCATGAGCATTCATTTTCAAGTCGTTCAAGAAGACAGATAGAAGAAAATAGTAGTACAGAGGGTTTAAAATGTGGGCCTACTAAGTGCCTCAAAATAAAGTGTACTGTTGGACATTTAAAGAAGGATCAAGATGCTTGGGTTGAATTTAAATCCAGAGTATGGGTGAAAACAATTGAAAAGGTAAATAATGTTTAAAGTTTACAAATAATACACAAATTAATATTAATAACACATATTATGAGAGATTTAATATTAAGTTGACAGAAATTAAAAAATTTCAGCTTTAGAAATACATTTTTAAAAATTCACATCTTTTGTTGCAGTTTTCAAGTAGCCCAGACATTGGACTCAGTTCTATGCTCATTTCTAAAGTAAGAAAACTTCCTCACATTGGGGCACCAGAAGTAATTAAAAGTTATTCTACAGAAGTATTTTCTCAGATAATTCCAAGAGAAACACTATCAACAAAACCAGACATTGTACCTCTATGGGTTGTTGTACTTTCAGCCTGTGCTGGAGCCATAATACTCATGCTCCTTGTCTTCCTCTTGTGGAAGGTAAATTATTATATATTTTACTGTACTTTTAACTATATTCTCTATTTTTCAACTAGTATAAATATAAACATATATTTCAAATATAAAATCATATTCTATACTAAGAATAAAGAGATAGAATTCTATATTTGGAATATAGTCTGTAATGCCTCCTTGTTTATTAAATAACTGCTCTAACAACTTTAACCACCCAGATCATTTGTATATTAAACCGAATTTTATTTTATGTATTAATACGTTAATTATTCATTTTAGTGCGGATTTTTCAAGAGAAACAGGCCATCTGATTCACCAGAAAAACAACCCCTGAATAGAAATGGACATTATCAATCAGGAGATGAAGCATTGTGATCTAATTTTTTTAACTCATTTTTACTCACAAGTATGTACCCTGGCAGCTATTTAACACGGAATTTATTATTAAATAGTGCGCTGCTCCAACAGCGAGCGAGATTTTTTTCTACAAAAAATCATGTCGAATGCTCACAATGTATATTTAAAATAGGGACAATCAAACGTGGTATACACGAAAGTTTAGTTCCTGATATAACTGCTACTACTACACATGATCAAAATTTACATACATTCATTAATGAATGTCATTCATGACATTCTTTAATGAATATCTTGACCCTAATGGTTTTTATGTATCAATGAAATGATGATGATATGAATGATTTTGTGATAGCTCCTAAACATTCAATCAAATCAGCATAAAATTTGGACAAATGTGGAAAACATTTCAACCATCCAAAGACCCATAAATAGTTATAAGAAATACCTGACTAAACAGTACTAAGTTGACATGAACAACTTATTACAAAAATAAGGTCCTATTATAAACTTACTTCTATTCATCCTCTTTTATTTTTTATAAGTCTGAAGAGAAAAAGTGCTTTTGAAATAAATAAATAATCTTTCACTCCCCAAAATATATTTATAATAACAAGCTATTCTGAAATTTCTGTTTATTTTTACCCCAAAAGGTATGATATAAAACATTAGTAGCTACTGTGTTTCGGTTTTACAAAACATAATAGTAGTATTTTTTTGATGAATTTAGAAGACATCAAAGTATAAGATTCTTTATGGGCACATTCAATAAGAGGTTAATATTTCGAGGATATTTTGTTTTGTTTTTTATTGTTTATTAGATTAGGCTTATAAATATACAGACAGTTCCAGTGGGGTAAATATTATTTTATATGTGTAAATTAACTGAAGAGGGTACGGTGAATTTGTTTATTAAACTGTGAATGTAAATAAACTGTCGAGCAGGCAAGGGTGACTTAAGCAAATGTCGTAAGTAATGAAAATCTCATACAATGTGATTTATGCTATTTGCAATTTTGAAGCTTAATTAGTGGAATAATTGTGTATATAGACCAAATGATGTTAGTCAATTTATCAAAATTTTACTGTAAATTACTAATGTGCCATTACACTTATTGTAATTGTTATAAATTTGTTATACTAAAAGACTAGAGGTATCTAACATGATCTCTAATGACAGTGTTTTTTTCCGATGTCTATGTTCAATACATATGCACAAGCGAATTTGACACTTAAAATATCTTCTTTAGTGCCTAATTAAGTAATGAGTCTGTACAAAAAAATTGATATTACAATGAGCTTAAGCAATACTTCAAATAGTGCCTTAATTACTCGAATATTTAGGCACACAAATTATATTTTGACTAGTATTTATTGCTTCTTGTTGGAAGTTAGATTTTAACATATGTATTGTATTATAGTTTAACTACAATTAACAATCTCTAAGATGTATGTACTATGGAGGTATATTAGAATTTATTTTGTTTACTTGACTTTTTAATATTTAAAAATATGCGTGAAAGTAAAAACAGAAATCAAATGATGAGCTAACTAGACTAATAGTGATAATGGTTATAAATGTAAATAAATATATTTAATTTATAGTACCATTTGTCTTATTAATACAAAACACTTTTATTCCCAACTCCTAATTGAATGTAATCATTTAAATGTTCACATACCATTCCATTTATATTGAAATTATTTAAAAGATTTAGAACTTTAATTATATTTACTTTTATTTTCTATCATATTACAATCATTACATTAGTTAGTTAGTCTTACCTTATTTCTACTCAGTTTCATTTTTAATAAAAGTTTTAAAAAAATACTATGTATTGGAAATACATATCCTAACATCATGAATATATCTGCACAAATTACTTTTTTATTCAGATCATTAAATTCACATAACATATCAATAATCAGTTCACATACGTTATATCAATAGGTCCCACAATTCAACATCAATGATTTGCACATAAAATATATTTATTTATAATACAAGTGGCGACATTCAATAATAAAATAATAATATAGGGTGAGAGCTGTAGTGATAGAAGTTAAAATATACATCTGATTATTTATATTAAGGACAATCTGACAAACACATCACAATATTATTCAATATTTTTACGTGTTACAAAATATACCAAAATGACTGATTTAACAGTCAAATTATACAGAACTAAGAGATAATTAAGATAAATTGGATTTCACTTGTAGAACAGTAAAAAATAATTCAAGCATTACTATAGCGATCTATTTATATTATTCATCATAAAAATGCATTTATATGCATATAAAAATTGTAAAAATGAAAAGGCATATTAATGAACATAAATCTGTAATATGCTCACCGAAACATAGCAAATACAAATACAATGTAATGTATAAAATTGATGACTGATTTGATTTAGTATTATATGAGTCAGTGTAAACAAATCTTCTGCTCTAATTAATACAAACATTGAAAAAGAAATAAAAATATAAAGACCTGGGGAAATTTTATAATAGAATATTTTTACAATTTCTGTGCTAAGAGCACAACAAAGATGTTGCGATTCATCAATATATTCTCATGTAACTTAATATTTATTCAGAACAGCCACTGGAATCTAATTACATAAAGTGCTGCAATATCTTAAGATGAATGAATCACAGCTACCGATACCTGTAAAATAAATAAAATTCGTTATTTATTATCATCAACACTTCAATTATTTATAGTTTTATGATATATACAAATTCATAAATAAGGTTCAATGTATGATTTCACATAAATGTACAGAAAAATACTCTAATTTAAAAATGGGTTACTAGTTACTTTTCAATCAAAAATACACATTATACAGATTGGATAATGTGTGTATTTCTTAAAAACATTTTCACTGAATTAACTGTATAATAGATGTACAGACAAAAAATTAGAAAATAAATTAAGCTTAAAATTAAACAAAAAACCAGTATCCATTTACCTTTATTATTAAACATTATCATTTTGTTTCTTTTGTACTCTTCCTGCCTTGAATATCCTCAGTGTATTATCAGCTCCACCTGACACCATTAAAGAAGGTTCTGACCAATCAGAACACAGTACCTTGTCATCATGACCTGACAAGTCAAACATTGGCACTTCAGGACTGAAACACAAGTTTTCTTGTAAATAAGATGCAATTCACGCCTTAAATAACAAATACAATAAAGATTCAATTTTACTGATGATACTACGATTAAATTATGTTGCGAATACCTCCTAATATCCCAAAGCTTGACCTGTTTATCGTAAGCTCCAGATATGAACAAATTTTCGTCTGTAGTTGACCACCTAACAGTTTGAACCCACTTATTATGTGATGAGAAACTGGTCTTCACCAATGTACCTTCTATAAAAAAAATCATATTTTAAGAAAACAAATTATTGTATTTTAATACACAAAAGACCATTACAAATTATTTAAAATAAAATGTTTAAAGCTGGAGATTCTATGGTAAAGAAGAATGTAAGAAATTATGTTCTCCCTTAATTTGTAATACATGATCAAAAGGGATAATTATTAAAAAACTGAGAACACCCAGTATGAAACTTACAAAGTTGCATTAATATTAACAAATGTTTGATTATTTTAAATGATGTTATAATGCTACGACTTCAATACAATTAACTCATTAAGATAACTTATTTAAATTTGAACACATTTTTCATTCTTCCTCTAAATTATTACTGATTATAAAATATCCAACCTGAAGACCTAGGATCATACAATCTGACGTGTCTATCAGAAGAAGCTGTAATTAGAAGACCACTGATTGGAGAAACATGAACATCAAAAAAAGCCTTATTCCCAGGAATTTCTCTTATAAAAGTGGAAACTTCGGTATCCCATATTCGTAGTGTGTGATCCCACGATGATGTTACAAGTTCCGAATTATTTTTCCAACTCAATCCAGAGATGGCTTCCTTGTGACCTTTCAGAGTTGTCAATGGTGTCTAAAAAAACGATGGGCATGTTAGAACGTAGTTTTTATGAAGAGAACCTAATCATGCTCAGAATAAAATTAACCTGAAGTAAAGATATATTTAATTATAATTGAAAAAAAATTATTATAAAAAGAAAAAAACTTACTCTAATTTGAGATTTATTATCAATTTTAGCCCTCTTGATTTTAGTTTCACCATCCTCTTCATTATTATCAAGAGTCCAATCTGTAGCTACATAAACATATAAGAGAATTTAATAGGAAAATATTTGTCAATAATGAAGGCATGATTTTTAAGAAGTTTAATAAAACAATATTGATATTATAAAACATATATAATAATAGAGGCATTGTATTAAACATATCAGGTATGAGGTAAAAATATTTTTAAAATGATTTTATCTTGGCACAAATGAAAGAAAGTACAGTTGTTGCTGAAGAAATGTTGATGATGAAAATTCTAAAACCAGCCTAGTTTATGACCAAACAGGCGAGTGAAGATAGAAAACTGCAATGGTAATTATATTCCAGAACCTCATTAACTACTTAACAGATATCTTAAACAACAAATATAATTCCAAAGAAGCATCTCTAAATGTTGGTTACTTACCAGCAGTCCAGACTTTAAGCATGGCATCCCAACTTCCAGTCGCAAAGCGGGATCCATCCAAATTAACTCCTACGCACTCTATACCCCTTGTATGACCTTTGCAGACTTGAACACATTCCACAATATTTTGATCTATATTCAGTTCCCAAAGCAAAGCTGTCTGGTCATGTGACCCACTGAAAAAAATATATTATATTAACAACTTCTGTATTAATGTAGTTTTGCATTCTGGTATATTAATTAAAACAACCCGTAAATTTCTATGTAAATATAGAGATGAATTTTAACTTTCACTTTTTACACTATGGATACATTAGGATATTCCCCAGTAAACAGTAAGCTAATTAAGGATAAAAGAGTTTTAAGTTAGCCAAAGTACTTTTCCTTTTTGTTAATTTCATCAATAACCAAATTTGTTTGACAATATCAGTTTATTATACCCCTATGTATTTATATTACTAGAAATGTTTATCATTACATGGTCAAATCTACAAACTTGTAAAATCCATACTCAAAATCAAAATTTGATGCATTCACCCACTAGGGTCTAAGTTAATCTCAATGTTTTGTGACTATCTCTAATTCTTAATTATATATTCAATACAGACCTATATAATACAATATACACCTAATTATATATTTATTTTTACACCTTTGAAAAAATACAATGCTACTGATTAAGTAAAAAATAAGATTCTTATAGGATACTTACAAAAGTACTTATCAGTAAGTTCATACCTAACAAATGTGGCTGTATTATTTGCAGTGGAGATCCAAGAAACTGCTTTAACACAACTCGTATGGCCAGGAATGGTAAGTCTGTGCTTTCCTTTCTTGGTCCATAAATGCAATGTATTATCATAGCAACCTGTTAATATCCTGTAAGGAAAAGCACAAAAATTATATATATTATACCTGACCAGAACAAAATTCAGCAGGTCTGTTGACTATTTTGATTACTGAAGTTAAAAATAACAATGAAGGAATCACAGTTTAAAGGTACACAGGTCAATAAAAAAATGACACAGGAATTATAATAATGCTTCCAGAGGAAGCATTTTCATGGAATCAATTTAAGAGTACTGTCTCACTGTTATGGTCACAGATGCGGCGTGATTGTGCTGAATGATTTTGAGAGTGAAACCTGAAATTCTCGCATTTATTTTTACACCAATGCAAACATTGTCACACTATATTAAAAAAATTGTAACAAATATTTCTAAAAGGAATGAAAAATATCAGCCAAGATGTAGATTAAACATAAAAGACTAATAAAGCATCCATATGACCAATATTTAATTATGCTTCGGATTAAAATACGAGAATTATTTTAAATAATTACCAGTCCCCTGAAACGTGCACTGCTGAAACCCAATCATCATGAAGAAGACAATCTTTTGGCTGTGGAGCTGGTAGTCGTTCAACATATTCAATGTCAATTACAGATTCTGTAGGATAGTCACGTTTGGCAATGTGTACTCCAAGAGGGACTCTGATAAACTCCCCCACGGCGAGAAAATCAAAATTTATAATTTTATCCGATAATACAGCATCACTTGATTCTGGAATTTAGCAATCAATTTTTGTTTTTCGATATACATAAATGATAAGTTACACCGATAACAGAATACATTTAATGAAATGAACAAATATAACCCACCTTTTAACAATTCATTCAGTAAAGTATTCAACTGAGTGGTTGTGATTGAGGATGCGACTGCAAACGGTGTATCAGGGACAGAATATCTGAAAAAAGGTAGAAAACATAAAAATAGTCAGACGAGGTGGAAAAATGAAACTGATAAGTACTGTAGCGACTAATAACAATAGTAATCTAACAATGTGCTAAATATTTGGTGAAAACAGATGCGGACGGAATTCCTAACTAATCTTGATTCTATTTCATGAAATTTTAACATATTGTGAAAGTTTAAGTTTGTTCATAAAATTTGCATTTTGTCTTTTCAGAAATGGCAGAATCCGTTACTAGTAATCGGTAATAAAACACAGTAGTTGATTAAACCAGCTTATACACTCCTTTATGGTAGAAAGTTCAACTTGATGGCACTTACTGTTCCTGTTTTGTTATGAACCTTATCTGAAGCTGAGTACTTTGAGAATTGCCGTTTTCCATCGCGGGAGCTCTTTATAAATTATATTAAGAATAATTGCACGCGAAGACAACTGTAAAACAAGTAACACTACGGACCTACGCAGTAGAACAGACCACACAATTTTACCGCGTTGCCCTCAGTTTGAAACTCTACCTCTGTAGAATATCAAGTTGAAACAATTAAAGTTTCAGACAATCGGATATCAACCGAACGGACTATTGCGGCCCCGCGACGTTTCGAATTTGAAGAAGCACGTTTCTGGCCGTAACAGGGCGATAACCTTCCCGAACGTTTGGAGCCGCGGTGAGGGAAATTGAAATCTCTTAATTTCTGTTTTTATCGCTTGACATGTTGACAAAACAGAGTTCGAAGCTGGTCAAAGAAAACGACGGCTGTTACATCTCTTGCGGTTGTAACCGAACGCCGCACTGCATGGATTGGGGAGAAAACAATTTAATATGCTACGGGGCCTGCCACTCGGTGGCAATTTACGATCCCAAGGTAAGGATCAGCCGATTAACTTTCAAATAATACTCGACATTCAATTTGAACAGTCGGTTATGTAAGGAATTTCGTGTCTCTTATTCCTTGTGTCTGAATTTGACCTGTAGAATATAGAATTCTGTCTAGTATTAATAAGAATGAATTTTTGATCAGGAAGGAGGCGGAGGAAGAGTTTTGGTTACTCTGAATGGTCATAAAGGTAGGGTGAATTCTGTGAGGTGGATAAAAGCGAGTAATCCTCATATTGAAACAGAATTGGTCTCAGTTTCCTCTGATGCAACAGCGATTGTCTGGACACTGGAAGACAGTGAATTCAAACCATCTGCAAAACTGACTGGTATTTCTTTTGAAATTTAAATATTCCTAACTAGCTAAATCAGTTTAATTAATCCATTAATTATTTACGTAAAAAGTAATATAAATTTCTCAAAATTATATATTATATGTTACTCTACAGATAGACATTAGGCCTGGGAATATAATACATTTTTAACTGGTTTAAATTGAAGTGTAAGTGGGACTATTTATAAATTGTTGGACAGGAATAACTAACACTTATTTGCTATGTTCTAATAAATGAATACTTAGCAATTCATCTACCACCCGTCCATTATAAATATGACGCGTAAAAACGTTTTGTATTTTGTTCAATGAAAGCACTTAGATGTTTTCATTTATATATAATTCATAGAGGAAAGGAGTTGGCTGTAATTGAATCCATACAATGCCACAATAGTTATCGATATAAAACATTTTAATATTGCTTATAGAATACTGATTAGTAGTGTTTCTTTTTGTATCAATTTTAGTAAAATTGATTCTAATTATTACATTGTTTTCTAGGAAATTCTGAATCATTAAATGTTGTTGATGCTTTGTACATGGGAAATAATTCAGATGAAAAATATGCTGTCACATATATTGCAACCGCCTCTGCTGACTCAACTGTGAATTTATGGCAAAGGAAAGAAGGTTAATTTATCATATTTGTCTTACAATAGACTTAGCTTTAATGTTATGAATTTCATTATAAATAATTCATTTAAGCTAATAAGTATAATAACAAATATAAACTTTAAATATGTCCAATAAAAAAAGAAAGAAAACTAAAAACAATGAAGTCTCTTGTCTTACATCAAACTGATACTGCAAATGACTGAACTATACTGAAGTACAGTTGGTTTTAGAATGTCTTCACTAATAAAATTATAATTTTTCTATTTTAAAGTGCTATATTAATATAAATCAGATTTATATGGCTGATCATAAGGCAGATAAGTTCTGAACTTTTCTTGGATGGATATGAGATTTTAACTTAATTTTATTTCAACTCAGTCACTTCATTTCACCTTTTGATCATTTTGGAAAATAATATGGTTAGAGTTAGGTTTGATACCTCTAACATGATGACAGCCTTATAGGAATGGGTAATTTATATATACCATTTATTACAGCTTCATTTACTTGTATTGAAACATTTAAACTTGGATCTGGGGGAGTTTGCCTATCTTTGGTGCTAATTCATCTTTCTGGGCATGACGCACCCCTTTTGGCCTGTGGGAATGATGACTGTAAAATTCATCTGTATTCCGGTCACAATAAACTCATTACACTGGTTGGCCATGAGGACTGGATTAGAACTATTGACTTTACAACTGATGGTAATTGTTATGAATAATTTTTGTATTAAATTAAATAAAACTGTCATTATTTTGAAGGAAGGTTTGTTTCAATTATTGTGAAGAAAAATATGTTAATTTCTTATTTCAGAAAATGGAGATGTTTTATTAGCTAGTGGCTCTCAAGATACAACTGTAAGACTTTGGAGAATAAGTAAAAACTCTTATGATGCGATAAAATGTGAGGAATTCAGACAAGAGGAGCAGAGCATTATAGTGGATGGTTCTAAATGGATTGTCATGTTGGAGTCTATTTTGTGTGGTCACGAAGGTTGGGTATATGGTGTACATTGGCATCCAAAAGTTAAAAATGGTAAATATTTAATCCCATTCTATCTTTCTTTATATGAAACTCATTTTAACAACTGAAGTGGAAAGTTATTTTAATATTTCTTCAAAGAACATAATTTCAGAATAATGCAAAAGGACATGTCCTTGTTAAAAAGAAATATTTTTTAATTAATTCCAAATAACTTTTTATTGACTTTCACAGAGAAAGGTTGGACGCAACCAGCTATGCTGTTGTCCTGTTCATTAGACAGAACCATTGTTATGTGGGCTCCTGAGGAGGAAACTGGAGTCTGGTTGGAGAAAGTTAGAGTAGGAGAATTGGGCGGAAACACTTTGGGTTATTATGGGAGCAGGTTTGGGCCATCTGGAGAATCCGTGCTTGGGCATTCATTTCAAGGAGCATTTCATATGTGGCATAAGTCAGGTGTAAGTTTTACCTTCCAATTCAGCATTGCTATAACCCGCTAAAATAAATTTGGATTATTTACTTCTCTATGAAATAACATCAGTGGGGAGTATATCGATATACCAAAATACTGCAGTATGTTAATTATATTATACCAACCAGCTAGTTGATTTAACCAATTGTTATATGTACCCATAATTATGAAAGTGGTCTAAGTCAATTCAAACTTTAAATACAACATTTTCATATGAAATTCACACAAAATTTCATATTCATAGTAAAGTTCCATTAATCGAGACTAATAAAATTTTAAATTAAAATGTTGCATAGTATAAAAATATTTGTTAATTTATTCGAAAGTAATTCATTAAATATCTCGAAACCAGAAATATATGACTTAGACCACTTTGATAATTATGGGCACATGTATGAGTCAACAGCCAAGTGTTGATGTCTCTTGTGAACATCTTAAAAGAATAAAAATAATTACATACTACTGGCTGTTGATGCCAGTTCTAAATATTTCGATTTAGGAAAACATTACTCTAGCTAAAAAAAGCCTTTGACAAATGGCCTTTAACTATAAATATAAATTCAGGATAGATGGAGTCCAGGGGTGACAGTTGGAGGACATTTTGGAGGGGTGTCTGACATAGGCTGGGAATCAGAAGGGCGATATTTGTTGTCAGTAAGCTCGGATCAAACTACTAGGCTGCATGCTCCGTGGGTCAATGCCTCTGCCACTAGCTGTAATGTATGACTTTTTTTTACAATTATTAAATGTTCTAGTTATTGTACATTCTGTTAAAATTAAGAACATTCCTATCATTATTATATATTATTTAACAGTTGCTAGAGAACCTAAGTTCATGTAATTAAACGCTCGCTCTCATTTTACAGTGGTCTTGGCATGAAATGTGTCGGCCCCAAATCCATGGATATGACATGTTTTGTTTAGCAGTTCTTCCCAAATTCACATTCGCGTCGGGTAGTGAAGAAAAGATAGCGAGAGTATTTACAGCACCTCAAAATTCACTTCAGAATCTCAATGCTCTGACCAAGCTACCAATCGGTGATTTCCCCTCAAAGGTATTACAATTTATTCATTTCCGCATCTAGTAGCAGCGCCAAAATAATGTCTGAAAATGTATTTTATATCTATAATTCTTATACCTATCAGATATAGAAGGAATGCCGTGTGGAGCAGCAGTACCAGCGTTGGGCCTGTCTAATAAAGCAGTCTTCTCCGAAACACAACCTACCTACGATGATGGAGACAAACAGCCTAAAGATGAATATTCGGACGTCTCGTTCACCGCTCAGTATTTAAATGGTTTGCACTGTATGATTTTTTATTATTTTAAAATTAATTCAAAATTGGAAAATTTATAGCGGAATTTTTTTTTCAGAACCTGGAAGCGAAGATTATTTAGTTCAGAACAGCCTGTGGCCTGAAGTTATGAAATTGTACGGACACGGTTATGAAGTATTCAGTTTAGCCGGATCGCATTCTGGCGACTTTTTGGCATCAGCTTGCAAAGCAACTTCACAGGAGCATGCAAAAATCATTTTGTGGTACACTTCTTATCGATTCCACTAATTGTTATTGCAGTACATTTCAGTAGTTTCTAAAATTTATGTATAAATTTATATATATATAATTTCTAAAGCGCTCATTCAATTTTTGCAGGAATACAAAGACATGGGAAAAGATTCAAGAATTGACTGGACATCAACTGACTGTGACTCAGATGGCATTTTCCCCTGATGATACTCACCTTCTTTCAGTATCAAGAGACAGACGATGGTGTTTGTTTAGAATTCTAGGTCTGATTTCCATTCTCCTTCTTCAATATATTTATACATTAAGACTGACTCAGTGTATTGTTATAACTTGTATATACGCCGTATTTGTTTTAGAAGATAAGCTGTATCATCTAGTAGCTTATTCGGAGAAAGGAAATGGCATCCATACCAGGATAATATGGACATGTTCATGGACAGATGATTCCAAATATTTTGCCACTGGTTCTAGGGAAGGGAAACTAGTGATCTGGGGCAGAACCAAACAGTCAGGATTGACAATTGGTGAATACAGTGCTTCATCTGCACCTCTACTACTTAAAGATGCTGTTACTGCTGTCTGTTTTTCCCATTGTCCTGTCTTTAAGGACAAAGGATACCTATTAGCTGTCGGTGAGGAGAGTGGTATAATTCAATGTTACAATTGGAATCCCACTTCTGATGAACCTTGGAGGTCTCTCTACAAAATAGATCAACTGTATCCTTTTCAATCATATCTTATTCTGAATAACTTACTCATTGCATTATAAAATCAAAAGATTTAATGTGAACATCATGATATTTATTTTAATCTTACTTTAATTTAAACTTTACGGTCCTAGGAAACTAATTTATTTTTTATGTCAAAAGTAGCATAAAATATTACTTTTAAAGAAGAATAGTCCCACTTAATAAGGATTAAAATAAAACATCTTAAAATTCTTTATTTAAATTCCACTGAGATATTATTTTTAATTTAATATACACCTTTAATATTGGTAGGTATTGGAGGGGTCAGATTTTTAAATCATTGCTTAAATAAGACAATTTGAAGATTTTAATAAATAACAAGCTTCTATTCTATTCTACATTACAGGTTCCATTTCATTTTTTCTGTATTATATTTTATTGATACCAAGCAGTTTGTTTTGTGTGCACCTAATATGTATATTTCTTAATGATCCATCAGTATTGGTCACCATTTGTCTATAGCACGACTTGCATTTCGGCCAGTTTTGGGGAAAACAGGGGATTACAATGGAAAAACAAATCATATACTTCAACTTGCATCATGCTCCTTGGATTGTTCAGTCAGAGTGTACAATATAAATCTGGAAGTATTTACATCGGAATAACTACATCTTTGTAACTTAAAACAATTTTATTTGTAAATAAAACATATTTCTGTATATTACTTGTTATAATTGTAAATTGAAGTTTGATTAATTTCAATTCCTGTATAAACATGTTAAGTACCAGTCCAGAAATTCATCTACTAGAATTCAATCACTCTACTAGTGGCCCCAAATTATAAAATTGATAGGATGGCAACAAAAAGAAAATAGATTACACAGAATCTAATTTAAGAAAGAACTTAATATTACCAAGTAGTAATAACAGGAATATAAAGCAGCTACATCTTTATCAAATAAAATAAATAAAAATGCAACAAACTATATATTTTATTATTTTTTTAACACAAGAAGTCTAAAATATAGTGCAAGCATTAGTATCACAAATACTTATAAAAAGAAATTTGATAAAGAGAAGTAAGGTAGAGTAAACATCTATAAACTTATAACTCTCGTATAATTTTATATACAATTATATAAAGTGGTGCTAATAGCATCAATACATTTGCAACGGGAATATCAAATTTACAACTGTATAAAGTATAAATAAACATGAAATATAAAATGAAAAATGGATTAATTCTTCTTTTAAACAGCATACATCATAAATAAAATAAAAAAATAGAATAAATACATATTAGTTTGAATTTATAAAAATTGCAATGTTAGTAATATTTATGGACCCAATGCAAAAAGCTTTTGCTTCAATAAATCAAGAGATTTCATATCAACTTCTAACGGAATAATTTTTCCACTAAGACTTGGATCAACTGTGGGTACAATGACTTCACAAACTAGAACAGGGTCTTGTTCATGTACAGCCTGGAACAAAATGTTATTTATTATATAAAGATTATGTTAACTACTGAACTGATATCACATTATAACCGAAGTGATTTTCTCTTTATTACAAATATGTAACTTCATACCTTCACCATTTCTGGTGTTGGGAAAATTGTAAGGTCAGTCTGAATAAAGCCTCCTTTCTTTTGCTTAACAACTTCATTCATTACTTCTACCTATAATTGCAATAAGAAATTAGTAAAATACTTCAATATACAACTTAATATTTATACAAAAAGAAATAACAAAAACAGTACCTTTAACTGTGCTAAACAATTATTTAACTGTTTACTCTTCAGATTTTCTTTTAAAATATGTTGTTCAATCATGTTTGAATCTGTTCCAGGTTTCTTTTTGCTAATATCCACAACTTTTGGTAAAGAATTCAGCATATCCTATTAAAAGTTACAATAGTGTTCACAAAAGAACAGAAATATATATTTATAAAATGTGTACATACATAAAGAAAATATCAAATATATTTTACCTTCTGCAATGCAAGTACTTTCTTTGTAAGTTCATTTATACGGTTTAATTCTTCATCACTTGGTTTAACTTTCTTTGGTACCTACAATTCAAATAGAAAACTTGACTTCTAACAATATTAAGTTGGTAATTATTTTCATCTACAGTATATGTACATATATTTTAAGATCTACATAGAAACCTAGAAATAGAAACCTAATGTACAAGCAAATAACTGCATTACTAAATGGTATAAAAACAACATATAATGTATTAATTTATTATAAGGTATAAATATTGGAAAGTAAAATAAATTGATTAAAGGTATAATTTAATGTTACGTTATTAAAAAACATTATTTTTTTAAATGTTAAAATGAAAAAACTAAGACTCACATGAATAGGACCAAGTCTGTCCAGGATTTCAAGGTAATGTTTAGCTTCAAGAGAAGTTCTCTTCAATCTTTCTTGTTTTAAAGCTGATTTCAAAAAACGAATCTCACTTACAAGTAGTGGGGATTCAATTACTTTCACGCTACCTTGATGTTCCCCAATCACATCTGGAAATAAGTTACATATTTAAGATACTCAACTTAGTTAAAACAGTAATTTTAAATAATTATATAAAAGTGAAAACATGAATAAATTTAATAAGAGATTTAATTAACATAGCTATAACTATGGTTGGAAGAATCTGTTCATACATAATGAAACATCCATTTAAAGTAACTCACTTGTTGGACTAGATTTCACAATGTCAATTGATTTCTTTGGATAATTCTTAAGTTTGTCTTTCAATTCTCCTTTTTCCATTTCCAAGGAATCTATGTCTTTCTGCAGATGGTCCATTGTCTCTTCAAATTCTTTTTCCTTTCTTTTCAACTGTTGGTGAGACTCTTCCAATTTGCGCTAAATGTTATAAACAGTAACAGACCATGAATGCAAGAGTTCAACTAAAGTGTGTTAAGTCTTCAACACATTTTTAAGGACTTACTAAACCGTTTTTAGATTTGAAAAAACACTTTAAAGGAGGTTTTTAAAGCAAATGCATATCTAACTAATGGTTAATGGTAACTAAATGGTTTTTAAGTCTAAAATAAGGCCTACAAAGTGGTTTTAAGCACAAAATAAAACCTAAAATGACACTTTACCCACAAAATCAGGTCTAAAATGCTGTTTTATGAAGAACATTTTAATAAATTTGTAATGAAAAATTTTAGGTTCACTGTAGGCTTTAGATCATATACCACTTATACGTATACCTAATTTTCATTTTACCACCATGCTATACAGCAAATATACATATTATTTTTTTTTAATTTCAGGTTCAATTATTGTTTTCCTTAATTACCTGTATAATTTAAAAAAATATATAAAATTATTTTAATTGATATTTAATCTTGACCAAGATAGTTTTAACCTTTATTTCCCACATAGGAGGTAATTAATTTGATACAACAGTAAAGTCTGGACAAGTGATTTAAAGCAGAATATGTTTCCAGTGTGTTTAAATTATGCGAGAGGAACAGCAGACACATGACTGATGGCACTTATCCATAAGCTTGTGATATGAAATGTATGCTTGTTACCTTAAGAGTCTCAACTGTTAGTTCATGTTCTTTTGTAATATTTGCTAATTTCTTTTCAGCGATATCCCTGCGCAGTGATATTTCTCCAAGCTCTTCTTGTTTATTACGTAGTGACATTTTCAATTCACGTATATCAGATTCGCGATGCTCAAGCTGCTTTCTTAAACCACCCGTAGCATTCAGTTCTTGTTTTACTGCTCTTGCTCGCAATGCTAATGGTGGATCCCTAGACGCCTATTAACAGGATAAATAGATTAAATGTTACTAATATATTTTAAATCCTAATAAAATACCCTGTTATTAAATAGGGAATTCAAACTAAATATTTATTTCCTCGATTGATAATAAACTATTCTTATATATGCCTTTTCATCTTTGGTAGCCATAAATTTCTCCTCATTTTCTTGTAGCGTAAGAGCGGTGTTTGCAATTTGCATCGACACTGACTCCATTCCTAATTTTAAATATGCAATTACACCCTTCTCCTTATCATCTTCAGCATATTTATCATAACTTTGTGTTAACTGATCCAGAACTTTTTTGGGTGGCAGTAAGCTTTCTGTATCTGAAATGAAAATTTTAAAGTTTGGTTATAAACAATAGTTTTTAACTAAGCCCATTAAATTTGTGAAATGTTGATTCAAGCTAAAAAATAAATTTTAAAATGTAGAATTTCAATATAATTGTACATCAAAAACAATATGGCCTGTAGCTAGAAGAATACCTGAATTAATTTGAAGAATATTTTTAACACTGAAAAATAAAAGACTACATTCAATACAATCTTTGTGTCAAGAGAAAAGACATTTTAAATTGTCTTAAATCTATGTACACATGAATCCTGACACACATATGACTGTGTTGGTGTTGTGTATATGTTTATATTCAGAGATATTATTGAATCCTTGCTCCTTGATGTTCTGCATTCACCTAATTTCACTTATCTTAGCACATGTAATTTGCTTATAACACTCATTAGATAATTTCAATATTGTTATATCACCTGTTGTACTTGGAACTTGAGCCACAGATGCTTTTGCCGTTTCAGCAAGGATTTTAGCCATTTTCAAAACTGTGCAACAAACTTGTACAAGGTCTCCCAGACCCTGTAGGTCTGTGAGCAGGTCTAGCCTTCTCCTGACTTGACGTAAATGTTGACGTGCTGTTTCACACCACGAAGCTATCTGCTGGCACAAGGCAACAACTTCTGTTCCACTGTCTCCACTCTGAAAGCATAATCATTTGTCTGAGGAAACTGGCAAGGAAATATTTTGTTAAACAGACACACAATTCATCAATCTGGTCACACATTATACTATGTAAATTAAAGTCTTAAATCAGGAATATCCTCTGAATCTCTGCACTCCTATGGTCTTCAGAAACTACAGACTATTACATAGATGGTAAGGAAAAATGATGAGAATAAGGAGCCTACACATGATAAAATTTGACAAGCACAACACTGATTTTCTCAAAAAATCAACCAGATTTTAAATATACATAGATTATTAATACCTGGATCAATACTTGTATGATGGCTGCATCAGTGTTAATACTATCAACACCGCACAGTAATGCCTTACCAAGATCAGACAATAGCTGCCCTTGATGGATCTCAGTTTCACCATTTACTAGCAATAATGTAGGGTGAACAGTATTAAAATATGTGATTATCCTTTCTAAATTTTCAGTATTTACATTTTCATCCAGCTAGAACAGGAACAAAGTAATCAAATAAATTTACATATTATACAAGTTATATCCAAAAATATGAAAACCTTTTTACTTATACAAATAAATTAATAAAAAAATAAACCTGGTCTCGCTTGAGTAAGTCAATGTACCCATCAAGTAATTTTTCTTGTTGTTGCATGTCAGGATATGATGCTCCTACTTTCAATAGTGTCTCTGGGGTACATGTATTTAACCCATGAACAAATTGACGAAGAATAGCCTAATGAAAATGATGATAAAATGTTAATTGATATCCTTATTTAAATTTGAGGGAAAATAACAGTGAATTATTATTAAAGGGGAAAATAACTGTCAAGTATTATTAAAGAAATGAATTATAACAAATAATTCAAAATAAAATGATAACACTACACCTGTAGCATATGGAGATTCATAGCAAATCTTGATCTGGCAGCAAACTGATGGACAGAATGATTTAAAGTAGCTCTCTGTACAGTGTCAACAGCAGGGTATTTATCTCTAAGCTGAGTAAGTAATACTTGACATTTAGTAAGTAAACGAGGCATCAGAAGTACAATCAGTACAGCATCATTATCACCTAATATAACACATAAAATTATTAACAAAAATAACAAATCAAACGTAATTAATATTTTTTGGACAATTGGACCTTTAATAATACACGAAACATGCATACCAAACACATCAAATCAATAGAACAAAATGTGTAATTTTTTAAATGTCAAATATGTCTACAAAATTAGTACGTTCTTAACATATAAATAAATTAATTAATAAGATATACTGACCACCCCTGGTTAGGAAGGAATCTGGCATGAATGCTACTAAGTATTGAACGTGTAACTGAGCTTGTTGCACTTCCATATGTCGAAGTTCTAAATCTATTGCACGAGCATGAGCTTTTGTTTCAGCAAACATCTTCTGTAATCATACATCTCATTTAGAACCTGGCAGTTCTAATCTATTATGTGAACAATAATCTTTTTCTACCAAATGTTACAAAGGTTCCATGAAGGAATAAACAAATCTTAATTTATTAATAATTAAACTAAACATGCTTAGTATTTTTGATATACCTTATGAAAAAAATATAAATAATTAAGATTTTTTGACAACTGTCTTGAAGCGATAGGTAAAATTGAATAATTAATTATCATGTTGTATTCCTATAATTGAAATCTTATTAGCAGAAAAAATTATAATTTACTTTTGTTAAAGTAGTCATGGAGATATAAATCAAAGATTGCAAACTGAAGAACATGAAATATTACTAACTTTGAATTCCAAAAATTCTGGAACTGTTCTAGTAACAGTAGTTTTTGTAGAAGATTCCAGTTGTGATCTTATTTCTTGATTTTCTTCTTGCATCCTCTGTACTAGTTCTCTGAACTTTACAATAGTTAATTCCCGATCAGCCAAACTTTCTAAAACCGATTCCGTTTTTCTCTGGGCCTAAAAAAATAAAATGCCTAAAAATTACAGCTATTCTAATGAATTATAGTACATAACATGTACATACATTGTACACAAAACTTGCACGGCTATATTGTATAAAAGTATAAAGATAACACTAGACAGTACAATAACATAAATACTGTGTAGTTTAAATCCTTACACACACAATGCAGAAAATGTATTATATTGCACCAAAAAATTAAATTACACTTAATATTTTATCAAAATTACCCATTTATATTTTTTCATACATACCTCCCAAACTTGCAAATTTTTTAGATCCAACTCCTGTCTAAAATCTTGTTCCTGTTCCTTGAAACCTTCTTGAAGTTGATCATTAACTTCCTGAAGCTCCTCCAGTTCTGAAACTGCTTCTTCCAGTTCTTTTACTTTTTCTTCTAGTGATAGTTTTTGTTGACCAAGTGTTTCAACCATTTCTTCAGCTCCAAGTGCGGCATCAACCTGATAAGTTTATATAAAATATTACATGTATAGAGTAATCTAAATTTCAATCAACTAAATAAGCCCTATTAAGTTATTCATAAATCATTCTATACGTTTGAATGAAGTTCTGCAATTTCTTCTTCCATTTCAACCACTCTGCTTTTAAGCTTATCAGCATATTTAGCTAATTGTTCTAAATCCCCTTTTTTTTCTTCAAAATCTTTTTGTAACTTTTGTTTCTCATGTTTTTCATGAGCAGACAAATCTCGCAATCTAAAACAACATACAAACACATACATTCAAATAAAAAATATATAGAGGCTTTAAATATGCAACTCGTGAATTATTAATATTACTATGGATATATAACTTGCCATACCTGACCAATGTTTCTTTCAGCTTTTCATTTTGCTGTTCAAGTTGTTTAAGTTTAAATGCTGATACTTGAGGGTCTGAAGTGTCTGATGATACTACACCTTCAATTTTTTCGGACAATTCTGCTTTCAGCACCTCCAATTCCATTTCGAGTTCCTCTATGCGTTCATTTGCTTGCTCCAGTTCTTTATGAAGTGATTCAGCCTTGAAAATCATATGGTTACTAATAACACAAGAACATAAAAAAAAATAATGGTGTCAAAATATTAAATAATTACTTTCTCTTCTGCCATTTCCTTGTCCAATGTTGCCATCTCAAGTGTATCTGCCAGTTCTGAATATTCTTCTCTTTCTTCCAAAGCCTCCTGTCTCTCTCTTTTAGCCCTGTCCAATTCTTTCTTAAGTGCTGCCTGAGACTCCATAATACGAGCTTTGAATTCTGCTGACTGATCAAGCTGAATTCGCAGTGTATCCAGATCATGATTTTTTTCTTTATACTTGACTGTAAATATTAAAATAAATTAAGCCATTTCGAGATTATAATTATGTAAATTTGTGAAGACGGTGATTAAAGGGATGTTTTGATAACTAATTTTAAATTAATAATAAAACTATGTTTAGCTTACTTCTCATAGTATCTAATTTTTCCGATAAATCTTTGATTTGTTCTCGCAATGATTCCATCTCTGGGTTTGGCTCAGGTTGGAGCAGTCTTGGAGCTTGAGCAGGAACCAGTGATGGAGTGACTGGAGTAGAAACAACTTCACCTGGCGTAAACTGAGGATTTAATGTCTCCACAAATCCTGTCTGAATAAGAAAACAATTTATTAACAAAATATAATAATCCATAAATTTGCAGGATTTTATTGCAGAATATTTATAAAATATTAATAAAGAAATACTTTCACAAAAATTAACACTTTATATTTAATTTATATAGTTCTTTAAAAATGTATTAAATTGTTTAATGTAATTTAATTAAATTTTCAATTCATTTTATAACTTTAAAAATATATACTTAATTATATAATAGTTAAAACCAGTGAATGTTATATCAACATATTAGTATTTGTAAGTGTGATATTAGTGCACATTTAGATTCTTGTGCATTAGTACTAAAAATACTACAAAACTCTTTAATAAATAAGAAACATTTATTTACACGTTAATATACACTATACAACTATAAAGCTAATTCTATGCTATATTAATGATTAACTGTATATTTAGAAAGAAGCAAATAATTTTCTCATTAATTAATTCATTAATGTAGTTTTATTCTAACTGATATCTAATTATATTAGAAGCCAATGTGCACAGCTAATTGGTAACTGCACAATAACAAGGTTTAAGTACTATGCAGATGAAATTAACCATAGAATGTGTAAAAAAGACTTGAAATAATATGAACTGAGTACATGAATAATCAAACGATTGTAGCATATTACTAGCCATAGACATAGCTATAGACAAAATCACGTCTGTCAATAACAAACAGATAAAGAAAGAGAAAGGCTTACTTGAAACAGATAAATGTTAAAATTAAAGATTATTCTGGTATAATATGAAACAATTAACATAGTTGTTACAGTTTATTTTTAATGGCAATATAAATTTAAAATAATGATGGAATTAAATGATAAACATAAATAAATGGTTCTGAAAATGAAGTGTTAACAAATTAAATAAATTTTACCTGCTTCACTGATTACCAATTTTTATTTAAATAACTGTTGACCACATGGAATTTAATCCAGTTCTTTATGTGGGAATAAAGGAATTACTTTGGTAACTAAATGTGCACTAACAAATTTCTATGTGCATTATGTCGATTTTCCAAGATATGTAATTCCAAGTACATTTGAGAATTATATTAGTGCCGCACAAAAATGTCCACACGTATGTCACATAAATTTAAGATGTAAATTTGTCAATAGAGTTATTGTATTGAAGAAGTATGTGAAGATAAATATGGAGAGTTATTATCTCAGATTTTCAGGAATTTTATTTTGTTACGCTACTCAAAAGTTGTAATGCTGCATTTAAATATATAAATATGTCCACAAAACATAAAAAAGACTCCCCCAACTTATTACCTTCCAACCAATAACAAATTTCAATTATTCAAATCCCATAATTTACAACTTCCCTTATAAAGATTTATATTACACATGTATAAGAAACACAAAATTGCAAGTACATTGTCCAAGAAAAGAATAGGTACAAAAAAATATTTACAAACATAGAGAGTTAAACATTAAATAACAGTGAGGATTAACAACTCTTCAAGATGATTAGTGTTCTGTATAAATAAGCATTATCATATGAGAATATGAGATTGGTACAATTATGAATTAAAGTCATAATGAATAATTCAGTCATAATGGAAACTAATGAAATTCACTTCTGAAATAAAGAAGTAATACAGCGAAGGTGATAACATCACACTTACATTATAGCAATAAGAAAGCACGAGGTTAACGGCATACATTAAATATACTAAGCTATCAAGTTTAACCGTATATAAACAGCTATATATCTATATAATATTTCTACTGTATTAAATATGTGAATTTAAAAATGCAGAAAGAAAGATCAAGCACCTAACATGTATTTCAAGCAACAGGTTTCTAATCATATTTCTCAATAAAATTATGGGAGTAAATTCTTCCAAGTGTCCATATATAAATAAAAGCAAGTAGACTTTGTTTAAAGAAAGAAAGGTCTACCCACCATTAAAAAGTCATACAATGAGATACATATACAATACTACAAAACAAAAATACAAATACATAATAACCAAAAATATAAACATTTACAAATGAGAACATGGCATGCCATGCTTCCAGTTGAGTGAAATGTTAATTTCAATTTGGTATTCTTTTGAATTAAGTGACTTAAATAAAACATGTAGATATCAAACTGCTTACTAATTGCTACTGCAATTATTAACAGAATAAAAAAGAAAAATACACCAGTTTTTAAAACTCATAAAAAATCTGTGCATTATAAAATGTACATACAGTGAAAATTAATTAAAAGCAAATCATGTATTAGAAAGATCCTTACTGATGTAGTGAATTATTTCCCCATCCATTTTCAAAGTTAATGAGAAATTTATTATTAAAATGAAGGGGAAAATACCAAACTGATTAGATAAAATCAAATGTATTCATTTTTACTACAATTAAACAAATCAACACATGCAAATATACAGTACATTAATTCTATTAATGTACGATAATCTAAAGAAAATAACAAGAGATGTGCTTTAGACAAGAGTCAGAAGTATGTATACACATAGCAATACATACAAACATACATATGTAAGATACATTTTGTACATAGAAAACAACATGAAATACACCAGGAGAAATTCTCAGAAAATAAATAACGCGTGTATTAGCCTGTTGTAAATTTTAGGTAAAAACTAACAGCGAATTCAAATATGGAATACTCATTTTCAACAAATTCACAAGTATATTATAAACTTTTCTGTTAGTGGCAATTAAATGAAAAAGCAATTAAACAAAACACTGTCATTAAAAGCAAATTATTGCTTGCCTGATTCTGAAGTGAGATTTCACCTGATGACTTTCTTTTTGGAGAAGATTCCTTCAACATTGGGAAATGGTTGTAATAAACAATAAAATGTGCGCATTTATCATTTTTAACCTGAAGCCAGTGAACTAGAGATAAGTGAAGAAAATTTACTTCAGTAGTTCCCAAACAATTATGGCTGCCAACTCCATGAAATGTTCAATTATTAACAAATGTAGGTAGTATTTATATACTGTGTATATTTTTAAAATGAAACACCAATTATAATGGATAATAGTAGTTAAAGAAATATTGATAATTTGATTTCTTTATCTAAACAGATGATTAAATATGTTTTCAAATTTTATGTTTACAACTATTCTCAAATTCATCTATTCACCTTCCTGGACTTCACATTCCCATTTCAGTTTTTTATAGTCACCAATTTTTTATCCCACGTGGCTCAATTTTCTAAAAATGTACATATTTAATATAGCAGCATAGAGTGCATAATAGGATTTGAAAATGAGTGAGTTAGCAAGCTTCACTTTGGAAACCACCGACAACAATGATAACATATACAGCTAGGGGAACAAGCCAACTCGGGAGGAAAGTGAGACACAACACCAACCCAACCCTTCCAATCCACCCTAAATCATCCCTCGCAAGCAACCGACCATGTCAAGAATAAACATAATCGATAAAAGATATTTGCCCCTTTATGATACCATTACCATTGAAAAACAACATAATGAACATTCAAAACTAAATTTCAAAAACACGGATTATAAATCTTATTACAAATAAAAAAAATTAGTTTGACACATTTATTTGACTTACACGATTATATCTGACTACTGTTATAGAAATAAAGTTGACAGTGGTCAATCTGTAGTTTTAAAAGCACATATTTTCAAATAAAAGCCGGGTATACATTTCGTGCAATTATTGTCATCAGAAGTTCATATCAATTCATTATGTTTCATCACTTGTATTATGTATAGTTTAAAGGGCAAGAGCTGAATGTACAGCAAGAATAATTTCAGACATGATTGGTTTCTCGTAGGACTCAGTAGAGTGTTTATTTGAAGAAAGCAGAGTGGCTAATTACTTGTTTCTTTTTGTCGGAGGTTGGAATGAGTGTTTTGGTCGGGCGGCGGGGAGTGTTTGGCGTCCCACTCCGGCCCATCGGAGACCTCAACTTTGCTGGCTGCAACATAACCTTACTACCAATGCCTCTCCAAAAATAACAACAACAATTTATACCTACAATACTAGGCACAAGCTTAATATAGATATTCACTGAACTACGCGTATAATAAATATCTACTTATATACATTTACTAAATCAACATACTAGAGGCTAAAAAATAAAGATTAATTAAAATTTTTGGCATTTCTTTAGTTCTCATCGTTATATAATGTCTTATTAAAGGAAATTAAGTTCCTTGAACATAAACTGAACTCCTATATCAATATCTCGCCAAGTATGAGCATTTTTCTTTAAATGCAACTTGCATAAATAAACCTTAAAACCCGTCATTACTTAATTTTATTGAAAGAGCTCAAATTTCTTGATCCAGAATATGCTATCAGTTGATCCTAAAACTGGCTTTCTTTGAAGCCAGCTTTGATGTAAATAATTGTTGATGTAATTATATTTACTATGAAAACAGATAATAAATTAAACAAAAACATTTTAAAAGGTTTAAAAAAGTCATATGACCGCTTGTTCTTTTGTATTGGAGAACAATGAAATTATATGATATAATGTTAAATAAAGGTAATTCTTTTATCAATTTTGAAACCCCAAGTGATCAAAATATTACTCAGGAACTACCCACTTGGCTTCGTACCTTCATTTCATATAATGTTCAAAAGTTCATATGTTATTTAGGAGAGGCAATGGTTGCTTTCACATACTTTCAAGTATAAGTGCAAACAAAGATAACAATGAGGCAGAAATAAAAATTGAATAATGTGCGCTAACACTGAAGTGCTAAATGAAATTCATAGTGAAAAAGTACCCTACCAGGAAATTAATTATTAAAAAAATGCGGCAAATCCGCAGGAATATGTCCAATTTGTCATTATTATTTGTAGTCAAAGTAAAAACAATAAGTCCTGGAAGGGTAAAAGGGAGAAACAATACATAAAGCTAACAAAAAGACTGAAGCAATACATTATGAGAAATCATATAATATAATGTGCACACATTGCTTATAATGGGACCTTAATAATATTAAACGTAACAAATATAAATGACTCACAAATCCTACATATTAAATATGAAGAACACCTGTGGTTGTGTAAAACCAAATACTTTCCACAAAATTATATTACTGAAAGGTAACAAAACATTTACGATGAAAATGTTTCACATAATTTTAAAAATACTGAAAAAAGGGTATATGAAAATTAAAAGGAAAATTTAAATAAAAACTTTCATAAATTAATACAACATGTTATTGAAACATCATTGGCTAAATATATTTTGCTGGTACTAATAATAGCCTAAGGAAATTACTATCCAAACTGAACAGATGCTCCAAAAGCACCTATATGATGTCAGAATATGTAATAAATATTTAAAAAATAACAAAATAACATTTTAGTGTAACAATAAAACTAAAGTGTTAAAATAATAACTAAAAAAAATTAATTATGAGAACCTTTTCAATTCATGAAATATTAATTCTCAGAAAAAATTGCTTTTCAGAAATACTAATGATATTGAAATATTAACACACTAATTTACTTCTTTTCCTTTAAATTAAAAAATAAATATCATTTTCAATAAAAGTTTAGTTTAGACTTCTAAATCAGATGATAAGAAAAAAAAGGACTGAACCATAATAAGGAAAAAAAATGGCCTGAATAAAAAACAAAAATTACACAGGTTAAAAAAATTATGAGGATACTCAGCAAAATTTAGTTAATATAATTATTATATGAATGATCTGAATAGCAGTCCATTCCTTTAACTGAAACCAAATTATAAATTATGACAGAACTTTTCATATAGACCATTTGAAAAATCACAGTGTCTAAAAGACAAATATAAATAATAAAATACTGTAACTCCCTTGAATTACTTCCTTGAAAAGTAAAATGTATTGCATTTCATAGCTTACCAAGGAAATGGTACCAAAAAATAATTGAAGTATATTTAGAATAATTTTTCATACTGGCTGTGTAAATGTATTAAAATAATACAATTGTATTCATGAATGAATAAATAATTTTAAATGTAATAAAAATAAAATCATAAATAAATAAAAAAAAGTATTTAAACAATATACCATAAAATAGAAAAGAAGAACAAATAAATACCATACTTTAATACTATAATAATTACAATCTTTAAATTGTTCAGATTGTAATAGATGAAATATAAAAATCAAAATTGTAATTATGTGGTAAGAGTAAACTGTTTAATTCATGGCATCAATTCAAGTGTTTTCAGTTAACCATAATAGTAAGTCATATATTAAATGTTCATTAAATTGTTTTAGACTGTTGTCGAGTGTTTATATTAACCTGAGTTGAAATTAATCCTTCCAAGTACATAAGAAAAGATAGATATGGTGTTTCCTTGGTGACTATTCCAATACTGCTAAAGTAAAAAATATGTTTAACATGAAATCACAATTATTATTAAACACTAAAAATGGCTCCCCCAACATAGGAAAGACATTTTACCGAAAGATAAATTGAATTAAATATTTCCACAACAAAAATCATATGAAATACAGATAATCTGATTCGACTAGGTGTAATTAATTAAACTGAGTTAAGTTGAATAGGCAAAATAAAGTGAATTCTTACCTCTATAAAAGATGCTCGTTTAGAAGTAGGTTCAGGGATTAGTGAGGTAGTTGACGCACTCATATCTTCACGGCTTCTTGAATCACGATTTTTACCAGAGAGAGACTGCCTTGAACTGTCAGATCATAATAAACTTAAAACACACTGAGTTATAATAGTCCCAACCCAATTAACATATGCAAAACTAATTAAGAAATCGGGACAAATTAAATGTTTTCTGTCATTCAAGCAGTATCATGATACATAAACCAAAATTAACAGGGCTTACAAAAATTTATAGTTTTTTCTATTAGTGGTTTGTAGAATATCACGAATAATATGATCAAATAATATTAAACATTATTTACATTCATAACTTAAAGTGAGTAATAAGATCATTCACAAAAAAATTTCTAAAACAAGACAAGAAATAAAAGAAACAAAATATATAATGAAAAATGGTGAAATGAGTGATTCAATATACTTGAAAAAGATCCACAGGCCGATACAGGATTTCCAACCCTCATACAAAGGTGAAAGTGCAATACAGTCCTTTCCCACTAAAATTAAGTCATTCGATTAAATTCCAATTTGAATTTACAATTATTGTTCTATTATCTATTTTACTAATTGATTTCAAACCTATATTTTCAACTAATATAAAAAATACAAATAATCAATGTTAAACATTCACAGTTATTATTAACAATTCCCAGCCAACAACTAAGGAAGATTGGTTTTAATTAATTATTCAGAACTTTTTGACTTTTACCATATCCGTAAATTATCATAACCATTGTTTCACATATATTTACCATTAAGCGCAGTTAAGCTCTCCATAACCAATTTAAATCTCACCCCAACTATGATTTAATGTCACCTAGATTACTGTATTCAGGGAGAGTACTGCACTTTTTCCTAATACCATCATGTTCACAATGTCTACAAAACAAAGAATCAGGCTTAACCCAAAATATGACACCAAGACCATTAAACATTTTAAATTTCATGCATAATTTCTTACATTAATTAAACTATTTTTTTAAATGAAATAATATTTTTGAAACTGTTTGGTAAGCAAAATAAATTGGATCCTACTCAATGAGAGGATATTATTTTAGGACAGACTAGAAACCAACAATTTGTAGGAAGGAATTGTTTAACATATTATTGAAATTGATAGGACAAATAAAAGCATTGAAATGAATATTTAAATTTATGCATAATTACTATTTTGAGCTATATTACAAATGCACAAGGGATTGTATGGTATAGCACAGTTAACCCAGAGCACTAAATGTATTTCTGTAACAATTTTATTGTATTTCTTTTATTTTATAAATACCTGTGTCAATATCAAATGCATTGTCTTCAATTACTAGTCAAACAATAAAAATTAGTATAATTAATTGATAATATTCTAATAAGTTGAATTAAGGCTACAATGAATATTAAACTGTATTATGAATTACACATTACCAATTAAATCTATAACATGAAGGGATTCTGAAAGATAGAATGCAGAAATTAAACTGTTCATGGGTAGAGAATATGACTAATTTAATAAGCTAGTACTGTCTACCTGGTTCTGGAAGGGGTGGGCTGAGAAGCTGGGGAAGATTTCCTTCTTACACTGGTACATCCAAGGAAAGCAGTTAAACAGTTACAATGTCATTATAGTGCATTCAACTAACAACAGCATGCAATTTTATGTCATATGGATTAAGTAATTTTTTGGGGGATATTTAATTAAATAAAAAGTTAATTGGAAAAAAATATTTTTCATAATGAACGATCAGGAATATTAAATCCACTAAAGGAATAACAAATGACGCAATGAAACAAATAATGAGCAGCAAATAATATATAATGCCAGTTAAAACAAATACATGCACTATTCTATAATGATTATTCTTACAACAGAGAGCCACTGACTCACTTGTAATAGAAAAAACCATGGTTATAAATTATTTGCTACTCTTTAAAACAGATTTTTTTAAATGAACACACTACAAAATGCACCAGACTAAACCAAAATAGATTAAGATTATTTCCAATATTAATAATTATTACAAACATTACACAAATAATTAATTAAATTTCGCATTCTAAGTACTCATACAATGAATGAGACTAATTCATAGAAAATGTTTAAACCTTAACATGAAATTAGTAAAATATGATACTGATGATTCTAAATGGTCCTGGAATGAGCAGTAAAAGATAGGATCATCCAAATGTAACAATAATCTAATAATAATAACGAATTCAATATTATAATGAATTCATTACGTTAACTGAGCATAACAAGATAGACTAATCTTATAGTATTAAGATAATGCTATGGACTTAAAATATAAAAAACAATTACAGTTTCAAACAAGTTCCTCAATATAATAGATGAGGATAAAACAGAACATTCTCTTAGAGCTTCAAATTTTCATTCCAATCACGATCATATCAAAGCTTATAAAGGTGGCCAAAACAGTGCATATAACAAACTGAACAAAAAAAAATCAACGTGGAAAGAGTGCCACACACTGCACACTTCAAGCTAAAAATGCAAGGAATTGATAAATGCACACACATCATAAATCCATTAACCACTTCAATATTCGCTTGAACAATAAGGTGTCAATAATGTAGTTTTATATTTAATTTTAAAAGAACATTATTACCTTGTTAAACGAGTCTTGGGTGTAGTTCTAGGTATGTCATCGGGGGATGTAACTGATGATGACATTCCTGACAGATCTATCCTACTACCAGTATCAGTGACAAGGGTCAGCTGAGATTGTCGGACAAACGTACCATGGTTTTCCTTACACTAAGTAATAAAATAAACGTATTACTTATATTTTAATAATTATACCTAATTAATTAGGTCAATTGACTAAGTCAACTGACTTGAGTCTCTAGATGGAAAATTTTATTATAATCTACTCAATGGCAAACTATATGGTACTCATTAAACATATAATATTTAACAAACAAGTTTATCAAATAAAAACCATTTTGTTAAATAAGCTTGTTTATTAAATACTACATTTAAAGTTATGTACTTAAGTTTAAGTTGTGTACTATTTTATGAAATTAATCCTGAATTTTGACTGATTATAAATTAAAAATTATATTATTAATCAATACAGTGTGACACTATAAGTAACTATAAAATCATTTTTAAACCAATGTCTCTCTAATAGTATGTCTTGTTATTTTAAGAGTCATTAAGTTCCAACTGACATATTTCATAAGTTCTGATGGATTTTATGAATAATTCAAACACATTCAAAACATTTCTAGCTAATAGTTACATGTATGTTGCAAATCAATTAATAATATACAATTAGGGCTAACTTTTACAAAGAAATACCTGGAAATATGACTTCCCTTGTACTGTGCCATTATTTTTTCCTTTGGGTTCATCCAGTATAACCCCAATCCATTTTCCGTTAGCAAACATAGTAGTGCCGATATAAGCAATTTCTCCTTGTACATTTTTTCCAGTCACTTCAACCCGGTTTCCAATTTGTAGTGTTATCGACATTTTGGGCTTATCACTTTTCTTCACTAGAAGTAACAATAAGAAATAATATATTCGAACCAATAGCGTACATAACAAAATGTTAGTAAAGCAATCTTTTACGAAAACAGTGCAATTATGTCCAAATACAAAATTATCAAAACTTAATTACTTTTGGATAATTACACGCAAACGATTGTGAGAGAAATGTGAAACTTGTAAACTGATTCAACGTGCACACCCAGTAGAAAGAGAAAGTAATGATAACCACAGTCAGGACATTACTCCATAGTGAACATAAAAGACTCAAACCCAACAGCGTAAATAAGAAAGTAGTTGAATTAATAATGTTGAAGTAAGTCGCAAGAAATTGCAGCAACGAGAAGCCGGATATTTATCAATACTGTATTATACACGCCAGGAAACAAAAAACAATAAAACTAAAACCCGAAATAACCATACCATATGAACAAGGCGTTAATTTCTCATTACATCCTATTACTTATAAAGCAATAAAATAAATTACAAACGGAACATATTATTTCAGAAATAACCTCTTAACACTTCACTACTCTGTCAAATGAAAGGCAAATCGCTCGATGACCGCCAGGTAGCAGCTCTGCTCTTCCAAATTCACTTGAACAGTTTTCATTCAAAATATAACTAAAAAAGCGTCGATTCGAAATAATTCATTTATTGTTTTTGTAGGTATTCAAAAATAGGCAGTTTAAGCTGGTTTGGTGTTGGTATCTAATAACATCACTTTGGTAATTATCCGTTTCCACTTGGCTATTTGGTATTAAGCAGTTGTATTCTGTCAGTAAAATAGTTATACTTAGCACTGATACTTCTTAATCTAATGTATAATTATCCATTGATAATACCGTTAATGCAATTTTCTATGTTACTTTTTTCATAACGTTTTCAACAGAACAGTTTTCTGTACAGTTCGTGTCAGATAAAATAATTAACCTTATACTGTCCATATTATTATTCGTGTACACTGATCTTATTACTAATACTTTAAACTTTTGTACCTAAAATTATTTGGTACTGAACATATGAACTGGAAGTGGATTCTATTTCCAAAATCAACGTAGTCTTCCCCTTGATACCATGCAGCTTAGGACACATTAGTTAATTATTACTCATCTAATGACTTATAACTCAAGGTTATTAGTACTCTTGTTAAAAAATGTACATTTAGTGTAATTTTATTTGTACAATGAATGTTGCTTCCACTTATAAAAATTATCAAACCATTGATGACAATAAAGATGTGTTGTGGATAATAGAAACACAATAAAAGATTAACAAATATATTATAACAAAATTATTATCACATATTGAATAACTTACAAATAACCAAGTAGGCTTCTAAATTAGAATGTAAATATTATTGTAGAAGAAAAACCCAAGATAAATAATATTTGAAGTCTCAGAAATGACAATTAAAATTTTAAAGCCAAAATGCTATCTGCAACCTATCAATAAAACTGATTATTTTAATTTAACCCACCATTCGTGAATTAACTTTCTGAAAAAAATGGAGCCATTAAGAAAATATATTAATGATACAATATTTATATATAAAAAGTTAAAGCAAGGAACAGTAATAACTGTAAAACTATCATTCATGAAATTCAAAACAAAAATATATAATAAAATATGCAGAAATTAAAATTTATTATACTACATACCTCATACAATTAAGATTACATTATTTTAAGGCAGTGATGAAGATTCATTCATTTCATATGAGCAGTACTCCTTAGATGTGTTAGGTGTCAGACACCTAAAATGTAAGTATTTTCCCAAACAAAATACATAGATCATATATGCATCAGATATTTTAATTTATACTAGTATAGTTAGTTTTTTTCTCTGATTCAAGTTATAGTTTACTATAAACAAATACATACCTGAGAAACAATGTTAATAATGCTCTCATAAAAAGTTATAAAATGATTTGTTATGATACTAGTCATAATCTTGATTGTACTTTTCTTATTTCCACAAAATCATAAGGCAAATTTTCAGTGCAGTGGAAAACAAAATTACAATTTGTACAGTATTAGAGATTCATATTCTTCATTCTCAGCTCACATAAATGCCACCTTACATTACAATAAAGAAACCATAACATAAAGTAAGACATATATAAAAAAAGATACAAACATATATTACAAAGCTCAGAGTAAGTGTTCTATAAATTCATTGATCAGCATAATATTAGACATGAGAAAATATTTTATATTCCATTATATATGACTGCAAATAAAAATAAAAACATATTCCAAAGCTATAATTTTATGCAATACAATGATATAACTTTTACTTAATCATCAGAACTGAATTACTCAGATTCAATTGCATAAAAAGAACGATTAGTTACAGAATAAAATCAGGACAAAATAAATTACATTCTGATTTCCTTATTTCATAATAAACTGAAATAGTTTTCATTTAATAAACAACAAAATAATGTTTATTCACAATGGTCATAATAATAAAACTAAACCTTCTTTCATTATTAATTAATAATAAGTACTTACTTTAAAATTAATTCTATTTCAAAACTCTAACTTGGTGATCCAGCATTTAAGCTATACGGCAGCTTTGATTCTTCATCATGATGGGATTCTCTATCTCCATCTATCCTCTCAACTTATTCTCATTATAATAGGCACTTTGCCACTTTGAGAGCAAGCCATTAATATTGATGAAGAAGTTCTTTACAAAAACAATGAAATCATTTTATTCAATTAAATTATAAAAAAATTTCTAGCAAACTCCTCAGCAACTATTTATTTAGCCAACACAATATATTATTGTCATTTTTCTAAATATTCAAGATCTTTTCATCTTACTAAAGCCTTTTTTATTTTATTTCTAATATGTGCATTTTTTAAAGACCCTTATTGTAATAAACTATTGATGGACGAGGTTCAATTTTCGCTGCTACCTCCTACAAAAAACACAATTAGTAGGTACCATTAAGTAAAACAGTGCTGATATATATGACAAACTCATATATTTTAAGATCCAATTTAAAACAAGTTCACTTTTCTAATTCATGGAAGTAATATAATTCTGACTAACCTGGAGATCTGGCTCAAGTTTTTCAACCTTTATCGGTGCTTTTTGAACAAATAGGGCACATGCGAGAGGTGTGGCAAATGTTAAAAGGAACCCAGCAAATAATACTTGAACGGTAGGTTCAAGCCATCTTCGATTTACAAAAAAATTCTTTCTCTCAAGTACATTCATCAACAGGGGTGAGAAACCTTAACCAAAAAAAAAATCAGGTTTGTTATTATGTTCCTAATGTAAATTAAAAAAAAAACAAATGTAACATACCCATGCTTGGACTGGCCATTACTATTCGGCTAATAATCACAGCAATTGTTCCCTCAACTGCTGCTCTTCGTGACATCCCCAATTCATTATTGTTGGCATCAAAAACCTTAATACCTTCCGTCAATTCCCTGGATGAAGTTATTTAAAACATAAATTACCTACACATATTTCGATGTTGATATGAAGTTATTGCGAATTGCTATAATTAAAGTTATCATTTTAATTATGGACACGCTCATTTTTGAACATATGTGAGAAAACTAAAAGACAATACTATTTTCACTTTACTTGCTTCTCATTGCGGGAATGTTTACACAATTGGCTGCAGCTACAGCAGCAAATGGTACAAATCTTCCAATAATGGGCGGAGCAGTCTGAAAATGAAAACATTTAATAATGAAAAATCTGGCTATTATATACATAAATACACATATTAATACATTAGAAAATAATAATCTGAATCTTTTTATATGCAACATTTATATAAAATGAAAATTAAAAATTAATAAAACAACATTAATAAAATTCAATATTTATTGATTTACCTTAACCATTCTATTAAGTAATAATGCAGTTGTTACAGCACCTCCAGTAGCAAGCACATATGATTTGCTGATTGTCCTAAAAAATTAAATTAATAGAAATATACATTTGAATTACTTAATCTTTTGGATCTATACATAGATAAGCAAAACTTTTTATTTTGATTCCATTTGAAATGGGTGTATATTTTAAAATTAATAATTCTATTGAGGTAATAATTCATCGTTTGATGACTTTGTCATTATTATTCAAAGGAATAATAAAACACACAAATGAAACACAAGTGTTGAGTTTCATCAGAATAGAACAGAAACAAGCAGCTCATTAATTTGACCTTGATTTTGCCAACATTGAGAAAACAATTAAATTGGACTAAACATAAATCCACTGTAAACTATTACTAATCATAGTCCTAACTAGTACTAACAGCACATGTTAGTATTAAAATATTAAGTATGTTAATAACTAAATGACATATATATATATATATATATATATATATATATATATATATATATATATATATTGAGGAAACTCATTAAATGCTCAATAAGATCATGATAATCTTTAATAGATTAAGAAATAAGTGAAATAGTAATTGGAAATGTGCCCAACTTACTCCAAAGGCATGTGTGACCCACTTCGATTACAGTAATTTACTAAGGCATTAAAAGATTGATTTACCCATTGCCAGAAAACTACTGCAGGTGTTGATCTGTAAATGGATAAAACCTTAATAGCGTACTTTTAAATTTCACAAAACTAGGACAAATTGCAATATTATTGAATTCATTTTTACTTACTTATAAAAAGTCATCATGCATCCAGTAATGAGCATATTCATCGGAACTTGAGCAGACATTCTACCGAGTATAAACATTTTCTCACCAGTTACTGGATGAAATGCAGAATCATAAATTGTTTTCGCTTTATAAAGATCATCTATTGTTATACCATCCCCTAATGGTGTTTTTGCCCTGTGGAAATATTGTTAGACTTATATATATAGTCTACGACAAAAATAAAAAATGTTGGATGCCAAAGCTAAAAAACAGAAGGAGTATAGCTAATAACTACGTATATTGCAACATTTACTATATTACTTCCATAGGGAACATATAATATTCAAGACATAAAAAACAATTACAATGATTATTTATGTTCTTTTTCACTGTTCATTATTAATAATACAAATGTATCGAGTAATTATAATACAAATTATTTCTACTTTTTTAATTTCAAAAAAAGAAATATCAAGCCCTGAACTGAAGTAACAGATAGAAAAACTTATCCACAAGGTCTCATAAATATTAATGTTGATTTTATGAATGTCATGGAACCTTCCTAAATGAAAACTATAATAATATTACTACTGCCATTTAACAACTTTATATTTAGGCAGAATGGCTTCATTTAAATCGCAACGATAAATATTATGGAGTGAAACATAATTGTCAGAATTTAATTTACCAACAACGAGTAGTCTCAATTTGGTTAAAATGTAAGAAAAAAAAACTTGAAAAGCTAAAGCAAAGAGTCCGAATTATATAAGTGTATACCTGTGTTTTAAAACAATATCCCTCGAAGATTCGAGAACAGAAGAACTGTAGAGCAAATTCCTTGGGTTTGTGACGGTGAAGAAGTGTTTGGCCCTTCCCAAGTAGGTGCTTTGATCCCATCTCGGCTCCTCTATATTAATAGCCTGCAATTTCGACATTGTCGTCTTGAAATTCGTCGAAAACTGGCTCCAGATATTTATTTCCTGTTGCCGGCAGTGGGCGTTATCTCATGTCAATTTGCGCTTTACGCAGACGAGCGAGAGGCCGTCGACGGTGATTAGCGCGTTGTAAAAACGTGAGCCGGGCGTTAAAACCGGATTAATAAAATAAGGAAAAAAAAACAGAGAGCCGAACGGCACGAAGTCAACGAACGGAGAATAGAACTGAGCCTGAAGCTGTTGGCGACTACAAAATTGATTTTCTTGAAAGTGGTGGGGGTAAAGCAGGTATTTCGAATTGTGACTCGTTCTCTTTAGTTTTTTTCTAGACCTCCCATCACTCATTCACGCCGCTCCTTCCGATGTTGACCCCGGTTTATTTTTTTTTTAATCGATTTCTCCTTGTAAGAACATCTTTGAACTAGCCTAGCTGTAATGCGGATTACACCATTGACAAGATATCCATACCGCACTCGGTGTCCTGCATCATTTTATACTCATCATTTTATATATTTAAATGCATTCGTTGGATTACACTTGCCGCTAGATAGATCGAACGATTCCCTTCAGAGGCTTTATAAGGGACCATTCAGTCCAGGTTCAGTCAGTGCGTGAGCATTGTTAATATTAGTATTAGTCAATAAAAGTAATTGTTTTTTTAAAAACTAGAGAAAAACCAGAAGGAATTTACCTTATATGTAGAGACCTTTACTCCACCGTACGAGGTGAACGTTCACCAAAAACCTTTTTTTCCTGTCTACCCATTTGTCACTACCATCGCGAACGAAGCTCCCTTATCGTCTATCCTGTTGCTAAAAAGAAAAGATTTCGTTTTAGCACAAAAACGTCGCAGGCATCAAGAGTGGCTCTTGTAAGAAATAATAAGACTGCACATCAGGCCGGCACACAGGCAAATAGACAACGATCATCGTATAAAATATTTTTCAAAATAATACGTATAATTTGTACAATTGTATGTAATTTGTATAATTTGTTACAAGCCTTAACAGATTCATTTGTTACCAAATTAACGAAAAATCGGTGTATATATTGATATTTTAATATTTTTAATTTTTCGGTCGGGAAAAAAGTATCAGGATTTGTATCAGGAGAACATGAGATGCAAGGAGGTCGCTCGGTTTGAATTTGGTAACTTCCCGTGCAGTGCTGCCCCCTGGTGGTAAATTCTGGAACTACTAGCGCTAGTATCGACACTTCCCGTGCATTGCCGCCCCCTAGCGGTGATTTCTGGAACTACTAGCGCTAGTATCGGTACTTCCCGTGCAGTGCCGCCCCCTGGTGGCGATTTCTGGAACTACTAGCGCCAGTATCGACACTTCCCGTGCAGTACCGCCCCCTGGTGGCGATTTCCGGAACTACTAGCGCTAGTATCGGTACTTCCCGTGCAGTGCCGCCCCCTGGTGGCGATTTCTGGAACTACTAGCGCTAGTGTCGGTACTTCCCGTGCAGTACCGCCCCCTGGTGGCGATTTCCGGAACTACTAGCGCTAGTGTCGGTACTTCCCGTGCAGTACCGCCCCCTGGTGGCGATTTCCGGAACTACTAGCGCTAGTGTCGGTACTTCCCGTGCAGTACCGCCCCCTGGTGGCGATTTCCGGAACTACTAGCGCTAGTGTCGGTACTTCCCGTGCAGTACCGCCCCCTGGTGGCGATTTCCGGAACTACTAGCGCTAGTGTCGGTACTTCCCGTGCAGTGCTGCCCCCTGGTGGCGATTTTTCAAACTACCAGCGTCCGTATCAACGCTCTCAAGTTATCCCATTGTGAAAGTTCATGATTCGGACTACAGATGTCGCTATCGGTACAAAATTGAACAGGTATTTACTAACGACTAGATCATAAATTTATCTAATTATTTGGGTAATTTTGAAGCGAATACAATACACAGATAATCAGCCCAGTATGTAACATAAAAAGGATGAAGAAAAGAGGAAAAACCGAAACTTCTTTCTTAATAAGAAAGAAAGACCCTTTACCCCCTTTACCTTAAGTTTTTCATAAACCTATTACAAAAATATTGAAAGTTAAATATTTATATAATGTATTTAGTGTTTTACGTTAGTCAGAACAATGTAGTTTGTAATAGGTAATTAATTAACAGTTTCAAAAATAATGGTGTGTTACATACAGCGGGTGTTCATAATTTATGCAGAAAGTCTTGTAGCCGTGGTTCTTTAAAGCAACGTTTGATTATAGACAAATAATGAATTAATTTTATGAATCGCACTGTATGATCTGTTGTATTATACGCGTTTTGTATTGTACATAAAAATTATATTCTCCTTTTAAATAGAGGAGAAAGTAGGGCGGGAAACGGAATCGAATCCGATTGGCTTCTCTTTTAATTACGTAGTGTGGAGCTGTAGGACGTTGGGAGGTGAAGGTTACAATTTCAGTCTGTGTTTTCGTTTTGTGCGCTACACTAATTTCACGTTTAACCGATATATATATTGCATAATTCCCGGTGGTCTTTTGTTGTCTTCGTATAGAACGCGATGTCGCAAAGGTCGAAGGTGATAGACCTTTATAAAACGGTAATAAATGTTGAAATCCCGACACATTCTCATTACTGCAGTATCTCTATTTTACCAATACTTATTTTGTTTCTGTACACAATCAGTGCACACATTTATAGTACACACGTAGGGACATTTTTCCATAAAGTAAATCCATTACGATGGATAGAAAATAAATAAAAAGATATTGTTGTTAGTACTTTACTTGTCATACTAGAGTTATCATTGAGATGGTTCTGTAATGATGACATAATTTTTTTACATGTTGCTAACTAAGTTTTGGTATATGAAGACTATTTTCAAGTATATCCTTAATTCAGATTCACTGTTTACAGAAACAGAACTATCCCACTTCAGTTTAATAGTATATTAAATTCAAATTATTTGCAAGAACCTTAATTTAAAAATGCCTTTTAAATTGTGCTGCAGGAAAAAATAACAGTAATATTTTAATTTTATAGGATAAAATTCATCATCATCATCATTTTGCATTTTATAAACTTAGAGCCTGTATTATGACCTATCATTAAATTGAAATATTAGCAAAAAAATAATAAATCAGGAGTGTGGTAAGCCAGTTAAAATAAAAATGTGAAGTATATTATTTTGTTTACTGCTTTGCCACATTTGGGAATCATTTCATTTGGCCACAAGGTCATAATATCAAGGCCAGAAGTAGGTTGAAGAATGTTATTACATAACAATTTGTATGAACATTATATATATGTACATGTTCATTCGATACATTAATACAATATACATAAAACTAATATATATATATACACACATTTCTCATTCTGCTGTGTTCTTTTCAGCTCCTGCATATGGGTAAGGACTATCCTCAAGGTTACGATTTTTTTAGAACACGTTTGAAAAAAGCATTTTTGAAAAACAAAGATGTTACTGACCCTGAAAAAATTAAGACACTGCTGGGACATGGAGAATATATCAAGAAAGAGATTGAAGCATTGTATATGCTGAAGAAATATAGGACCCTTAAGAGAAGATATAGTGATGACAACAAATAAGTTCAATCTGTAGAATTAATATTGGTGTAATTCTATATTTTTTCTTGGGGTTTGATATTATATTAAAGAAACTATATTTTAATAACTTAAATTTAATTCTTAATTTAATCTTCAATTATTGGTGGGTTCAATTATTCCTTTAATTTTGGAATGAAGTTGCATAAATAATTTCTTTTTGGAAAATCAAAGATAATTTGAAGAAATATTGTTTGTACAGATTCTGTAATGAACCACAATACCTTGTGTTAGTTTCTTTTAAGTTAGTAATAATAACATTGGATCTCCTGTATTAAGGTTCTGAGGTAAAGAGGGTACAATTAGCTCAAGCTTATTTAAGTCATTAGATGTGATTTCACCTTATTACAAAATTAATTTATATTATTATATTCTGACATTAGATATATTGATGTTAACTAATATATTGGTGCTATGTATTAGTTTTTATAAGAAGTTCTTGTTAATAAAACAAAACTCATTAGTATATTTATTTATTCAGGTATAGAAGTTGTGATTTTATCATGTGGGAGGTGGGTAATTGACTCTAAAATATTTTTTCTATATTTAAAGGAAAACATACTCTCCATAAATACATAATGCTCCACTCAACATAAATTAAAAATCAGTTATTTTAAATTTTAATTATTATTTATTTTGATTTTGTTTTAGTAAAAAATTTTATTACATAAAATAATTCTTTCTACAATTACTGTAGTTCACTGTATAATAAATCCTGTAATTAAATAAATATAGTATGAAAACTGATGTATTTTTATTTTTTTATGTGTTATCAAGCAAGAATGAGTTGATCCTAATAATTTATTATTTTTGAAAGCTGCAATTTGATATATTAAATGTATATGGAAAATAAATAAATTGCATTATTTTTGTGTTATTTTCATATTCAGTTTAAACCAATTTAACACCAAAAAAATTAATTCAGGTAGATCTATTTATTCTTTTAGCTTCAGTATTAGAAAAGATATTCATGCAACAAAATGTATTACCTACTAAATTACTGTTTTGTAACTCTTATAATACAGTGATAATGTAATATAATTGTTACCATACTTTAGTTTTTTGTTAGTTTAATAACACTTATAATACATTGATAATGTATTATAATTGTTACCATAGATTTTTTGTTAGTTTACTAAAAAGAAATAAATATGAGATTTCTGCGGCTATTTATAAAAAGATACATTCTTAGATATAAGGCATAATTAAAATTTTTTGGATTCATGCGCTAAATATTTTTCTGAAAGTAATAGTATAATAATCAGTAATAATGACTGCCTTAATATGTCAATTGTAGTGTTTATCTGTACGATGACAAGATGTTGATAAGATTATTCCCTAGCTTCCAACGGAATTGAAAACTTGAAAATCAGTCAGTGCTTGGTTGAAACCGATGTAAGACTTGTATCAACTGTTTAAGTTTTTAAATGAGTATTTATATACAGTAAAATTCGTAACTAGATAACATGTGAGTGTTAATTATGAAGTTCATTTCCCCTAGTTGGTGTAAACAGATATTAAGAAGAATCTTTAATACTCATTTATTGCTAATAATGTAGTATTTTTCATCTTAGATCATCCGCTGAATAAATTTTGAAGATGTCTGGGGCCAGGAAGTTCTATGAGAAGTTTCAACAAACGTTCAAGCTCAACACTTCTGGGAGGATACAAGAAGTTACATTCTCCGAGAAGAATGAAATAGCAAGATTCAAGCGTTCGAAATCCGGCAGGTACAAGCAGGCCGTGAGACTGAGGGGTGTCATTACGGATACAACATTCGCACCTGTCGAAGATGAAGTGGTACAAAGAAAGTATGAGCCGGCCTCTAATATTGGCGACAGTAACGGCAGTGTGAACATCAATGTATAAAATGATAATTGTATGGGTAGTCGGCGTTAAACAAACATGTTTCGAGAATTTAAAATATAAATTTGTAGATTGCACTGGAACATTGGAACGTGAAAATGTGATACAATTCCAAGCGATTAAGCACAAGCGTGAAACAAATTGCTTGTGCGCCACTTACACTATGATTTTTGTTATTTAATAAAACAGGTATAATTTCATAAATAATGTGTAAGGGTACGATTTTCATTCATATTGCTAGTTTATTTAATTGCGCAATATTACTTGTTCTGTCTTTATTCATAGATAAGAAGGAGATAAAAATGTCAAAAATGAATGAATACCTTTGTTGATACTTGGCATTTAGTTAGTTACCGCCCCTCGCCTTCATATTCACTCATTCGCTAAATCTTTCCTGCGGAGAGTTTGAATTAGCGGGCGATGGGTGTTTTGGCGAGATGGAGGCGGGAGCCGGTCAGTATTTTTCTCTTTATGGACTTTGTATACATTACGACAGATAAAATTGTGATGAATTAAGAGAAATAATTCTGTCGTCCGTCGGACCAATTCGATATATTATAGAGTATAGAGAGACAGAGGGCAACCAGACTGGTGGCCTCCTTGTTATTGGCGCTCTTTTTCTCCACTTGCATAGAATTATTGCGTTACAGTGGCGACCGTTATTCCATTCGCCTTTGTTCTTGCTATTTTCCTCTTTACTAATCGGTCGCTACCTGTCTTATATCCTTTCCAAAACGATATTCTTTGCGACTAACATATTCTTCGCTTTTCCTTTTTTTGTCGTTTTCTAATCTCTCTAAAACCCAGACAAACAGGAAAAACCCACACATGGGCGATGTGTTGTCCTCGACACTATCTCTGGGTGATATATATATATATATATATACCAGTAACCATTTGAAGTGAAGAAAACGGTTCAGGAATTTTTGTATTTTCTTTTGTGATAATTTTGAGACTGACGAATTGTAATATAATTTAAATAAAATATTTACTTTCAAATGTACAGGAATAGAATATTTTAGTGAAAACCAAGCACAAGCTCTTCTCTAGTGTGTGTATAAAATCATGTTTAATGGAGATAATGCATTTTCTAAGGGATAAATGTTTTTATTTGTAATGGGAAGACAATGGCTTGGCATTAGTATATTTGTATGGACTGTGGTATGAATTATGTAAATAAAAGAAATTTGAAATTTAAATATTACTGAAGTAACTTTGTACACTGTTACGGTAATAAAATTCCGGAAGTTAAAACAAACGAGTCGTTCCATGAATTATCAATAAAAAAATATTTGCATATGAATTATGATGCGAAGAAAAGAAAATTATCTTATTTATTTTTAGTTATTTATTTTGATTTTCCCTAAAAAACCATTAAGGAAATAAATTTTTACATACAATTTAATTGTTTTATTGCAGGGGCGGCGAACCTTTTTCTGCTCGCGTGCCAACAATTTGAAATGTTAAAGTCTTTATTTCCCTAACGTGCAAGATAGGGTAGGACAAACTTTTAATACATTAATCACTGCAACATGTTTTTATTGCCATATTAACGCAGAATACGGGTTCGTTTCAAATTAGAAATCACAAAACAAAAACAGTAATAAGTGTAATAATACAACCGCTAAACTTAAAATCGGTTATTTTTTCAAATTTGAACCAGCAGCTGTACAACCGCTGTCGAAGATTGTTGCTGGTTTTGAAGAAGAGCAGCAAACAGTTCTATTCCAGACCGGAGCTCAAATGGGCGTGGCCTACTTTTGACATTTCGGAACTCATATCCGATTATGATCACACATTTGACACACTCTAAGAACATCACATACAAACATCTACGAGGGAGATACACTCGGCCCAGCGAATTCACCAATAACTTGGTGTTCTAAAATAACCATTCATCTTATAAGTTTGCTTTACAAGAGAAATCGGACAGTGCGCCTGTCTCAGAAATAATATCTTCAGAAACGTAAAACGATTAATGATTGAGTTATGTATTGCGATAAACTTTTAGAATACCTCGGTAATAGACCCGTTATAAGAGACAAGGCAGGAAAATGCCCCTAGGCCTCTTTTCAAATAAGGTAACTGTTGGAAAATTAAGCCGATGCCAACCATTCGAGAATAGTCTTTATTCTATTTTTCAGGTTTGGCAATGTGGGCGGCTGATAGGGCTAACGCGTTAGGGGTGTTCATGGGGGTGGTTCCGCCGTGATGAAGACAGCCCCATGTTAATTGAAAATAGCTTATTGGGGGATTTGGTTATCGCGGGCCGTACGCAGCATGGGGGTGGGGTGGGTTCTGGTTACTGCGTGCCCGGAATTATTCATGACTCTATAAGGCGGAGCAGTCTATAAGGGGCCCCGCAGTCTGGGGCCGCCTCCCTCCCTCCCTCCCTCCCTCTATCTCCCTCTCACCCTCTCACCCGCCGCTGATCAACCCTCCCGGAATTGAATAAAGTCGTGCTCGTGACAAGTTTACGCGTTAGCGCCCCACACTGATGCGGTCCTTTTTTTAAACCGGACCAAACCGCTATGGGGGATAAGCTTTGTTAGATCGGTTAGGCCGGAGATCATGGACGAGGGAAAAATGTTTGTCGACTTGCTAGAATTAATAGAATAGAAGGTTTAAAATATTTTAATATCGCTATAATGTGTTAACAACGTTGGTTTAGAGAAGAAACAGGCAAAAACAGTGATTGATAAAAAGCTCATATTGGATGGAGTCTAGTAAATGGACACCTTGATACCACTAGGATTTTCAACCCGAAATCTAGTTTGAACATATCAGATCGTTTTCTGGTATTATTATAGACGTGTCGATTTTAACATCGTGATGTTTTTTTTTATATTTTAATAACGGAGATAACAAATATTAAGATGTGACAGCGGCATCTCTGTAATCGGACGAGCGCACACTTAAATTGAGTTGTTAACAATTCAAAAACAGCATTATGAAATTTGAAATGTATCGATAATTGTTGAGCATTTCACCTTTTTTTGGCTTTTAATGGCTCTCTCTCTCTCTCTCCTTCGTATCAGTAATTATACAAAGGAGAACGCTAAAACTACAACTCATGCCGCTCGAAAAACATTTTGTAACGTTGATATGTGTACGTGAACTCTAACATTTCACCACACGTAGGTAATGAGAATTAATAATCGTCTATCAACTGATCATGATATTTCCGTGATAAGTATTCCATATCTATATTGGTATATATGTATAAACAGAAATCAATAGGGATAGGTCGCGTGGTTACATTTAGAGAGAAAGGGGTAGGTAAACATATATGAGAAAATTATTGTTTTCTGTCGTTATGTAGAGAAAATTCTAAATCTACAGATGTAAATTACCGATTGCCGATGATGGTTGGATTCTCCGTCAAAAATCACTAAAAATAATATCAAAAATTGTAATCGTGACATTAAATAAAGAGTTAAAAGAAGGGATGATTTGAAAAATATTCATGACATTGAGTTTTCTATTGCTAGGGAAGGCGAAATCAATTTTCCGTAAACCAACTCAAAGTCAATCAATGTGTCAACTAACTAAAAGCTAAAGCTTTAGCTTTAGCGGTTAATTTGCTTAAAATCCGATCTTATCACTAATGAACACGTTCATAACATGGCCAATGATCAATTATTCTTCAATCATCATTCTCAACATCAGATAATTTCCTTGTCTGGCTATATTATAGAGGTATAATATATAATTATCTCGCGCGATTAAAAACGACCGTTTTAAAATAACGCAGTCTGTAAAACGAGGTAAAATCCTCGTATTGGTCGCAAAACACATTATCGGTTAAAGAGTAATCTTAGGAAATTTCACAACATCGTCCGTAACAATAATATCACCGAAACACTAACTCTTCATGCGAACGAGATAAGAAATTTATTCAATAGGAGTAACTGATAATAGGAAAAACACCCAATGGAGAGATAATTAAGAAAAAAATCGTGGATAGAAAAACGATTATTAATATTATTACCCAATGTCACTACATTAATGTTGTTACATAATGTTATTTCCTAGAATATTTCACGAATATTGAGGCCAAATTCTTCTGATTTGGTATCTGATTTCCGATGATTTCGAGAGTTACTGGGCTTTTGACCTTGGTGTTCGTTAGTTCATTACGCAGGAAGATTCGCAATAATTCGTTGGCATCCTAACTGAAAAGAAATCCTTTAATTACATTTTATCGGCACACCGGGCTTAATTTATTTACATATTAAGTAAAATATTTACCGCCAAAGAAAAACAACGTAAAGTAAATTGTTTGCGCCTGTCGTTATGGCCGTTAATAGCTGGACGAATATTGCAATGTTAAGATTACTACATTGATAGGATAGAGAGAGGAAAGAATTGTCATTTCAAATGTCGCGATATGTTGCGCAATCATTATATTATCAGGCATTTCGTATAACCGTTCAATGTCATTTGATTAGGATTGTATTAAACTGTACACTTTTACTAAAATTACTAAAAATAAATATTTTTTATGGCATTTTTACGGTACTCAAATTAGCAAATCGGTCAATATTATAATGCTATTATGTAAATTTCATTCATTACTTATTAGAAATGGAAAAAATGAATGAAACAGTTGCAACTATGTGTTTCAACACTCCATATATTTAGCGTATTTTCTGAAATTCCCCGCGGAACTATTTCACAATACACAGAAATATATCGATGTTAGCGCTGAATTAATTCCTTCCGTTATATAAACCTTTTGTTATGTGATGTAATATTTATTTTAATTAATGTATTTATCTAATCGTGTATACGTACAACATGGCGTATATAAAAGCGGTGAGTTTTTCTCGAGAAAGTGAAATCGCTTCTTAGAAATCGAACGTTGTCTGGAGACAGCCGTAAAATGCGGAAGAGGACCGTTCAGGAATGCAGTACTTGGCCGAGGAATTTATTGCAAAATTCGTCGAGGATTCCGCGCCACTTGTTTACACTCCACCATATGTAATATTTATTTCCTGAGAGGACGAAACAATTTATGCAGTTTATTTATAGAGCCAGTCGTACGGCAATACTAGAGTAAAACATTGACTTACTAAAGAAGTATATACTAGAACTATATATATTAGTTTAGAGTACCTGTTTTGTGGTCTGCGAGGTGTTGGAATACCGAGGATTTCGGGTGTTTCTGTCTCCTCTCGCTGGTTATAGACCGGTTTTCGGACATCCTCACTACACTGTCACTGTCACTTGTACTGTGGTCAGAAAAACAACATCCCCCAAAAACACAATAACAAGACTGATATATATATATATATATATATATATATATATATATATATATATATATATATACACGACAAACAGACAACCACCACAATAGAAGTGACAGTAACAGTGCAGTGAGGATACCCAAAAAACATCCAAAGTGCCAAAGTTACTAACACAGCTATTGAAGATGGCGAGCGGCCGAAACCGGTCTAGCAAAAGACCAAACCGGCGAGAGGTGACAGAAACACACGCTACTGCGGGAGCGAAGATTTTCCACACCCTCGCTGACCCCGCCAGGGTGCCGAATATCCGGGTTCGGCAATTGCAAAAAAAATGTTTGTAAGGGGCGCGTTTTGCGCAGGGTAATTCGCGTAACGGCCGTTACGCAATTCACGGAGCGGGAGGGCGGCGGGGGCGAGGGCGGGGAGGGGGTCGGCTTCAGCCGAGCGTGCAACAAATGAAAAAGCGTTCTCACGGAGGATTGACTGTATATAAACTGGGTGTAATCCACCCCTCCGTGCCAAAGACAATAGTGGCGGTCGGTGGGGCGCTGCATGTTGCTGCTGCACACCCCTCAAGAGAGAGAGAGGGAGACCGGCCCTCTATGCATGCGTCCATGCGTCCGCCCGTCCCGTGTTACCAGGGTGGTAAGGGTGGTAAGGGGGTAGGGGCGGGGTGGACGGGAGGGGTTGAGCGTGCCCGTTTCCACGCTTCTGTCTGTCATATCGACCGCTCGGTTTTGAGCACGACCCACCCCTACAAACGGCCGACCGCCCCACGGTCACCTACCCGCCGGTTTTTTCCCCTCTTTACTACCCATTACCCGCATACTTGATCTGCTATCTGGTTTTCGGAGATATATATATATATATATATATATATATATATATATATATATATATATATTTAAATATAGAAAGGCCAGCTAACCGGAATATTAAAAATTATTACGTAAACAATTGAAACCGACACGGACATACGACATAGAACTAAGGGGTTCCACTAAGTCATCCAACACCACTCGCATCGGGAGATTCCAATCAAAAGCCCTTCGAAGTCGTCCTAATGTGGTCCCTGGTATGTTTCAAATCGTACCGTTCACCACGACCTCAGCAGACCGACAGTTGATGAATTCCGGTTCCTAAAGTTTCCGTGTCTACATCGGAACTATGCAAAAACGTAATCTAGATTTCGGACGCGTCGTTTCTTGAAAATGAAATCCAGCGGCTCTTCGCGATTCATAATTTCGGTAGCGGGCCCGAAAAAAAATCAATGGGGATAAAACAGAAATCATGGTAGGGACACGGTGGGGGAGCGTTAGAGGGTAATGGAGAACGGATAAGGCCGGTGGGGTAGATAGTAGGGGGGGGGTAGAGGAAGAAGAGGAGGAGGGTGGATAATGAAGCCGGCTTGAGGCAACAGGTCCCCCCCCTAAGAGTGGGGCCCATCCCCGTTTATTAACTCTCTACAGGGCGCGTGTTTATGTGGGTGTGCGTGTGCGTGTGCGTGTGCTCTGTGTCGGCAGATAACTATCGGGCTCGGGCACAGGGCTCTTCTTAATTGCACTGTCGAGTCCGGTGGCCTCCCGCCGTGAATAATGCCTACTCGCCCCTCCCCCCCAGCTACCGAACGACGGCAATGGGAGCGTTATTGTTATACGGACAAATTAAAACTAAAAAAAAGAGAGAAAAAAGATATCGGTTTTAAGCCGGGCAGAAGTTAGGGCCCGAGAAATTAGGGTAGTCGCTATCTGACCGGAATTATTATTTCCCGTTTCCCTTTCATTCTTTTTCTACCTCCGCGCGTTGATAGGCCCGTATCGAGGAAGCGGCCGAATAATTACTACCCTCCGTACTGTCGCGATATTAATTTCGAATATTAATTATTCCCGAAATTGTACGTGGAAGAGCTAATTCTCATTTACCGCGAAACTTCCCTTCGATCGAATACTAAAGGTTGGAACGGTTATGCTGGAATACTGAAAAACTCCTCCCACCTTACTTCACGAACGGATTTCAGGCAATAATCGAGGCGCAAAGAAAATTTAAAATTACTTCGTTCAGGTGTGAAGAAGAGCAAACCGGTAATGTAAAAAAACTCCCTTTTAGAAACACGAATTTGTGACAAATGAATTTTTACGAAATGAAATGATTATATGTGTCGGTTATGGGTTGCAATCGTATTTGTTCGACCCGCAATTTATTTGTAATGGAACAGGAGCAATAAGCCTGTAAAATTCCAGAATCCGGCTAACAACGCTTAATTTGTACGGGATTGATCGCAACAACGTGATGCCCGACGTGAGTGTGGGGTTCATTGAATACGGGTAGAAAGAGGGAGGGAGAGAGGGAGAGAGGGAGAGAGAGATATGGTAGTTATGGAAATATAAATGGATGTGGAGGGAGAGTGGGGCTGGGTCGTGACTGATCGGTCGGACTGAAATTTGTCGTCATTAGTGGGCCGAGTATCGGCTCACATCTGCCTCATTCCAACTATAAATGGAAGACAAATAAAGGGCTCAATTAAGGCTCTGTATCCCCCCCCCGACAACACCGCCCACCATCCATTCGATTAACCCCTTCGTACGGTCAAACCGAACGGCCGTTGCCACTCCTGCTTGTTTGCTTTCCCACGTATTGAATCAATTTAAAAAAAAATTAAATTCGGCCATCGTTTTTCTATATTGTAAAGACAAGCACGGTCACGTTATATCTGTTGAGCGGCGAGCAGGACGGGATTTCACCCCTAAGCCACCGCGAGGAGAATTAACTCTAGGGCAAGCATTACAGGAGAAAATAAGACAGTAAAACTTAAATTCAAAAGGTCTTCTTCGGGAAATAATACACGAAATAAAGAGGACAGTATAATTATTGTGTTGTATACTCATGCGGTGCTGTCGTCACTCGCTGATTTGGTTCCGTGATAAACAGATTTCGGTTCGATACGATTCAACAGAATCGTGCTAGTTGAATTAGTGAGAATGTATGGCATGAATACAATTGCATTCAAACGGTATATATAAGTATATATTTATAATTAAGATAATTGTCGCCCGTTCCCGTTTCATCACGCGGTCAACATGATTATGGAAGAAAAACTCCGGCCGTTAATGATCAGTGTGAAGTTGTTAAGAGGGGAAGAAGTTACGAGTTGAATTGGAGCCCGTTCGGCGGGAAGGTGTTTCTGTCAGGTGGGCTTTCTCGCGGCCACAGTGGACAGTCACGTAGAGCGCGCTCCAATTCCACGCCTTCCATTTCCGTTCTGTGAGGCTCACTCCGCGTTTTTTGACAAGCCCGAGACGGAGAAATTAGCGTTCGAACGTGTGGACATTGGCCGGTAAAGGCGCCATCTTATTTCACCGATACCGATGGAATGATACCTTGAGCATGACAAGAAGGGTAGTAGGCATAGAATATGGGAAGCGCTCATCAGGTTATTAAAATGTAAATAGGGTTTCAGGAAAAATCTCTTAATCCCTAACTTGATTTCATCAAAGTTGCACCAACCCTTCCCGGGGGTATTATACAGATATTCTTTTTCTGTATAATACTGAGAAAACGATGTGGAATCGGGGAAAAAACATTTCGAGTGGGAGTGGCCCTACGGATTATGAACTCCACGTTCGACTCCTGACATTTCCAACTGATTGTTGTTTCTTTGCTTCAATATTAGAGGTATTACGAGTGTGTTAATAAATTCGCGTTTTTATTTGAATCTTACTCGTGTGTTAACATCGGGCACGCTCCCGTTTCAAATTAGAAAAATTCAATATCGAAAACCCGGCGGAATTTCCCCGGAGAGAGACGCGAGTTATTTGACTCGTGAAAAACTCATTATTGAGTCTGGTCATTGTTCATTTTGTACCGCCCCCGCGCGTAATGTGTTTGAGCGCGCATCGGTAGGAAGATGCGTGGGCGTGTGGACTCAGCCTGTCTGACGACACAACTGTGTTGATGATGACGAGAACTGGGAAAATAATAAAGTGACTCCGACGCTTGCGCCCGACATGTTTCACCTCACCCACTCACTCTCTTGCTCTCTCTCTCTCTCTCTCTCTCTCTCTCTCTCTCTCTCTCTCTCTCTATATATATATATATATATATATATATATATATATATATATATATATATAGCGAAAGGTTGACGTAAACAGTGAAAAAGAGTCTCCTCCCTGGAGGAGGGACTGGACACGGGGCAACAGTTAGGCAGCCGTTGCCATGGGTACTTCGGGACTCACCTGTAATTAAGATCTATTAGAGGGAAGCGGACTATCGTCGAGTGAATATCAAAGATGATAGCAGAATATAAATAACAGTTAGGAATTATTTACTAAAAACAAAATGAAACGATAATTATTTACAATTACTTTTTGCATTAAATAAATAAAACTAACCACTAAACTAGTCGAGTCTAAACTTTTCAGGTAATTTAATAACATTTTTATCGTATAAACCTACGACATCATTTCGACATAGTTTCGTCAACAAATTAACGAACTTAAGGTTATAACGGAACCGACAAATAAACCATAAGGAAAAAACCGAAATGGGTGGAAGACTCTTAATTTGTATAAAAAGCCTCTTTTGTAATAAAAGGACACGAAACAAAGGAACGAAATGGGGAAAATACGGAGTGGGATAAGAATGAATACATTTCAGTGCCACGAATTAAATTAGAATAAGGGCTGCGGAAAGAAAGATTGCCAACATAAAAAGTAACAGTTTTTATAGAACTATAAAGAACATTTTAAAAGCGTTATTTTTAAGGCGTATAGGACAGAATTTTACATCGTGTGTTAGTGCACATGAAATTGGGTGCACGAAGCCGGCCAAACAAAGGACGGAATTAGAACGAGGAAAATATTAAATCTTGTAGTCAAAACGTTCCTTATAAACGTCTGAAAGGTGACAACGTGATTTAAATATACAAAATAAATAAATAAGAAAGGTGGGAAGGCCGGAGGGTTTCTCTTCTATTATTCTCTGTTTGTTACTGGCGCCATCTGAACATCAATGTCGCTTATTGTATTTTTACAGTTGTGGCAATAAAATAAGTTTAAAAAAATTAAATCTTCGCATTAATTCGTATTACTATATATACTCCCGACGATAAACCTTTCGAGTGAATAAAATGATAGGAGTCGGACAGGAACGACAGTGGATCGTAATCGGCTGAAGTCACCGATGTTAGATTAGACCTAACCATTTAAGGGGGCGAGGGTCGGAGGGTAACGTTTATTTTTTCCCCCGGAAATCGGGCCCCGCGGGATCAAAACGGTCGAAATGGGGGAAGGGCCGTTTTTGAATAATCGATGGTTTGATATTGAGAGAGATAGATAGGGAAGTAGGGCCCCGCCGGCGGAGCCATAAAAGCGGCTTCGTGTCGGCGGGCCCCGAAATGAAATGTTTTCCTGCAAATCCGCTTAGGCGGCCCCGTAGTCGGCAGTTTTGGTTGACATGCGCACCGCTCTCTCCTGTCAATAATGGACCATTTATCTTACACAATCCATACCGTCGCTCTCTGTCTCCGCCCCAGGGCCTTAATCCCACGTACAACACCCTCACCCCTCGCTCATTAACCCTTGCCCAATCCTACCCTCCCCACCCTCGGATATCTGCCCGATATTATGAAACCAGCGGTAAGCGACACTAGGCACCTATACGTATACAAATATATGAATTATGATGAAATAAGTTAAGGGTTCTTTAAGTTCGGTGGGATCGCGAAATACTGTGCGAAGAACCTCGGTTAGTCCGGAATTTGTCCTGTGTTTGGAAACCACGTGAGCGAGTTATAGTGGAAAGGTTTTTGCCCTATCCTCCCCCGGGTGGATTACTAACAGTAGTGGCCCCGAGTAAAATTTACATCTCGGTCTTGAGAAATTAACGATTACACGAATAGCTCTAGTGATTATTTGGCCGCTGGGTTTCGACGTTTTCAGTTTGCATTGCGACATACCGTTATAGCCTAAATTGATTGAAATTTAACGTAATTAAATTTGAAGTAGGTTCTTCCCACGGTATTACGCGATATCGCCAGAAGTTAGTGATTCAAATTACTGTTATTTAGAATCAAACGTCCGCCAATTTTACGCCTCCTCTCGCTAGTTTGGTCAATCTTCTATGTTAGTAGTGAAGTGTGGTGGGGAAAGGTAATGACCCGGAGTAAAATTTACATCTCGGTCTTGAGAAAGTAACGTTTACACATATTCGTCTGGTGATAATTAGGCCGATGGGTTTCGACGATTTCCCTTCCGATTGGCGCTAATTTTAGGTTCTAATTCACCTGTAAACATTACGTACTCATTGCGACATACTGTTCTAATCCCGAATTGTCTCTTGAACTTTTCTAGGGTTTTAAATTTGTATGTATGATTTTTCTTAAAATACGTTACAAGTACAGCAATTGTGGTTTTGATACGGTCATTCTTAATAAACCCGGTAGTCGCTGAAAACGCCGAATTAATAAACCTCTGGATTTGAAATTCGGCTAGTTTAGAAATATCGTGACGTTGGTTAGGCTGGGCCCAATTGGAATCTCTTTGCCCAAAATGCAAAGTACGAGCTTAGGCACCCAACACAGCCCTATATCCTTGCCTACCTATCAGAATACTATTCCTGATATAACCTGAAAGTTTGCAGGTTTTCCGAACTTTGGGTCGTATGATCTTATTAAGAAAACGGATCGAACTTGTCTTCAAATAATTACTAATTCGGATTTTCAATTATATGTAATAGAAAAAAAGACTACAGAAAATCATGATGTCTCTATTCCTTTCTCTGTTTGTGCAGTCGCTTTTTATCTCCTTTCATAGATAATTAATTTACCCTTATAAATGGTAACGGAATTCATAATTAAACGAGTAAATACGGTTAGAATGAAACCAATTAGAAAATGTATGGAATTAAGCGAAATTTCACTTCTTTTATAAGGAAAAATGCCACAATTGTTGGAATCGTTTACTTGGAAACGGAACTTTTTTCCAGGAATATACAAGGAAAAGTTGTTTTGCATCATTGGCACTGTTAAATATAGTAGTTAAACAATTCCAATACTGTAGAATGTGCGTTGAAATTTACCCGTATTTTGATGTGCATAAACCTTTCATTTTACTGCGGATGATATTAAGAGTGAGATCAGAATCGAGCCACACAACAGTGAGAACTCACTCTCTCGTGAATCGTTTTATGACGGTAGGAAATCAATTTCCCTTCTTCGTGAAATGGAGACAACCTTTCCCCATTTCTAGCTTATAACCATAACACTAGAAAGTGAATTGGAACCGTTATAAGAAAATTGAAAATGTAATCTTTTTGCCGCTTCTTACGATTGGATGGCCCTAGTTTATACGTATACTACTTACTTCGGGCTAAAGAGTGATCGGGAGAGCATTTTGAAAATTCAATAACTTATCTGTACTAAGATGGAAAGAGGTAAACTTTTTTTAAGCAAATAACTTTAAGATTTATAATTTAGGTAGACTCTGCATCCTCCTTTAAAAAGGGCTCTTTGAAATAAGTAATTACATTTCGACTGTTAAATAGAAATAAACTGAAAGTACGGTTTTTGCTTTAGTGTGGATATTTCATTTTCAGACAAACGCTACTTTTACCAGACGAAACTAAGGTGTACCACTGCTAAATCTTAGAATATAAATGTTGCAGCTATCTGAAAAGTAAACAAATTAAATTTTTAAAATTTTATCAGAAATGTCCGGACCATTTGCCGGTCCATTCCAATATGACCGGATTAATGAATCCGTCATTCGACGGTTTTTATTATTATAATATATCGACGCGAAACGTGTGATGGGTAATAAATTGGAGAAGACGGCTCTAAAGTAGTGGAAAAACCCACGATGCGAATCGTAAATTGGAATTCGAGGTATTCTCAATAGCTAGGCACCTCGTTCTTCTTTATCATTCCATTATTTTTCTTCCATGATTTCCATCTTCTCGAAATTTTCTATCGATTCAAGTGACCTTACAAGTATATTATAATTACTGAGCGCCCGTCCTATCATAATTCGCTGGTTAGGATCGAGCTCCCGTTATACTAAGAGCCTCTGTTTTATTCACTCGCATATTACAGTTGAATTTAGGAGTAACGTTAATGAGACTTCTGTCTAAAGGACGTTGGCGGTTCGCAACAATTTCACGATTGTGACACACAAGGGGTTCCCATTTATCCGTCCGCGATTGAAAAAAGAAACGGGAGGGCAGTTTCTATTTCGTCAATTCACAACCGTACCCTCCCAAAGCGAGGAGCGTAGTGGCCATTTTGTGCGGGCGGGGGATCGCGGACAATAAATAAGGTCGGACGGGACGGGGGTCGGGGCGGTGGCGGGGCGGGGCTGGGGGCGGCTGAGGCGGTGAGGGCGCGGGCGTGAGCTGGTGGGGGCGGCCGGGCACCGGCACCGCTCAGTAGCACCGGGGGAGACCGCCCTACGACACCGCCGCCTCCGCCACCACCGAGGGAACAGTGAGACAGCTAAAGTGCGTTCAATTGTGCCTCCGACAGAACACACGCACTCCTCACACGGACAGACACAGAGACACGCGCACGCACACACAGACAGACAAAAGTGAACAGACTGGGATAGAGAGAAAGAGAGAGAGAGCGAGAGGGGGATAAAGAGCGTGAGAGGGAGAGAGAGTGAGAGGACAAAGAGAAAGGAGGAGGAGGAGGAGGAGGAGGAGGAGGAGGAGGAGGAGGAGGAGGAGGAGGATTGAGCCCTAGGTGGGGATCGGGCTCGGCCTCGGCCGGTAGGCTAGTCGTTCCGACTGGTCGTCACTCCTCACAGCCGCCCCCCAGTAGAGACTCCTTAACACAACCCCCTAGTGCCTCTCCTCATATATATGTGAGTGTTGTGAGTGTTTAACACGTAGACATGATCGCCGCCCCCCGCCTGCACCTCCTGGCCGCCCTACTCATCGCCCTCATTTATACCGGTAATAATCTTATATATATCTTCCTAAATAAGATCAAAATAAGACATTTTTACAGAGGTTGTTAAAGGTTTACGACGGTATTCGGATATACGCATATACTGTAATGTTCGGGCCGAATAACTGGGATCTGAAGATCTACAATCCCGGTACCGGATTAGATGCTAGAAAAGCGTGAAACTGATTTGCGAGGAGGGTGTCGACCGGCGAGAACTACTTGGGGAAAAATCTATGAGCCCGGATTGGAGGCCGTACGCTATCCCGTCCCGGTCACGGCTCCGTCAGCAAGCCCGATGAACGAAAGTGTACATTTTAGCGGGTTTTAACGGGGTTTTAATGCTTGATTGACCTCGGAGATTATAACATTTCGGTCGGCTTCGTTTTTTTCATCGACCACCACGTTTACACCGATTGCAGTGTGTCCGATTGAATCTCAAAAAAAATATTCGAAATAAACCGATAACACCGGTATAAAAGCTCGGCCTATTTGCAATAATAATTTGCATCGTTCTCGCGGAATCTGTCACTCGTGTCACTTAGAATAGGTCAGTTTACCGGGTGGATGGAAATCTTCATATTACCAGGATAACTAGCAGAGCGTGTTCGAGTTTATTTTCAGATAATTTCTGAGTTCTACTGAATGTGATATTACAGGTAGAAGGAAAATTACGAGTAATATAGGAATTGTTTCAACTGCACAGTGAAGTTTGCCTTGAACGAAAGTTAACTTAAACCTGCTTATTTAATCTATTAGATAGAGTATGGTTGGGAACACTCCCTAATTATTAGTTACGTCCATAAATTACACCGGTACTCACCGAATTCATTCAAAATAAATAGTTTGATAAACGATAACTGCATTTGGTTCCGTGTGCCTATTTCATTCCTTCTAGTTTTCGACACAATTTTCTGGTAAATTCGTACCTTATAAACTGAAACTCTAATTCTAATAACCACGCTTGCAGTTTTCAATTTCTAATTGGTACTGTTTTTCGAAGGTGTCCTTTGAAATCGGTGGATGCTGTATGTACCTTTTGGATCCGGATCCTATCCGTCGAAGGATAGGAGGATGTATCTACAAGATGTTTTTCAATAATACTCATGCCTTATTTATCTAATATGTCACTTTTTATATTTCTAATGTTAGCCAATGAGAAAGGTATTCCTTTAATATTAAGCCTTTAAAATTATATTTCAAAATCGTCAAATTTATTTTTGATGTAAGATTGAAACACGCTCCAGGTAACAATAAATAAGGGTTTTTGTGATGCAATTAACAGTAGGGTAACTTGACCCCTCGATCTTAGCCGATATAACTTTGTTGGACGAACTCCTGGGGTTTGCGAAAAACTTTGATCGGATGGCGGCAAGTTCATTTTGCAATCACCTTGAATAATCGATTTTTCATTATTCAACGCAGCCGGCCGCGGCGGGCTTAAAGCCGAATAACCGCTGACCGGGCATCGCTTTCCCGGCCGCTATTTACGAAAAAGCGGAGGTCGATTTTTAATATTTATTACCGTTAATTTCCCTACGGATACAAAAGTTTCTGCCCCCGCCGGAAATAATCTTCTGGGCACATAATTGGCGTACGGAGGAAAGGGTCCTCATATAAGCGTCAGTCGTACCAAACGCAAAGTATTTATGCCATTTACGCTATCAACATAGCGGAATTAGGTGATGTGCGTCGAATTGAAACATTCGAGTCATTTCGCTCGCTCCTATTAGCATCTGTTAGTACTGAGTAGAAACCAGAAGTGACAACCCAGAGTGGGAAAGGAGACGAAAATATTCATAAGATTGATGATTCTAATCGCTATAATTTTAACTATAATAACTTTAAGACCCAAAGTTGTTTAAGTACGACAACAAGAAGCGTTTTCATTTAAGCTATTGGGTAACATTAATTAGTTCGACCGGGAAAACGGGAAATAATTTTTTTCAGTTACTTGAGCAACTTCCGTTTATCGATATTAGTTGTTTCAATTGGCCCAACCCGGGTTGGGGTCGGAAGCGGTTGAACAAAAAATAATCACGGGCCCGTTAATGGCTCTCGGGTTTCGTAACGAGGTAGAAACAGTTGGCCGGGCCTAGATCGGCAGTGCGGGACGACTGGGCCGTTGCGATTGCAGCCATTTCAACCAGTTCGTACTTTCACCTGCCCGCAGTCTCATTGTTTCCCCCCACAGTGTTATGCAACAAGGAAAATAGATTACTCAGGGCGGGTTTTCGCTTCGTACCAATTGCAGTTCTAAACGGCCGGCTCCAAAGACCCCAAACGGAAAACCTTCTTAGGCTTTTAGTCCTCGAGTGCACAGAAATAATATCTCGGACTCAGAAAGGGCCGTTAAACACTGTAGCGATGTGTCTTACTTCTTTCCTAACGAAGCATGCCCTTAGTACATGTTAAATATTAAGCCCGTTAACTTAGATTACGAACTATAATCCTAAAAGAGTTGAATGATGTAATATGGCGTTTTGAAAGGATTACCTGAGAACGTAATCCTACTATGTCCCACCTTTACAGAAATGTAATAGGATCCTATTTTTACGTTATCTTCGTATGAGCTTAAATCATTGAATAGATTTTCTAATATACTAGGGTTTTTATATAGACCTAATTTCTGTAGTAATCGTCTAAATTATTCCAAACGAGAGGAACCTTAAGTAACTGAATGCACGTTTCTACTGTCGCTAGACTCCTACTAAACTCCCTTTCCCTAGATTTGAGGTCAGCCTTTCTTTATTGCTCTAGTTCAACTTTATGCTTGTGTTAACCTTAAGGATATTGCTTTCAACTGTCGCCGTACGCTTACTGAATAGCGAGATGAAGCCTCGAACACTTGGGTTCTGGAGTAAGGGCAATGTAATTATAAATAGCATTGTCAGGGGTCTGAGGTAGACATCGCTTATGGGGAATACGTTTTACTACATAAATAACTTACCGTTGTATTATTTAACTTTGGATATTATTAAAATGATATTAAATATAAAAAGGGTCTCGCATTACCTCCGCGTAAATATATTTCTTATATTTATATTTAATAAATACGCGTATACACATTATCAATATATATAATTTAATAACGAGTATATAATAGATCATATGCTGTAAATTTCATATTTTCGGGATATATTGTCCATTATATGAAGTGACTTGGAAGTTCAGGTTGATTTCAACACTCGGTAGGCGGCTTTAGGCGCTAACGGTTTGGAAAGTCTGTTTTAGTAATTACGGATGTTTATAAACGAGGAAGATGTCGCCTCGGGTCTCCAAGAGGTAAGAGGTAAGAATGGTAATTGTCCTTTGGCCCGCCATCGTGCCATCGGCGGGATAAGATTGTTTGGCGATAACAAAACTGGCGTCGACTTGAATTGTGTGGGATTGTTTTTGGGAGAGGTTTCACCTCGGGAGAAAGCACTCCTGGGAAGTACTGCGCCCTGACCCCTTTACTTAAGAATGTGCTACTCGGCTAAGCGGGTTACCTTCCGGCCGACTGGTTTTTTTTTATTCGTATCGAAACTAGACCAAAACTCGAGCGTTGAACCTGAATCGTGGTCCCTCAAATCTCCCCCCTATTAGCTAACCGCATCCAAACCTTCAATGAAGCAACTTGACGGTGACATTCACCGACCGAAAATTATACTACAATGTACAGTATTGATAAGTGAATATAAAAATACACCCGTGTTGCAATTGCAAAAGTTGCATTAACAGTGATTGAATGCTTCTAGGAATACTTAACAAAAGAGTTCGAATATGATAACTTCAATTAAAACCATAATTTATTTATATGCATTATTTAGCTTACGTAATACGATTTTATACTACATACAGTCTCGGTCCATATCTTACTAAGTATAAAAGTTCGATCACAACTCTCTCCCTATATGAATTAAGATATTGTCCCTATCTGAAGTCAGTGTGTCATTTTGAGGTTAATAGTACGATAGATTTTAACGCAAAATATGTTAACCGAGGGTACGACTTGTTTATTGATTGTTTGTGATTCATTGTCCCTCTTATTTAAATCCCACTTAATAAATTAAATTGTCATTGTTTGGTTTTATTTGTTTCAGAAATTGATTGTTGATTTTCCATTTCCGGGGAAGCTTTATTCCGATAAGCTCTGTTTATTTTTATATTATGCACCATTGAATGGAATAATAAAAGAAACAGATGTTATATCTGGAAAACAAAATTATTACAATCTCATTCCGCGTTTCCAATTTAATTAATAGTTCACCTTCAAATCAACTCTTGAGACTTTTACGATTGGAATTCAACTCGATGTTGTAACGAGTTACAGCCTGTCGAGTGGACTGCATCACAATATCTACAGAGTGAAAGTTGTGCACGGGCCAAATAAGATTAAACTATACCGCCGATTCCATTCCTAGCGCTAAATGCAGCGGAAAAATTAAATTTCTATTCAACAGCGGATTACAAGGCCAGTCGAAACACCGGGACCAGAGAAAGCGCAAGTCAGATGCGATACTGTCTTTTAAATAAAATTAACAGAAGTTTGAAGTTTTGTTAATTAGATATTTTGTTCGAAATGGATCCCAATTAGCACATGGAACTTTCTTAAATTATTGGGATAATATATACGTTTACTGTGAATCAAACAAGCTTATATGCTAATTAATATTCGGGACATTTAGGGAGGGAACTGATAATTTTTTGGTGCTGTTATTTGAGTTAGTTCTGGCTCATTGGATTGGTTCACTCTACCAGACTGAGTTTCGGTTGCGAATTAGACAGTCTCATATCGCCGTAACGCTAGACCGGTTTCGGCTTTTCGTCGTCCGCAATGTCCCTCCGGCTGAAACCGAACAGATCTGGGAATATTGACCCGAAATGTTAACGCGACGAAAGCGTTAACGAGAACTATCCTCTTTTCGCCGGCGAAGAAATCCGAGTTATCTAAGAAACCCATCGGCGAATTTCGCCCATCTTCTCGCCAGATCTTCACGGCGGTGTTCCAGAAAATTGTGATCGTGCGCGGATCCCACTCGAGTTGTGTTCAAACTGACACAACCATCCGGGGGTGATAACGGCAGAGCTTCGCCGGAATCTTTAAATCTGTAAAATGATTAGTGTTCTTTTTTAAATTTTAAATATGACATTTAATGTTTTAAATTTCAACTTCCACCCTAATTAGTGACTCTAAATTCCATTTTTTATAAACATGTTCAATGCGTATTTTTTGGGATATATTGGAGCTTCAAATATTGAACGAAATAACATAAAAAAAATTGTTATAAAATAATGAATCCAGAGACGAAATAAATAGTGTGTTATTTAAACACGTTTCCCTATCACTTTATTCATGATCTGTTTATCCACGTCCATTGTTCGGGTTAATTCCAACTAATCCTTTTTTCCACTAGGTATTAAAGAGATATAAGGCTCGGTGAGTGCATTAAGCCGAGCTAATCTATTTAGCATTCCTCGGCGGAGAATGATTGAATGGGGGCGGCGGGTATGGGATTTATTTGGGTCCTGGCTAATTGGCCGGGGACATGCGAGCCCGGCTTCTGTTTGCCAATCGAAGCCCACGTCCGCGGCCCGCTCCTTCACCAATCGGGCTTTGTACCCGGCCAACGGTTATTACACGGGCACAATCATTCCACTGGCAACTATTGTTCAATAGGTACAAAGCGGTCGAGAAGCCAAATGGACCGCGTCATTACAGTTATCGCCAAGTATTTCTAGAAAAATGTCCAAAAAAAGTAGTTTAGTGAAACGTTTATTAATTCATATCGTAATGTGCCCAACTGTTAAATTTACACAGTCGGTCTCAGTTTGAAATCACCTAATTAACAATTTTTTTTAATAAAAATATTTGGGACGTTATCGAGGGTTCTGATTCGAGATGATCATACTTCGGCTTGTGCGCCCACATTTAACTAGGGTTCTCCCTATATTTAGTTAGAAATAGATTGAAATATACGTAGTACTTAATCGTACCGATGGAGCTGAGCTGAAGAGTATTTATACTGTTGACAGAACCGTAAGCATCTCGTTTTTATTTAAAATACACGGCATGTATCCAAGTAAACGAGAGGGTTTAAGTATTCAACAACGGAGTAACATTATCACGAATATCTGTCTAGTCTGAAGCAAAGATAAATTGTTGGTCAAGGGTCTAGTTTTAACATAAAAACTTCGATAGACCAGGCACGTGAAATGACAACGAATCGGGAATGAGCTGCGAAAGTTATAAATTTTAAAGGCGGTAAACTTATTCTCGCCGTTTTTCGTTGGTCGGGGCTTTCGTTTTTTTTGTTTCGCACTCGAAAAATGTATTTTCTTTAAAAGCCGGAACCCGATTGTTCCCAGATCACAATACTGGCTCGATACTGGCTTTTGGGCCAACGGAGAGCAATTGAAACTCTCCTCGCTGTTAGCCGCTCCCGGTGGAGCCGCCCTAAGGTAAAGCACACCACTTAACTTCAATTTTGGAATTCTGGCTAAATTTTGATTCAGTATTTTTTTGCCTTACTAAAATAAAAAAAAACAATAACTTTCGAACAGGAAACAGAGTAATATTGCTCCGTAAAATAATTTCTTATGAACGAAGTACATCGTTGATATAGGCACGGAAACGTTATGTATTGTTTCTGAACAGGGTGGAATAAACAAATACGGAATGTTACTAAACTCAGCCTACATTAAAATATTTTTTTCTTTTCTCATGAGATATTTCTGTCTCCATATGGTTCGACATTTTCAATTTATGCATATTTTTTCAATAATTCGATTAAATATATTAAAAATTTAATGGTGAAAATATTACACTAGTACCATTTTTCGATCACTCGGTTCGTTAGAAAATTGATGATTTAATTAGGACGATGTAATATTTAGTTGAAATAAATTATGTTACTTTTGGCTGAGATTTTTTTAGGTACAACCTCAATAATTGCGTTATTGAAGGGTGAACTATCGACAGTTGAACGATTGAAAACTTACACCACTTTCTTAGGCCTAATACATTTGACTAGTTCCCAAGCATCCAAGGGTAAGGCTGTCTCTGTTCCGTTGCCATAATGATTGACAGTTGTTTACTCATTGCTCTGAGTACTGGGAGAAAGTAGCGGGAAATTAATAAATAACTGGCTCGCCCTTCGGAGGACACCGGCGTGTAGAGATAACGAACGTCTGTCGAGTGATAGGTTTAGTGTTGGCAAAAAAGAAGAAAAAAAATTGATCCGAAAACCATTGTGAGCAGTGTGTCATTCCCGGGCTCATCAATCACAGGCCCCCTCGACCGAGACTTCCCCAGACACTACATCAACGCCACACTTCCAAGAAGTCTTGTTCAAGCCTCCGGATCGCGGCGAGATTTAAAACTATCTGAAAATAATCTACAGTCGTTAGATCGGAAGATGACTTCTCTTGAACATATGATATGTCGTCGGTAAATTTATGAGATATTTACCCGTACACTGTTCACATACGTAAGAACTTCACTGTTTTACTGACCACGGAGAATCAAATGGCCGAGTCAAATGGACAAAGATTCAAATCTCTTAGGACGTCTCATTTGGCGTGGTTGATTTCGGAATTTTGACATTCAATTGAAGCTTTTTATCGGTTCTTCGATCGACCGTTATCCATCAACCAATTTTTTATTTGGCCGCGACCGAATGTGCGAATGCAACCAACTCGTTTTTCGAGAGACAGAGAAATCGAAATACTTTTCTGGCGAGCCCCCGTTTAAAGTGATAAACCGCGGTGTAAAAACAGTAGTCTATTGTGTTACCCGAAGAATGATGAAACTGCTGGAACGATGGCGGGTAAAATAGTCAACGAAGAAATGGCGATGAGCAGAAAACGTGAAACGGAAGCCGAAGTGAAAGCGTTTGTGTGGTTTACACTCGGTGGCACAGAATCGGCTACTGGCTGTTACGGGGCGCTTTCTATGGAAAGAATGCAAGCTTAAAACGGTAAACTGAATTTTTCCACCGCGGCGGAAAAATTATGACTTTTTTCCTATACCCCGTTTTCACTTTAATTATGTTGACATGCACTTGTCTGCAACAATTAACTTTCTAGCCATTGTTACTGGGAATGAAATAAATTAATGTTGCTTTCAATTATGGAGCAGTGAAATTCATAAAAGGTTATTAGAAAAATATTAGAATCAAGACCGCTGCGTAAGAATGTCGATTTGCAATGCATTCTCGGTGGCGAGGGTTTCGGAAATGCGGTTATTGTGATCTTTTGCCTCCGCTGAATGGTTTTTCTTTTGCGAGACCAGGAAGGTGAAACTTTAAACAAGAAATGAGACTCGAAGTAATTAAAAAAGAAACTTAAAAAAGTTAAAATAAGTTTTCATCTTGAAGTTAATTATGACTATGGAGATTATAAGTTCCATTGTTACGGACCGTATAAATCGTTGATTTATTTAGTGATCTTTTTTCCTATTTCCGCGTTACATCTTCACTCCCCCCGATTAGAGTTTTCATGCTTTTTACGAACTGTAGGAAGAAATATTTTATCGTTTCTTTTTTATTCAAATATCTTCGGGAGAGATTATTATTTTCTGTTTTAACCTCGTCGAGCTAAAATAGCCATCTTATATTTCTTTAACATTAAATTGTGATGAAATAAAATATGAAATAATAGCCTATATCTTATGGACCAGAGATTCAAATCACATGATTTAATCATTTAAACGATGTTTAACATCAATATATCCGTTATTTGCAGTTCCTGTATTTATCGCGACTGACACAATTTTGGATGTATATATTCATCATATTTGAACACTTAAACACTGCCAATTGTCAAAAAGCGAAAATTTACTTTTCAAACCGGAATGGCTCCTTACTTCTGGGTCTTTGATTGGAAACAGCCAGGAAAGGAAATTAGCAGTGAAAGCAGACGGGTCGTTGGCCATGCGCTAAGTGGACTGTTTAGAACCATGTCGTGGAAACTAGAAATAAGAAATAGGACGGTGGAAATAACGACGGCCTCGATTCGCAGTGAAAGGCGCTAACTGTCAACAGGGAATAGGCATCCGTTTTAAATTTAATTTCAACATTTAATCATTAAGCGCCTGTATTTAACTACCCTACGTTAGTCATAATAGCATTTGAGCACAAAGGATTTTGCAATATTCACATGTACCCGCTGTCGTTTAGTCGCAATGAATCCGTTAAGAATATTAGTAAACTATATACTTTTCATCCAAAAAAATTTATAATGAGCCCGTCAATTTGCATAAATTGTTAATAAGTAAATTATTGATGTTTATCTTAATGGTCATGGCCTAATGAAAACCAACTCATGTTATTAGTTCCGGCATACGACATTTTTTAATGGGCCCGGCGGTATTTATTCGTGTGCCTCTGCCATCGACTCCGGTTGTAAGTTTTATTTCACATTTCCCGCGGCAATAAAAATAGCCGTCTTCCCATTTTAAAAATAGACCGGACCGAAATAGTCGGACGGTTTCCGTGAAAGTTCAAGTCGTTCGTTTCATAGGCGCGGTTAAAATTGTTTCTGTCACAGATAACCATCGACATATTGGTTACTCTATTCCTCAGAGCGCGCCGCGGCGCCGCCCGATCCTATCCTGACGGCCATGCGATAGTGAATCGACCGGTTGTAATTTATACAACATTACAGTCCATTGCTCTTTCATACAGAAAACTTGCGGTCGTAGTGTGACCGGAAATTTATAATTTTATTCGAGAGAAAAAATACATTTATTCCCGCGAGATAAGTGTCGATCCATCATCATTAAGCCCACCGTACAAAAAAATCTTAATACTTAAAAATTTATTTATAATATTCAGTACTGTTTAAGTTTTTCTCGCCGTATATGATTTTTTGATGAAAAATAATGTGGGTGTCGAGCGGATTTGTATTCAAAGTATTATTAAACATTTCCATTCGAATATGCTAGCCTTTCTTCAATTATGAAAAAACGGACCGATTCTTCTGGGAAATGGGAGCCGTAAATAATTTGATTTGAGGGCCGCCTGTCCTCGACCCGAAACCCGTTCGCGTAGATTTCCTTCGGCCAATTTTAGAAAAAGATCACGATTCAGTGTATATGCGTACGGTGATCTCTCGCCTTGATCTACATCCGACGTTGAAAGTGAACCTCGGGTTCATTCTCGCCATTCAGTAGTCATCGATTTCTTTTTTGTTGTTGTCGGGGGCTCGCTGAAAGTAGTCTTGCGCCGAGTGGGAAATAATTGCCGCGCCCATTTTTTACTAATGCAATAGCCACAAGAAGGGGAACACGCCACATTTCAGATCCGTTGGCGGTGACGGGTTCTGGAGTCTGGTCAATGCAGTATAAATCAAATTTCCTATTATTGGATAACGCTGGATATTAGATTATCAGCATTAAAGAGTACTCATTTTCCGATCGCTCATTATATCTATCCGTCAGTGGATGGTCAAATGTAGGCCGAGATGTGTGAGCCGAGTGAGTTTAATCACCGGGAAGAGGGGCTGATTAGGCGGGCCAACGGAACAATGGGGGCCTTTGAACCACGAAAAATACAACAGCGCCTACTCTTTTTACCTACTTCAACCGTTAACCTTTCTTACTCGGGCCCATTGTGTCCCATAAATTATATCCGATATCAACGGCTAGAAAAAAATCTGTATATATCATTGTTTTTTGTCCCAACTCAGTAAGAAATTTAAAAGTGTAGAATGTAGAATGGAAATGGAACATTGACTTTTACATAAAATTATTATTCGCCCTCTTTTGCGTGGAAACTTTGAGTAGACACGGTCAAACACGTGAAGATAAGACGAGTAATTGAATTGTACAAATTGTCGGTATTTAATAATGTTCAATTTAAGCTACCGATTTTTCTTTCATTTTCTCATTTTAGACGATTATAAAAACAAATTTAATTGAAAACCGAGAAAGCTACCGGTTGCGATGAACCTGCCGCCTTTATATAAATACAAGCAGCTTCGGTAAGAAATACGTACTGTGTAAGATTATTACGATTCAAGTTTATAACTCAGAGTACGGTTTCTGTTAAGTTGGGATATCAACGTTTGGGCGAAAGGAGCCAACCGGAATCGATGTAAATTGTCGGGTTGAGCGGGGGCAGCGTTAAAGTCTCCTGCTCAATTTAGCCGACCGGAGCACCGGCCGACTCCCCCCTTAAACAGTTATCTGATAATCCCTTATTGAATGCACTAACCCGGATTCAACTATTAACATATTCAATGGGATTCCGAAGGAAGGGAGAAATATCGGTTCCTGCGTGTTCGTTCCGGATAATCGCTCCCCGTAATAATTCTCGACACTGTTTTATCGTACATGTTTCTAATCGGCTGTTTGTGCGATCGATCCCTATCCCTTGAAACCTTTCCATTGGTGGACACGAGTTAAAAAGCAAATTCGTGTCTATATTAGACCGAATACGCTTTTGGGGATTTTTTAATTGTCCGCTTTCCAAACAGCGGCCAACATCGCACATTACGCGGTTAGAGAGATATGGAGAGGCGCGTTAAGAAGTTTTGGGAGGATTATGGTTAAATTCACCCTGATTCGAATGTTACATAAATCGGAGGTGCCCGGTTAAAAAGTTCACTCGGGATAGATACAAACTTCGTAGACGAAGTTGTTCTAGTTCTATTGAAGAGCCCTTTTCCCCTAAGGGCATCCGAGAGTTATAATGACCGGCAATCTTTCTCGAGACGGGGGGTTTATGCCCCTTGACTGTGTATCAATTTACAGGGGGGGGGCATTAGCAGTGAAAAAGCCCAGCGGGTACTCCTTTAACCTCTTCCCGGTTCCTTTTTTACTCCCTTTTCCCTTTCCCTTTCCCTTTCCCTTTCGAAGTTGGTCGAACCTTGCCGGCACTAACGAGACTTACTCCCGTTTCGACCGCCGCGGGGCCGTCCGTCGGATAACGATCGGTTGGGGAGGGGGTGGGACGCTTTACTTCCCAAAGAGTAAGAGGATATGTCCGCCCGTTCGTTACCGAAAGCCGAATCGCAGTATTTGCCTTCGCCGCGATACACTGCGAATACTACTAACGATGGTGAGAAACCAAATCTAGTGTAGTTGAGCGCCGAACGGGTAAGATGAGGCAGACAAATATTATGAAAAAGAAACTGTAATTTATTATTGAAAGAGCATCCGACACTGCCGAGAATTCTCGACTATCTTTCGTTTTTGGCTTCTCATTGGGTTGTGAAGGTTTTGGGTATTTCAAATACCATAATTTTTGCTTCATTTCAATTAACCGATGTAAACCGTTTGAAAAAATTATAAATATTTCCTACGCATTAAGGTGGTTTTATTATCACGTGTTTTAACAGTAGGAGATTATATTGTAGGAAAATAATAATCCAAATAATAACACTTAGCTTCCGCTATATTATAAATCCATTGGGCCTCGCAACAATAGTTACATTTGGCACGGGTCTAATCACTATTCGGCCGGACTAGGATCATGATTATTAATGAAGGCAGAAAACTATGTCAAAGGAAAGTTAACTCATCGCCTAGGCGTTTCACTTTCGGCGGTCCTCACCTGTATTGTGAGGACACTACCACATTTTACGAAGTTATTTTCGGTACTGCCTTAAGTGTCCAGGGCGTCGAACTTTCTCTGACGTACTAGAGAAATTAGAATCGTCCCAGTTAGAAAGTTCTTCTTGGACTGAGCCTTACGTAGTTCGGCAATCTCCGAATTGCTAATTAAGCACAGTTGGCGCCGCCAGCCTCTTCTGTTTTGGCAGTACAGCTGAGTGAAATTTTCTATTTGGAAATCGTGCCGCTCAAATACGTTAAAAGGGAAAGGAAATTATTCTTCGGCAATAATTCAGTTGGGCTGATGACAAAATCGGATAAATACAAAACCGTTCAGCGTATAATTAAAATGAAATGGGCGTATACTAAAATATTCGTTTAGTTTATCCACTGCGTCACTTGCGCTGTAATGATTTACCGGGCTTATGTTTAGTAATTTGTAAAGCGGTTTTTGGAATAAATATTAACAGGCATAACCCGCTGGATTTTTAAAGGCGGGGGCGAAATAAATAACTCTCTCTCAAAAAAAGGATTTTCCCCCGTGCCATGGCAATAGTGATGCAAATAAACGTTATTCACCGAACCGGGCGTCAAAAAGTCGTATTGTGTTGCGGAAATATGTAAATTCGGTCGTTACCCGGTTACAGACCGAGTCGAAAAAAGGGTCTGACCTCTCGCCGTGTCTTACTATCGGAACCAGGAATGTTATCTATCGCGAGTAGCGGCAATTTTTTTATTTATTTTTAATAAGATTCTATTGTTTCGCGAACAATTATGGACAAAAAGGACGAATCACGCGAGTAGTGCCCTAAGAACGTATTTAAGTAGAAAGGTGCTCGGGAATAGGTGCAGTTCTTACCGTCCCCACCTTTTGCACGCAATCATTTGTCGAGATAAGAGTCACAATTAACGCGGTTGGAGTGGTTAATTTCGTCAGCTACATTGTTTTCTGGTTTGTTTGGAACCGTTTCATCGGTAGCAAATTCACCTCGTGAATGCAAGCGTTGAGAGTGTTGATCTTGGGTATAAGGAAGGACTATGCGTAATTTTATCCATAACGCCATCTCATAACGATTTTTCTCATATCAGCAATGATAAAATCGATTGAATCCCGACGCATGCCATTTTAACGAATGTTTGGAACCATGAATTGGGATTCTATAAGTACTGTGCAAGGTATTTAATATATTTACGCGAGAGAGTAATATAATTTTTACGATGGATTCGTATGAAACAAAACGTCGGAAATGAGAAAAATTATCGTCGGGTGCACTTGCACCGATAAACTGGCGCCCCCTGAGGATGGTGCGGAAATTTATTTAACTAAAGTTCATTGAGTAACTTGCCCCAATTAACTAGATTACTAAAAATAACCTTTTTTCAATAAATTTTGGATCAACAGGATAACTTTTATGATCGTAAATACACAATAACAGATAGGTTTCCTGTCATAGATTTGGAAGTCAAAAGCTAAATAGTTGTGACCAGTTGTGTGATAAAATATATATTTGACCGATAATTCGACAAGGACTTTAGCTGATTAACAAAATCCTCCCAACCCAAATAAGACGAACAAGATCCCCCAAAAACACAATAGCAAGACACATATATATAGACACGACAAACAGACAACCACCACAGTACAAGTGACAGTGACAGTGCAATGAGGATGCCCATAAAACATCTTAGTGCCAAAGTTACTAACACCGCTATTGAAGATGGCGAGCAGCCGAAACCGGTCTAGCAAAAGACGAAACGAACGAGAGGAGACAGAAACACACGAAATCTATGGTACTACAAAACATAGCGGATATATAGAAACGATTCGATTTCTCTCAAGGCTTACTGGATAAACTGAATGTAGGAACTGAGGCTATGTGTATTGGGGCTGTATGTTGGCCGAGGTTGAACCGTCTGTCTCATCATCATCCATCGACCTTGATGTCGGCCTATAGCCGCCGCTTCTATCCAGCCGCTAGCTACTTTCACGCGGGCAAAAATCCGTGACCCAGATATGGATCGTGTTGACCTCCATCGCTGCCATTTCCGCTTTTTAAAACGAATGTCAAGTATCGACCACACCGATTACGTTCAATGCTGGCTTACACCGGAACATTTGTACGGAATATGTTCCCAATGAGAAACAGGACTGTGTTTTTCGAATAGCTCCCAAACCTTTCGAACGAAATATGGCTACAAAACAGGTGAAAATAAATTTTATTTTGTATTATGTCATATTTCACTACAAACGCGATTCCGAATGCATCAAACAATACCAGAAAATGCACTTTTTTCACTCAAGTATACCTTTTTTACTACATGGGGGGGGGGGGAATTAGAATATCTGTTCACTCTGAAATAAGAAGGAGGAAAACAGTCTTTTTCCTTTGTCATTTTTCCTTTCCATTTCATTTTTTTTGTTTTAAATAGTCGACTTACATTACTTACAATTAAAATTAAGTTAGAGAGTGATTGTTTACTTTGCACTTTTTACAAATGAGATTAAAGTAAGAAGCCTTAATGAGTTTATTGAAAATAAGTAAAAGAATTATAAGGCGACCATGAAAATAACGAGGTAAGGAGGAAAAAGAACTTAAATCCTATCGCGTAGGCATCTTTTGTAATGAAGAAACAGGAAAATAGGTACTCCTGATTCAGCAGTTATTTTAAATGGGAGGAAAGCTGAATGTGGTACAACAACAAGAAACCAATTACTGGGCTTAATTACTGGGGATAAATATTTTATCTGCATCCTTCGTTTTCTTAAACTCTTGCCAGTCTCTAGTATTAAAAACCATCCACACATCAACACTAGTCGTTCAATCAATAATAAATAATTATTGTTATAAATACGTATTCGTCTAATTAATGTATCGACTAAATTATACTTCTTTCTAGTAAGTAATGGATACTCTCAGATCAGGAATGCAATTATAAGATTGCCCTTAATCTGTTAACGTGTCAGTTCACCTTTTCCAGAAAGTTTGAAGCCTCCAGTTGCCCTGCCGCGAAAGAAGATGCACTTGTCAAGGGGCTCCCCATTTTTGTCCCGGCTAGGCGGCCCCTCCCCCCGCCGTCAAATGAAAGTTTAATAAAAGTCGAATAAATATAATTTAACGCTGGCGGTTGGGGAGCGGGCTCAGCGAAGCGCGAGAGATAGCGGAAAGCGGCGCTCGGGCCACCGCTTTAATATTTGAACCGGATACCGTTTTTATTGGTCCCAGCCAGCTTAGGACGATTATTTGTACAAAACAAAAACTATTCGATCTGCAACAATCTTTTCCTAGCCTTTATGCGAGTGTATTAAAAGTGAAGCTGTTACTACTATCGTCCAAGCGTAATAGCCTCTCCTCCCTTTACTCTAGCCACTAGCAACACAAATTGTGGCTCCTCGCCAGAGTTATTTCGTTAGTAGCATTTTGCATGTATTTACACATACGATGACAATATATTTATTAGCATACGTAAATCTTCACGAACGGATCAAATAGGTGCAGTACTAAATTCTTATTTAAAGATAAGAATAATAAAACTAGTAGTAGTAGTATTAAGTTGAAAAGATTATATTTGCATTAAATTTTCCTTAACATCTTCAGCCAATTATATGCCTCGGGAATAGCTTTGTGAACTTGGGGTTTAGTTTTAAATAAGTCCACTCGGGCAATTCCAGCTCTCAGTTTAAAGAGAAAGTATCAATCAAGGTACCGGAGGGGGATGGCAAAATATATTTAATTGAAATTAAAAAGTAATTCGCCCGGAGGTCGAAATCAACCCTCTGGAGGGTGAATGGCTTCTTAGGGGGTCGATCCGGAGCCCCGGGGGCTTCGTTATTTTCCGGGGATTGGTTCGGCCGAAAGGAGATGGAATTCTTTCTTTTGAGCGCTCTGTTAAAAAGTACTTAATTATTTACACTCGTCCCTATCCATCTGCTCCCCCGTCTTCGGTTTGGTCTCCGCTTAAATGAGGTTAAAATAAGAGAAAACGAGTTATATCTCTGAGCATATTCTCGGCAGGTATTATAAGAGAAATCATCGTTGAACATTTAATCTATAAAATTTGTACTATTTATTTTTTATTATTATTTACGATATATATGGGGAGTCAAATAAGTGCTAGGTTATCATTGAATAATACTGCCTTGTACTAAAATATTGTATATAGTAATAATTGTAATTTTTATTATATAATAGAATAGAAGTCCAAGTACGTATGTATGTACGTAAGTAAGTATGAGAATTAGGTCACTTGTATAGGAGTGAATAATGCGAAACTTTTGTTACACTCATTTGTAATCACTCTTGTTAGTTCCATTTATCATATATGTTTCTATGGTAGAGACTGTTACGTGGACATAAAACATAAAAATTAAAAAGGTTGGCCAAGCCAAAAAACAGTGGTTTCCACAGTTCAAAAAACAGTTCAAACAGTGGTTCCAGTTTTACCACAAGTTCACAAGAAATCTTCAATGTTGAGATATTAAAAATACATTGTAACTCCAAATAGAAATGTTTATATATTATTCCCACAAGAGTGTAAATGTTGACACTTTCGCCTCACTATATTTCTGTTTTATCTACGATTGAATTATGGATTTTGACAAAGCGACGTTTCTACGAGTGTAACTATCACAGCTTTCCAGCAATGTCTACTAGTGGTACTATCTGGTAGCTATTGAACGGAAACAATAGTGGAAGGCTTACTGCTTTCAGAAATACGCGCGCTTCCGTATCAGGCATTGTTGCTTTATACTCTGAAAACAGGATTCGGGACCAAATGAGGGATCTTTTGCTAGAGCCCATTGTTTTGCGATGCCTGATTCGAATCGGGCGATACTTGAAATAGCGCCATTGTTCCACCCTACCGAGTGGGGTAGGAGGGCGTGTCAAACTGAGAGCCGAACCGATATTAATAACTGCAACAGTCGTAACTTGCCAATTTCAAAATTTCATTTATATCGCGTGTGTCTAGTGTGTTCTAGACTAAATTTTACACCCCATCCTAATACAGGGTACGACATAATTATAATAACGAAGCCACGCTAATATCGGGCCATTCGCATACGCCCTGTAATGAAAAATCAGATAAACGAGCAGAAAATACACAATCCGACATGGAAAAACGGACGCGAAAAGATAAAGGGGAGAATGAAAAAATAACAATTCAACTAAGGATAACTAGGCATCAAGAAGTCATCTTAAACAGACTTTCATCACGACACACTGATAAGAATGAAGTATGTTAAAAGAGATGTACACAACATAATTGGGAATCACGAAATGCTGTACATGTTGTTGATTATAACGTTTTCAGTATTAGAGCCAAAATTTTAGCTAATGGAAGAGTACACATATCTTGAAATACATAGGTGCCAGATTAGACGTATGTCTTGGAGTTTATCAATAAATAAATAAAATACGACGAGGAAATATTAGTAGTGTTATCGTAACGAGGAATGGCCGAAATCTTGACGGGGATCTTGGAGAATGAGTCGACGGGGCGATGATACCCCCTACTTATAACTTTGTTGACATTATCGCATTACTCTCATCTGAGAGGCGGCGGCGGCGGCGGGGGCGGTGGAGGGGGCGGGTTTTAGAAAACAAGTTTGTAGTGGGCGCGACCGTGCTCAGGCACTCTCGTCGATGAAGAGGGACCTGATCGGATTACGGCCGCCTAAGCGAACCAAAGGAGGAGACGTGCGTGAGAGCCGCCCAAAGGGAACACGTTGAGACGCCTCCTGAACTTTTAGAAATGTTTAAAACGGTATTCACGCTGGCTATATTATTTAAAAGTTGTTAGCACTTTTCCAAATCGAACTTATAGGAACCGCGATAAAATTGTCCAGACTTTACGCGAGACGTTTTCACTATATTGCAGTATTCATTTCGAAGTGCAAATTTCGCACCAGAGAGTATGAAAATAAATATTAACCGTATTGAAAACTATTGGGTTCTATAGAAATTTCAATCGAACGTCCTATATTTCAAATTCATCATGACCACCCGGTAAATTCAATCAAATTAAAATCCCGGTTTCTAAAGTTTCATTCCCGTTTCACCCCTCGGCCGAATCCCTCTCCTCTCTATTACCCATTCATTATCCCCCCACGGTGGCTTAGCCCGTCGAAGACTGTCATCGTCGGGTGACTGAAAACTTATAACTGTAAAGGTTGATCGTACAATGAATAAAAATAAATAAAATGTAAATGCTCGTGAGAATAATTATAGCGGTGGGTCCTGGTTACACGTGAGTTTTCGCATTATCGAAAAAGTGTTGTGCAGTTTAGAGGAGCGGCGGGCAGGACGCGTTCTTGTCGGTGCGCTCCTGCGGTAACCTTGGTTTCGTCGGCAAGAGGGAACCGATCGGATTAGGGGTCCGGGCGAGAGTAGAGGAGGCCGCCGACGGAACAGATGAAGGAGAAACAGAGGAGATAGATGGAGTGGAAGGGCCGGGGGATACGGCCTCCGCCCCTCGCCCTACACAGATTATCGGTCTCTCCCAGTGGCATCGATTACCCGACCGACGCTTTTACACACTCCTCCTCCTCCTCCTCCTCTGGGCCCTCGCATAAGGGTGCTTTTCGTCTACCCCAACCCCCGCCGCAGTGCATAACCGCTAAACACCCCACGAAGCATTAACTTAAAGCCCCGATGGGCCGCTCCTCCCTTCCTCTTCATAAAAGTCCGTGTTCCCCGGTATCTCCCCGTTCGTTTATCGGCCTTAACGCGCCACTCTCGTACGTGCAAGGATTAATTTTTGAGGGTTACTCGTTATCACCCCGAAGAAACGGCGCTTTCTCCTATCGGTGAACACTTACTTGAGTTCAATGGAATATTATCGATAGTTTTGCCGCTTATTCGGCCACCGTACAACAACACTAGCCTTAATTCCTGAATCGCAATTGACGTTCAAAACTGTACATGAGTTATAGCTTTAAAACCGCCAAATCGAAAAGAAAGAATATGTTCGATGAACACTTTATTCGCATTACAATCGAACGACCGTCTAGGTTCTGCCTTAAGCTTACTGAAATATCATTTATGCCCTTCGATTAATACCGATAAAATATAATTTATATGTAAATTAATCTGGGAACGTATAACACAAACTGGACAACGGTCATTCGGATGGATGCTTCGATAGCGGACTAAATAGGAGCCGTATAAAAACCCTCCTTCTCATAAAAGTTGACGATAATATCTGCCTCCGTGCTCTTCCCTTCGCGTTTAATGCTCGCCCCATAGGTGGGCGGCTTGGTGATCGAAGGCTAATCCCGAAAAGGGAAGCCCTACTCCCTTTGCTAACCAGCCAACAGCGTCTTATCTGGGCTATATGCTCAGTTTGAGTAGCACCTATTTTCGCATACCGACGAGGCTTTAATATGCCCACGTTCCTATCACGATAGACATTGACAGTGTAACGGTTGTCTTGTAGCCATAATTTTTGTGCGTTAATCTCTTCCAGAGCACTTAAGATAAGGATATGCCCGAATAATCTGCGAACATTCTTCACATATAGAGACATAGATGTATTATTTTTTATGTGATTCACACTTCCGGTTGGTTATTCCTGAATTACATTACTGCCATATGCGTTAGACTTACCGTCCATTTATTTCCTTACTGATTATCCCACATCTTCATATAGAGAAAGTAGCTAATAAGAAGAACAACTTAATGTTAACTTAATAAACCTAAACGTAAGCCGATATTATTGTTGTGAAAAAGACGCCGTGTTTATTAATGAAGAGAATCCTATACTAATTACGGCTTTTAGGAGTTTGTTAAAGCCGTCGACGGGAGGGGGGTGGGATGGCTCGGGTCTGATGGAGCGCCTCTGGGGATCCGGCCAATCCAATTACGTTAATGAACTCAAAAAAAGTACTCCACTTTCTCCGATAGTGAAAAATCGCCAACTTATCCCCCTTGTTAAATATAATTTAAATACCCCGCGGGGGGCTCCACCTTTGAAAATGAACTTCGTAAACGGCCCGTGAGACCGTCTCCCCCCCCCCTTGACTCATTTTCCAAGTTTTATAAGTTATTGAAATATTTCTTGATTTTATCCTCCGCCGGGTCATATTTAACTAGTCGTGCAATGGACCTCTGCAATGATATGCGTTTATTAAATGTAATAACTGTATAGGTTGATTGTGCAAAAATAAAACAGTTAAAAAAAAAATGTAATAAATATAAATGTACTGTGTATAAATAAAACATTTTTGTTTCGGTGAACTTCGTTTTCAGTATCATTCTGATGAGTATATACTGTTTTCGAATGTATCGTATGTTTAATGTATCTATTCAAAGATCCGAATAAAGGTAGATGGTATTAGAAAAATTTGCGTGGGGATAGGACATACGATAACATTTCTCGATGCCAGTGTTTTCTCGACCAGTGTAGAACTCATTTTCAGTTTCCAAAAAGTTTCTAAGCACGATTATAATTCTTTTTACAATATCGCAAATTCTATTGTATTTTACTGAATGTTGCTGTAAGAATCTGAAAGTCTATTCTCTCGTTTCTTTCCCGAAGGTTCAAGAAAGAAAGGGCCCGCTGTCCGTGGCAATTAAAAAGCCGAATAGCGTCCCTTCCTTTGATAGAGTTCCCTCAGTGACGTCACCGGTGTAAGCCTATTAGGGAAAAGGGTGGGTGGAAGTAGAAGGAAAAGACCTAAGTACTTCTATAGCTTATTTGAGCGTCGCTGGTCCCACCACCACCTCTACCATTCGGCTCTCACATTACTCAGTTATTATTATAACTTATAATCAGGCGAAGTTGTAGGGGGTGGGTGAAAACCTCTTTTTATTTTTTTATAGTCATTTCTTTCAACGGGGGAAACATTATGTGCCGTCGTTAAAAGCGTGTTTCCAAAGTTAGGCTAGGAGAAAAAAAAATTTTTACGGGTCAAAACCCTTTGACTTTTACAAATGAGCGAAGAAAATCATTTTACATTTTAAACTTCCCAATTACCACCTTTGCCGAGATCAATGTATAAATGCTGGGAGGATAAGTGGAATAATTATACAGTTCCGAGAACTGCAAACTGAAGTTTCACTGAGCTTTCAATTTTAAATTCGCCGAGTTTCTACAGTCTTACTTGAAATCATTCTGAAGCAGCTGGAAAGCCCAAAGAAATGCTTATTATTTCAGTTGCACTGTCTTTGAAGATTTCTTATGTTTAATGCAATACTATTTAAGAATTTTCGTGAGGATAAAAAGTATAGATCCAGTTCTTTCTGTAAAAGGTAGGCACAGTACACATTTGAAGTTTTATAATTTTTGTAAGCACTATTTAATTTTTGTTTTACAATATCTTGTATTCTACTATTGTTCTCGTTGAGAACCACACCTTCGTTTCCATATAAGACCAACTGTTTAGACGTTTGCGTTTTCTGTGGAAGTAATTTTCATTTGGGAGTGTAATAAATCGTCTAATAATATTCAACTGCGTGTCCAGAAATTCTGGATCTTCGCTTGAAAAAAAACAACCCCGTTCGAATAGTCCCGTCTCCAATCGGGTCTCGACACAGAGAGATATGAAAAACTAAATGGGGCAGTGAGTTTGGATAATCGGGAATAAATAAATCGTCGGAGGGGGTTTTGGAAAGCGGTTCGGACGGCAGGTAGATGCGGGTAATGCGGGTAAAGAGTTGACCAGATAGGGCCGTGTGGCCGACCGCCCGCGCATTCAAATAGGACCCCCCCATTTAGGGGGCCGGGGGGGGGGAGAGGATATTGTTTTGCCAACTTGGAACGAGGTTTCGTTCCGCCTATCGCTGCCCAGTACAACTTCGCCCGACCGCTGTTGCGAAAGGCCCCTTAATATTCCGAAACGATGCCCAAGAGAGACTCCGTATTAGATTTCGAAATTATGAAAATTTTACTCTGGGCGCATAACAGTTAACACCTCGTAGCGCCCTACAGAAATAAACATCGAAAAAAAAATTTATTCGATATTTTCGTTCGTACCATTATTTTTAATTATAATATTATAGTCGCCCGCTATTTCGAAATAGTAACAGAACTTGAGGGCAATGAGAGCGAGACACGAGTTCATCCGCCTGAAGGAGACTGTTAAGGCACTAGGAACGTGGGACTACCTTATATTAGGAGTTATATTTGGGGATGACTTTTCTAAATTTTGCCGAATATACGGTTCAGTACAATCGAGAAAGTATACGCTGAATTTATAATTGGGATATTGAATATTGAGACGGATTGGAGAGGGAATCGTCACTTCAATTAATCAAAGCGTACTCGAAAATATTATCGAAAATCCGAATTGTCTTCTCGCATGTCAAACAGTCTCAGTTCTAATCGTTTCACAAAAGTCGTACTTCAAATCGAGGAGCTATTGGAGTTTATAGAGGAGGGCAAAAATTGGCAATTTAGGAATAAATTGTTCAGCGGCGAGAGAACATCAGGTTTTAGTGATGTTCATAAGAGATATTAATGTTGATAGGAATATTAATTTGCGTTTTCCTCTACGCCTATCGTTTAATACATACGGGGAAATGTATAATTTGTGCCGTGCAGTGGAAACCGCGCTGTGGCTTCTCTCCGCGACATCAAATACAAATGGCAACAAACAAGAAATGCGGGCGATAGTGATGGGGTGGCGATGATGGGGGTCGGTGGCGGTGCCTAATGTGAAATCGATACCCGGCGATGACCGGCTTGTAATTGGGGTTATGGATAAATAAACTTTATAAGACGGGCGGTGTCAGGGGATGGAATCCAGGTGGCGTGGGTGGGGCTTAGGCATCGATCCTGCACCCCCTCCGCCGGCTTCCTCCCACTCCCCTCCACTCGCTCCCTCACCCTCTCTCGCTCTCTGCTCCCTCTCAGTCCTCTCTCCCTCCCCCCCCCCCCTCTTTCTCTCCTCTCTCTCTCTCTCTCTCCTGCCAACCAATGGCCGCCCCGGCTCGGTAAACACAAGGCGCTAGTACCGTGACTTCGTGACCTTTAGAACCGGCCGAAACTACCCCCTCTCCGCCCCCCCCCCCCTCTCAGGGTGCTACACACTACCTTTCCTCTCTTGGGCGAAACGTAGCCGACTGCCCGCACCCACCCCCCGCCGCCCCCGACACCCACGTAGCCGTTCCCACCTTTTCCGCTCCCGGGGTTTTACACGGTTTCCCATTAATTTCGGTCCGCGGAAAGTTTTTATATTCACGGACGACGGGAGCGAAAACCTTCTCATAATTGGTGGAAATTATATTCCCGTTCTATTCTCAACTTTTGCAATTTAAGTAATAAAATTCTAAAAACGCCGCTCTTATGAAAAGCGATAATAAAACTGAAATATTTTAAGGCCAAAAATATCTTTGGCATTTAAAAGTTATTGGATAGTATATTAATTTATTTGCTCGGTTGTCCAAAGGCGGAATTAACCTCCGTAGTAAGTACATTCGATTGGGATAAAATTGCGTCCCGTGCGTTACGTTATTGTAAATATATCGATGTATTTCTAAAAGTTAATGCAATTTTTACAGTGCAGTATAGTATAAAGTAATACGGGATAGATAATTTTGTATCAAAACTTAATCTCAATAACTAAATCTTCCGCATTGGAAACAATATGTTCTTTATAATAACGTAATACTTTTGATTTATGGGAAGTGGTTCATTTACTTGTAGTACCGTTTTCGTTCGGAAGATCGCTATCAACATCTGATTTGTTTTTCCCTATTTTTTTCACTCTACCTTAACGCAGCGCTTAGAAATCAATTTTGAAACCACTATTCCCTACTGATTAAGCGGGCAAATGTGATTAAACATTGGCTAGTGATAGGACTGTTTGTCGTGACGCCGGATCATTAAAACTGTCTACTTGTGTCCCACCTCCACTTATGGACTACACGAGCCAACATTTACAATAGTATTAAATGGTCCTGCAGTCCCGTTCTGAATAAACTCGGTGTAATTTTAGACGGCGGATGTGATGCTCAACTGGCATTACGCGCGTGACGTGCGGGTCTAGTATCGGGTACGCCGCGTCATCCGACCCAGGTTTGTAAACACAATTTAAGTGCTTTTTTTTGTTAATTATTAACTACTTTTGCCAGCTTCCGATTTCACTCACCAGAAGTATAGTATAGACAGAGAGAGAGAGAGAGAGAGAGAGAGAGAGAGAGAGAGAGAGAGAGAGAGAGAGAGAGAGAGAGAGAGAGAGAGAGAGAGAGAGAGAGAGAGAGAGAGAGAGAGAGAGAGAGAGAGAGAGAGAGAGAGAGAGAGAGAGAGAGAGAGAGAGAGAGAGAGAGAGAGAGAGAGAGAGAGAGAGAGAGAGAGAGAGAGAGAGAGAGAGAGAGAGAGAGAGAGAGAGAGAGAGAGAGAGAGAGAGAGAGAGAGAGAGAGAGAGAGAGAGAGAGAGAGAGAGAGAGAGAGAGAGAGAGAGCGAGTTGTATTGTAAATCCACTTATAATTGATCCCAATAAAATACCGTAAATTGACGTTATAAAATACTTTTAATGTATCTATATAAAAATCATCCGCGATTAAAACGATATACAGGCACATTAGGTTTAATTACTGCATACCCACATTTACTATTATCCGTTTTTCCATTTATTAGTTTGTTTGTATTTCGTGTCGAAACGAAGCATCTCACAGAAAGAAGATGAATGTTTTCATTTTTTTCATGATAAGTATGATAAATTACGGATTGAACGTTTACCAATCCATATGATTCCTATCAGTACATTCTATCCAGTTCACGTAGAAAGTTAACTACATAAGATAGTCTTTTCATATGACCTCTCTATACACGGGACCTTCGGTGGAGAATCACCGTTTACCCTTCAATCATACTGCATTAGCCTAAATCGTTTCAGATTACACGTAGCCGGCTTATCGAATACTCTCTATATTCGTGTCCACTATAAAATGGCTTTGGTCTATCAGTCATCCCCCCCTGACACATAATAATATCGATATTAGTACATAAATATAGCGCCATATTGGCGCTTATATTAGAGAAGAGATAAAACGCCACTGACTTGTAGACAACATCAATACACGTGTTACACGAGCAAATATGTGTTTAAAAACTATCTTAAATATAGCGCAATTGAAATCACTAAACTAACAAATCGGATAGATAAAATAAAATTATATTCCCCAAAAATTGAGATGACTAAAATGTTTTTATAAGTAAAATGCTACAGTTTGATGTACGACTCGATATCGATAAGGCATATTTTAGTCATTGTGGACTAATGACATTAACTTTAGGAACGTTTGCCGTTGTGAACATAATTTAAGGTTGAGGAGAAATGAATTATTTTATTTGAGTGTTCGGGGGAGGGCAAAAGCGTTTTGAGTGTCCCTCCCCCGCACCACTCCCTTTGCCCTCCTGAGTGGGATTTTAATTAAACCGGGCTACATCAAATATTGAACATTTTTGGCGCGGGTCTACTAGCTCAAAAAGGGTAAGGGCCCGGGCAATAAGCGTAAGGAGGAACGGCGCAAAAGGAGGCACACAAGCGGCGGGCCGGGAGAAAGAGGGAGAGGAAGAGGGAGTATTAAATAGATATAAAGTGGAGAAGTTGGGCACGAATTTGGAATACTGAAGAGTCGGTAAGGGTTAGCGGGATGGTAAGGGGGGCAAAGGGGGTAAGGCGGGGCGAACGGGAACCAGAGGGAGCCCCAAGGAGGGAGATGGATGGGGAACCGAACCCGGTACCACCCGACGGCAAATACAGTCCGTACACCGCCAGCCATCGCCCAAGATTTATTTACCGATAAATCGCCTCTAAAACGCTTCTAATAAAATGCTCACGTGAAATTCTTGTCAAGAACTACCCGAGAACAAATTCTACCGAAAATTCCAAATATCAATTCGGTCCTTCCCTCATCGTTTCACCTGAAAGTGTTGCGTGAACTTTATTTTTATTTACTGTACAATCAACATCTTGGTTATTGGTACAGTTGCGGAATAAAGAAGCCACTAAATATAAGCACCGATTCTGGGGGTGCATGAACTAAAACTGGCAAGGGGTCTCTGAGTTAAAACTATATTATTGATACGATACAAACAATTGGGATTTGTTCTGATACTCTCTGTCGATAACGCTATAATGAAAGGAAATTGTAGCTCTAGACCCGCCGGTGCAGAGCCAATATTCGACCCACGCAGTTTGGCGAATTAACTAACCCGCTTCCGCCTACCAGAAGACAAAAACCTCCCGATCCCCTCCATTTTGGTAAATAATCCGTTCCGACCTTTAAACTTAAATATAAACTTCATTAAGATGCGATGTAAGGGGGCGTTTATTCGATACAGAAAATCCCCGTCGAAAGTTTATTCCACCAAATAGGTCCTCCCCTCCCTCTTCAACCCACTTATCTCTAAAGGTCAAGTATTAATATTGTATCTGAGGCCGAAGTATGGGCTTATTTAATGTTGCAGTTAAATAATCGAATTGATCTTAGCTCTTGTTTAATTTTGTACTTTTTATATTCCTAATATATATATATATATATATATATATATATATATATATATATATATCGATCTAAATGCGCCACGATAAAATTACTAGAATGAAATACTAAACACAAAAATTTAAATGATCTCTTTCTCACCAGTTATAATGAAATATTGTAACAACGCACAAGCGTTTTGTTGTTCCCTCATTTAACTAATTTTTCTAAAAATGAACTCCAAAATTGCAGACAGAGATTCCCATCGTCAATATTTTCGCCGACTCCTTCCTATAAGAAGGAAGGTTTACGTCGGTGGAAACCGAACAGTAAAGTTGCTCCGAGGGAACGTCTGTTTTCCTTTGCGCCGTTTGCACATGTCAAGCCGTTTAGCCATTAGACGTTTTTATTGAGCGGTCTTACGTACGGCCCCTATAAATTTAAGAGGGGTCCGATTCGTAAACGTCGAGAGGAAGTTGCCGCCCGCCCCGGGGAAAGCCGGGACGGTCGGGCAACCGCGGCGGGCATAAAGCGAGTAGGGACTTTGAAGGGATCCACGTGAATTACGACCGCAGATTCCGGACCGGCAGAAAGGCCCACCTCGAGCCGGCAGCCGTTTAGCACATTTTCCAGGCCTAGGCCCCTCGACCGGACGGGGATTAAACGATTTCCTGGTCCTAATGATCGACGTTATATTTTATTTACAGTAAATGCGAAGCTCCTCGATTATAATGATTAGTACCTGCCGATCTCTTTTTTCCTTAAAGTCGTATTTTTTTATTGTTATATTGCCACAAGTGTACAATACAGTCATTCATGTAGCACTAGTAACGAATAGATTTTTAAAATCTTATTTATTCATTTTTTTCTGGTATGTTTAAATCACGTGGCCACTTCTTATTCAGGCGTCTTGTAAGGAACGTTTCGTATTGCGGTAGTTAATTGGCCTTAATAAATAAATATCCGAAAGGAATACAACTCTCTGCGGAATAATAAGTTTTAAGTTAATTTAACTCGAACTCGAAGATTCAACTTTTCAACCCGAATCGGAGATAGACCGGGTAAAGCTCTGCCGGTGATGACAGGGGGTGGGGACGGGGGTGGACTATACAACGCCGCGGGGATTGAGAAATGGAGTGGCGAAGCGTGAAAGGTGGGCTATAAACGGAGCAATGTTGGGAAGGGAAAACAATTGTAGCTTTCATCCCCTTAATCCGGCTAACTCTGCCACGGGCTTCCACCCACAGCTCCCCCTTCCCCTTCCCCTCCACCTCACCCCAGAACCACCCACTACTCCGTTCGGCACCAGCCACAGTCCCATACCAAATGTCTCCTCGTTATTTTTATTGCCCTGTCAGGGAATATATTATTCCTTCAGTCAATCGTGTATAACTACGCGCGCGTTATTAATTTTTAGTTTAATCTAGATGATTCAGGATGTAACAGGTGTATGTTTATACACATACCACCGAAACTGATTTCATGATTGGAATTGAAAAGAAACGGGACGTTATCGCAAATGTAAATAATAATATAAGGCGCCTCTTAGGGCCCCACAAAAGTCCCCCGGAATATACACCTACTGCCAGATTTTTCCTTACTATAATCTCGATGACGGAATGCTACTGACGACGGCGAAAAGCCCAAAAGGGGTTATCATAGCCCCATGCCGGCGAGTGTCAATGTAGAATGACGAAATAAAGCTGGTAAACCTTTACCGTGTAAAGTGGGGCCGGATAACACGGCGCATCTAATACTATGCCCGCGAGACATTCATGTAATCCTAGTTTTGCATCATATCCGCCGTCCTGAACTAAACGGAATTGATTATCAAACGTGTACATGCGGTTCTACATTTTAAGTAAATATTTTTCTGGCGACTTCAATAAAATGTAATCATTATTGATAAATAGGTCGGAGGTAGTTAGATGTCGAGGCGTAGTTGAAACGTGGACTAAGCGAATCATTGTCCCTACTGAGAAAATAATTATCCTCATTCTCACCCGTCTCCCACTTAGTCGTCCCACATCCTCAAAACTTATAGTAAGTTAATCTTATAAAAAATTCAAAACCAGATTGTTTACAGGTTCTCCCGTGTAAAGCTTCGATTTACAACGCCATAACCGACGACCACACAATCATCACTTTTCATTTCAGTGTCGCAGATAAAATTATTCGTTTATTTTGTTGGTTTTAGCGAGTCTTTCGTTGTAGGAACTCCTGCGCGATTTCTGTGGGACCGACAATTGATATTGCGCCGTTAGCTGAGGAGACCTAACTAAATATTGGACGCGTATATATCTATTGTTTAGTAGCCTGAAGATAGATTCTGGAAGGAGGATACAGTTTTCTTGGACTTTTATCGCTATTCGGGTATCCTTTATTCTATCAATTATTCTCGGACAATAACGGAATGAATCTGTCTTGGCGGAAAATGGAAAATCGGCGTGGAAAAGGAAGCGCTGAGCGGCAGGAGCGGTGGGGCCTATGAAATCGATGCTCATAAGCGGTGATGTTAAAGGGGCAGTGTTGTTGGCTGTTGAGGCGTGACGACGTTGGTTGGCGTCCGGACAGAGAAAACAATTGCGTCCCACTCATCCTTCTAATAGGGCTAACCTTCGGCCCCTCCCCATCGTCACCCCTAGCTACCAGACCAATTGTAGAACTATCAATTTATCTACTGGTCTAGCAATCACAATAAGAATATACTCCGTTCTAATTCTTACTCGGCCGGACAATGCGTATTCGAATACAATGATAAAATAGTACTTCAAAATTTACGGAATGAAATTCAATTATTGAGAGATTCTCGAAACCGGTCTAATTACAGGACCAAAAATATGGAACGAAGGCGGACAATATTTATGCATAGCGTGTGATAAATATAAAGTATAATAAAGAGAGCAGAATATCAGGTGGGTTATATTCATTGAATACATCTTAACGTCAATCGTGTGGCAGACGGGTGTTCTTTGCATTAAAAATAAATTCGATCAAGAATCGAAACATTGCCGATTAAATGCTCAATCTACCGGCTTTTGCAATTAAACAGTATGGAGATGTTTGACGCCTGAATTGGCCGGGTCCGTAACATTCGGTACCCACAGTGAGTATTACAACGTTAACCGGTAGGAAGGTTATAAAAATGGTCGAGACTCTCCCTTCGCTTTCGTTCTGCCGTTTCACCCTTGATTTACTGTGCCGATTCATCACCGGTATTCAGTCCATACGAAAGATGAATTTGTATTAAGAGAGAGAGAGAAGGGAAAAAATAGCGGAGGGAGGTTTTTCATAAAATGTTCATTAGGGTGGTGCCCGGCCGGCTGTGCGAATATCGAAAACGTTTCGGTCCGGGAAAATGTCGGCCGTTGGAGCGTGAGAGGGCCGGCAATTTGGGGGCGAAACGGCCGCAGACACATTAGCCGTCCCCGGCACTTACTGCCGATTGCTACCCTTGTCTTATTATATTACGGCGGATTTATGAGGGGTCGCTCCCCCGCCGCCGGAAAATGACGACGGGTTCGCTTAACGCCCGCCCACCCCAGTCCTACGTTATCCGCTTATCCGTCCCGTTCCCTATAAATCGATGCTTTCATGACGGCGAATTAAATCGCCCGATGTTACTGCTAAAACGTTTCCGTCCTTCACGTTATTCAATAATAGTTGGGGCGCCGTTAAAACACGCGTCAGCATAAATTAATAGACGGCCTCCCTGTCACTCATCCGTGTGACGGTCGCGGGCCACACCACGCCCTCGATCCACGAATCTCTAACGCGGCCAGAATCAGCCCACAGTGATGAGGAAATAAATGAGTTCCGACATGTTTTTTTAAAAATTAATCTATCTGGCAGTTTGAGAGCAAAACTTTCACTGAAAATAAACGGGGAAAATAAGAAAAAACTGTCCCTCGGGTTACATTATTAAACCGCTAATAAAATAGACGGAATTACTAATTTATGACACTCTATTGCGTTTCATCTATCCATCGATGTAACCTACAGTCACCTCTGTACTTGGTAATTTTCTTGACCTGATATTCATTTGGTATTCATATCCAAAGAATATCAAGACCGGTTGGTGTCTAATATAAATATAAAATGGTACAATAAATAATACTGACATCAATTCTATGCTTTTGTTTCGTTCTCGATTATTAACCTTCGGCATAATATTGAGGCTGGATTATTACGATTAGGCGACTTCACAAAAGTATAAAAGTAAATTATTAGTTCATCGCCGGACTATCGCGGTGTCCGAATTTCATTGCAGAAGAACTTGGATCGTAGGGATTCTATGGGATAAAATGTCGGGAGTCTAGGGATTTCAACATCGATGTCGGTGGTATTGGATAAGACAGTAGGATCGTGGGGCTGGGCGTGACGGGTGGGGGGGGGCGGGTACGTCCGATATAATATCTTCGGTATTAGGTGATGAGGGTGGCGTATTACTGCGGACACCGTAATGGAGAAGGGAGACATTGGATGTGGAGGGTGCCTCTGCCGGTCCTCGATCGCCGATTGTGGCCAGAATCGATAGGCGGAGCCCGAGTTTGTGCTGTGCGGTTAGTAGTTCTTAACCTCCTTCTTCCGTCCTCCGCCCATTTCCTCCCTGCCCGGTTGGCGGTGCAAACAGAAGTGGATGGGCCGGGCGAAGAGCGAGCGAAAAGGGAAGAAACGTTATTAACTGGCCGCCGCCGCCTGTCTAACTGCGCCCCGCTCCCGTACACCAATGTAGACTTTTCCCCGGGCTCTCTAAAAAGCCCCCGCTGCGGGGTCATTTCCGGGTTTTCCTCTCCCCTGTTCCTCGGCCGGGATCCCTTTCGCCCGGATTTTAATCCCGGTGTCCTTTCGGGCGTCCCACATTAAATCGAATATTTCGAAACGATCGATACCACTTCCGAATTGTAATTCAATATAGGGGGTCGATACAGAGATATTTAAAATTCTTATGTGCAGGAGTCCGAAGTATGCCCTTATGAAATTTACACAGGATCTTCCGCGTCTTCATATTGTGAAGACAAATCCTTCTCAGTAGATTTATTACGGTTTATTCCAGTAAATTTAGCGATATAGAGATTGGTCTCGAATACGCTATTCCCTGTCGAACATAATTTGCGATTTGAACATCTTCTGTCGGTTCAGTCTTCTCACCATCGTCAGTAGCATTCATTTAGTAGTAGTTTTACTCTAACTATTAAACAATTTTCTACGGCCGTTATAATAATTCGGCGTGAATTATTAAAACAGATATAATCGCAAACATCGAATCTTAGTGATATGACGTGAGCAATAATTCGGTACGTTCCGACGAGAAGAAGTGGAAAGGAAAGAGGTAATGATTGGGCAGGAGGAGGCCGCTATTCCGGAAATGAGCGTGAGCCGACTACCGAACCGCAGGAGCGCTTAATATAGAGAACACGGCGGAGGGGAGGGAGGGCCTTTGAAGAAAGGATATGCCATTTAATCAGGGGGAGGGGGACGAGAAGGGTAGGGGAGTGATTCAGCTGAGATCAGCGGCACAAGGGATGACGAACAGATCGATCTCCACTGTTAGTGAAACCGAGCGAGAGAGAGAGAGAGGGGGGAGAGGGATAGAGAGCGAGAGAGGAGGATGGGAGGGGGAGGGGTGGAGATAGGGTGTGAGAGAGATAGAGCGATGTGAGAAAGAGAGGAAGAGAGAAGGATGACGATTGGTTGTCTGGCGGAGGGCGGTGGCTAGCTGTCAGCCTGCACAACATGCTAATTACCTCAGCCCCTGCTGACAACAGGGACTCGCCCGCAAAATCCGTCCATCAATCCCTCCCTCGGCTCCGGTATCCTAGTTATTAAATGACTACGGGAAATATAATATTCGCTTCGAAACCCTGCAGTTTTACCATCGCCCCATGGCCACCGACATGTTCGGTCTAGTCCGCACGAAGCTCTCATTTACAGACGCCTGATGTTTCGCAACCAGTGGACATGCCGGAAGTGGAAACCTATCTTGTTTAACCGACGCCTGAACATAAGATGGGCGTAAGATGGCAAAAGGGGTTATTATCGTTCCCTGGAACTGCATTGTTCGTATTTTTCAATAATTTTTCACTCGAGGGTGACTGGTTTCGTTTCTACATAACACAAATCGTCATCTTTCATTGTATTACTATAATCGCAATCTTTAATCACGTTTTCAAATGCCTAATTGTTCCGACTGAGAACTAATTTTCAAACGAATTTCGGAATTAGTATAACTGCCGTTTGTTTTATCCGGTTTATGAGTAATAAGCTTGCAAGTCTGAATTGTATTTATAATTTCACTAATCCTTCCCCGTCATTTTGAATTAATCGTCAGAACGAATTATATCATTTCAGTACAGATGCGATGAATGCAGATTACGTAATTATAATTAACGAGCGGGTATTTATCCGCATAAATATTGTAACGAATAGCTGCCATTTAGATTTTGTACGGTATCAATTTTAGCGTAGTAAATAGGAAAGCTTAGTTCCTCGCGGTCATTTTTAAAAGATACAGCTGACAGATGCTTAATGGGGAAGGAAATAATGAACCCGGGACTAATCGATCGGCTGGGGCCTAATAATAAAAGCATTATCGTCTAACGGGCGAAGAGCGGAGGGGGATTTTTCTAACCAGTTTAGGGGTGGCGATCCACCCCCTCCCCCGCTATATTACCGGGCCGGTTAAATGCAGCCAGCGGGAAGCCGTGTACGGGTTTCCTTGCATGCATTACCAGATTGCAGGTACAAAGCTGCTGTTAGAGAGACCGAGCTTTACCCCTGTATCTAAACCGGCTTCCAGTAAACCGACCGCTACCCCCACCATAACCCGGATCAATGTAATACCCTTACCCACCTAACCCTCTTCTTCTGTCCCCTTTCTCCGCGGGTCCCACTCTCTCACTCTCTCTCTCTTCATCTTTTCTCTTCCGCATCTTCTCTTTTCCCTCACGCTATTTCCACCGAGGAAGATACCTTTCCCTCCGAGTGGAAGTCACAGCTTCCAGAAATATTCCTCTTTCTATTTGGGTAGCGCTTGTAAGTCACCAGAAGCAACTAGTACCGGACAGGTTCTTGGGTGCTGGAATACGTGTACCCCACGGTGTAGGGTTCCGTTCATAAAATTTCTTTTGAATTTCAAGCTCACATTTATTGTGAAATAATTTTGAAACCAGCAATTATTGTTACGATCATTTTTTGTTAACGTTAGTAGTCCTAATAATAATCGCAATACGGCGGATTATTATGTTTTAGATAAAACATCCCGTTAGCGTTTCCAGTGTTCTATGAGATAGTTTTCTGACTTCGTCTGAATTTTCGCCGCATTTCTAGGGCAAAAATTCGAGCGCTGACGCCTAATTTTATTTTTATTGCTTGAAACGTGACAACGATGTTTAAAACAAATTTGTGTACGGGAATAATATTGAAAGGTATAGATTGAAAAAGATTGAACAGTTATAGTAAGTATGAATACTGGCGTGGGGTGTGGCATGAAGGAATAAATTGAGGCCCTCGTAAACTGGAGGGTCGTTTTGGCAGAAAGTTATCCGAATGACTGGTGAATGAGTGAGTGAATGAGTGAGGTAAGGGCCGGTGGGGTCGCCACTGGAGCGAGCCTAAATTGGACTCGCACCCTCCCCGCTATTCCCGCATCTCAAAAGCCGAAACCACCGACACCCTCCTACCATGTACTTTCTGACTGATGGCCTATCCCTCCCCTCTTGGCGATAAAAAATATTACCGCAGTACTAATTTTCTTTTATAACCGGTCCAGAGAGAATAAAAATCCCTTCTGGCGATTTTATAAACCTCTCCTCTCTTTTATACTGTTGGCGCTTATAACCGCCATTATTATTTATTATTTATCGCTGTTTCGAAATATTAAATTTTCTGTCTTTATCTGTTTTCATCGAGGGATAAATCGGTTTTGGCTTTTCCCTATAATAGTGATCGGTGAGAATCTATATTGATGTCATACTTGTGTTTCAACTACAGATGAAGTGTATCTAATAATTAAAATATATAAGCAAATATATTCATAAAAAATAATTCCGTTGATTTAATACTTTTCATAATCAGTTTCTATATTGTATATTTAATTCTAATGATTTAGCGAAATTGATTGAATTATACACTCTTACGATTGATTGTACGCGAAGTTAACGGACCAATCGCATGGTGTAAATTCCATTTCATGAAAGGACCGACAGTACAAAAATGATCCCCGTATAAATCGACTCCACCAAATTTATTATGTTCTATTTTGAATCTGGCCCGTGTGAGAGAGAAATTAAAGCCGAGTTTAAACGCGCGTATTTTCGGAGGTTTTTGGGGGTCCCATTTATGAGACCGGAAGTGTCAAAATTCGGCAATTTACGGCCTAACAGCTCGCTGAACCTTTTCCGGACGCCGCAAGAAAATTGTAACCGTCATAAAAAGGGGAAATGTAAATTTTTGTTTGTTTTCTTACGCAGGCCGTGCGATAGAACGTTATATATCTCGTATTCCAAAAATTTACCGGTATTCGTTATTAAGAAAAATACTCCTTAAACTTATTTCTACCGTATTATCTGGCATGATATTGATGTTAATATATATAACAAATACATTTTAGTTTTACCAGTAAAAAAGTTAGTGTTCCCCTTTTATCTTAGTCCTATTACTAGAACTGTCCGGATGGTATAGAGTGAAAAGTACCGGAACCGAGGGTCGGTCGAAATTGGAATAACTGGCTACCTGCCGTAAGAGGAAGTGAAATAAGAGGGAGAGGAGGGAACTAATTTAGCGTGCACACGGGGCATAGTCTAATTGGGAAGTGATAACGATGCCCGGGGGCTCATAACCTCCCCCACCGATAGTGACTGGGGGAGGAATCATCTCGCCCCCTATTCTACCGCTCCTTATATATTATACGCCAGGGGGAGCCCTAACAAACTCTTACTGATCATTTTCCGTTTTATGAGTGGGGTGGAGCGGAATCCTCATTAAATGGACAACTTGTTGAAACGGGGGTTTTTCGTGAGCTCTTATTATTTTAAATTGCGTTCCCCTTCCCCCCCCAACCCTCCGCCCGTCGACAGATTTCGTCTTCCTGTAATAAGGAAGTATTTGATTTTCGATTTTGAAAAGCGCCGGCCAAGCCGAAATTCTAATAATGTGAGCATTTCACGTGAAACACAAGACAGCGTGAGACACATAAGACATAGGTGATTTAATAATTCGCTTATTATTTAAGGGCCATTTTCATTCCGAAAAACTTCGGGCACAATTTCAGGTTCAATGTTCTCTTTGTGCCTATTTCAAGTGAAATCTTCTCAGGTTTATTTTAATATTAGAACCAGTCATGTACCGTAATGAAATTTGTCACCTCCTATTTTGATCCTGTGATGACGTACATATAATTTTAATGAACAATGCTTACTGGCCTTGTACGAACCGCATCTATTAATATGTCGTGTGGAAACTGCGAATAGCATCATTAAAACCAAAGTTTTCGTTATCTTTTCCGAATAAGTGAAATAAACGGTTCTCTGATGAGCTTCGATTTGTGAGGAAAAGGGAAACAAGCCGAGCGTGAATTCATGGGTCGTTGGTCTAAGTATATTGGACTGAAATTCTTACAGTTTGGCACGAGAATGAGAACACATTTTGTTTTCCTTTAGTATAATTTAATGGCATATTAAAATAATATAAATGGGGATAAGAAAGAGACGTGAATGTTTAAATAGGACAAATTTATTGTTATCACATATCGCGAAATTATATCAATTAAATCTAATGGAAATCGACTGCTTTTCATTTTCAATCCGCCCAAGCTGTAATTACGAATATTAAGGCGTCAGTGAATTTCCATTTATACTCATTCAAGCACGCCCGTTATCGGGGAAATTCCGATCGGTAACAATACTGGAATAATTGAAGGAGTGACTCGCCGGAAATCTAAATGGAGTGTTAATGTACAATTTTAGAAGCTGAGACTTTCCTCGGCCAATATTGATCCAGCGAAATTGGTTTAATAGCCGAGTAAACACGGAACCGCTCTAAAAGGCCGACCTTAGCCTCTGGAGGAGGCTAAATGTGACTGGTAGGATGCACAAAGTTAAACCATGGATTTGGAAGGGTAACTGTAGTCAGGGGGGTGTAGAGAAGGAAAGGTGGAATGGAGAGAATTGGAAGAGGAGAAGGAGGAAATGGTTAACACAGTTATAAAAATAACAGGGAATATAATCTGATCTGAAAAGGAAAGATTCGTATCAGTTTTTAGTATAATTTTAATACACATATGTATATACTGAATAATATAGATTCCTATAAATAATTTTTAATTAAATTAAAAAGTGAGGGCAATAATGAGGTAGACACTTTCCTTATTTTTTTATTTTTTATTTCTTTAGATAATTTCTTAGTGGTTATTATAGCTAAGTCTGAAATTTATCGACTACAATTATAAGTATAATATAATAGTATCGATATAAATGACTAACTCTGTGCATTGCCAGAAGATAGGCTCTCCTGACTCAACATTCTTTTGAAGGTAGTTTCCGTCTGTTGGTTCAGAATCTACCAAGAAATGAGTATCAGTCAGGGTGATTATGGCCTATCGGGGTCAGACAGATTCGTGCATTTTGTAGGCGGTTTGTTCACAAGCCATAGATCACGGTCTCGTCTTTCCCTACTAGGGGGAACTGTGAGGTAGATCTTATCGCCGTAACCACAATATTTTATTCATACCATCCGCTATAAACTATCTGTCGCTTCTAAAGAAAACAGATTCGGTGCCCTTTCTGAGCAAGATTCTTTTTCAGTGGCCGTAGCTTCGAGGTGTGTACTCAGTGCTCGTGATGGCCCTTTATGTGTCGGCGTGTAATTGTTCCGTACGGTGGGTTCAGTTAATGAGAGTTGGGGCCGCGGGGTAGGAGCTGGACACATACACCGGTGTACCTGGGGCGGGAGAAACGTTGAAAGGCGGAGAAAGATCCAGAGGGGAGAGAGAGAGGGAGATAAGGATTAGAAGAGGGAGATGGGAAGAGATAGAGAGAGAGAGAGTCAGGGGAGGATCCAGAGCCGAGCCATTAGTAAATTGATTCGAAGGAAGTTGTCAAGACCTAAGGGGGAAGGTTGAGTCGGAGGGCTGATTGTTTGCAAGGGTCTGCATTGTTGGACCCGGCGGTTATTCATTCGCCCAGAAGAGATCAGACCGTATGCTACTGCACACATCAAATATTGAACGGGACCAGTACCAATTTGCATATTATTAATTTCATTAGGGCGCATTTTAGGATACTTCTGCTCGCCAATGACTGAGTATGTCGAGCCCATCAAAAAAAAGAATTATATCCAGCGTTAGAATTGAATTATAGACAGGCCGGTGGTGATTCCAACTGTCGTTAGTCTTTTCTTACAATTAGACATGTTAGATAATTAGACAATGAGATATTTTGATTATATAATATAATTTACTCGACTTTCGTCTTTTCGTTTCAGGCGATTGCTACCGAAATAGACCCGGATCGAATTCGAACTACTATGGGCGAACAATCGGCAAACTCAAAGAATACGCCCACGGCATCAAGGGAACTGCTTACGCCGTCGACGAATCGACAATATTCGTCAAAGACTTTTCATACGACGGCACAGGACCCGGTAAATGTCATAACAGAGTTAAACAGAAACTCGCTTAGCGACTATTAACTAAATGATATTAATTTTCCATAAATGCTTCTTTGTTTTCCGCAGACGCCTTCTTCTGGGTCGGTAGCACTCCGCGGCCAACGCCAGATGGGTACATCGTTCCATACCCAGAAGATTACGACAGAAAGTGAGTATCCGAATTTTATCTATACATTATTTGAATATATTATTATTGATTACCGTGCAAGTTTTGTAATGATTAGGTTAGGAACTGGTAAAATAGCTTTCTCATCCAGCGGTCCGAACGTTGATCCCGATCGGAGAAAGTGCCATCGCGATTAACAATACCCTGGAAGTAGGCAGAAGTTGCGAAAAAAGTGTGGCCAATTACTTTCTGTGCGATATGAAATCGTCCCATCTCCCGATCTGTTGTTGACTTTATCCCAAGCGCAAACACACACGGACATAGAGGAGCCATTAATTTGGGTACTGGTACAGAACCTCCGGCAGCGGAAATGCTGCACATGCTATCGCAGCTCATTATATGGTACCCATTAGGCGGGGATGAGAGCTCGGGGGCGGTGGGCCTAATAAATCATCATTTGAGACATTTTGGACGGCGACTGATAATAAGTGGGACGGGTGAAAAGTTTCGACGCCTACAGACAACATTGTGTCCGTCACCCCCTGAGTTATGGACTTTTATGTACACTTTTTTTTCGCGACTGATCGATAGGCGTTTTAGCTAATGGCGGAGTCGACGTTTCTGTCCGGGCCTAACGCTGTGAACTGACCTGTTACGTTTCGCGTTTCAATTAAAGTTTACCTTGTCTTAGATTTACCTAAATATACACAAACTTCTCAACTATAATTTAATTGTTAGATTATTAGTTTTGTAAGTTCGGAACGCTTTCAACGTTTTGTAACCGATGTCTAGAATGTTTGCGTTGAGCGATTAATTATTTTTAACATTAACATTTTCAGTTACTATAGAATAAACAACAACATAAATAATTTTTTACTACAATGATTATCAGATATTAGTACAAATCATAAAATCCTTACTGAGTAAATCGTGTTAGAACATCAGGGCGAAGTCTTAGTATAAATATTTGCGGTGTGTTAATATTTGGTCGACTGTTAACACAGCCGGTCGCGATCATTCTTCGTTTTAAATTTCCTCATTAAATTAGGTATATTTTATACGCCGTGAAATTGACGAGGGAGACCAAAGTGGCGATATGCTAATAGGATGTAGCGAAACGTCCTCTCTGGGCCCGACTCGCAGGTCCTCACTAATTAACTAACTCCTCCGGGCTTTATCGGAAGCGTTTCTTCATCGTCAATTAAAATTCAGCGGAGGGGCGGGGGCCGGCCGAGATTTATTTGAAACGTTTAGATAGGGCTTATCGCATTACTTAATTTGTTTGTCCTCTTTAAAAGAGGTGGCTCCACCCGGCCTGATATCGGAGACCGGGGAACATCAATTAACTGACTGCTCCTCCCGACCATCCTTATTTTTTATCCTTCCGGCTCCGTTGTTCGTCATTACTTTTTTGAAATATTAGACGAATCCATACTACACAGAGTGAGGAGGAGGAGGATGAAAGGTTATCTACCGGGGCTCAGTTAAACTTAATCGGCCGTCGTCTTAATTGCGTGTTTACCAATTTTCTTATCGTATTACAACATAAGATAATATGTATACAATAATGAAAACAAGACGGGTAGATAGCCTGTTATCGCTTTATATTATTTATTATATACAGAGGGAAATAAATTCAAAAGTACCGACTGGGCTCGTATGCTTTATATAAATTCAGTGAGCATCCAGTCAAATTGCGTTAATTAATTTCATCATCTCATATATACAATCCATCCGTTGGTCTTGATGATAATTATTTATTTATGTACTGCACGTGTTGGTCACACGCCGCATATATATCTCAGAGACCAAGCATGCATGAAACTGTGCATACCTGATTCCTGATCTACCTCTGATTTAAGTCGAAGAATGGTAACGGTGAACTTAATCAGCAGTTCAAGTGTATTTTGAATAAATATTTGTTTCTGATATAAAATATTTCTCCGTGCCTAAAATGCAACCGGATTTCAATCCTGGATATGCACGTCATAGCAGAGATTTACATTTGAGAGAATAAGATCCGACTGCATTCGGTTCATTTGTTATGGAAAGGAGAGCGGCGCCAATTGCCAGAGAAAGAAAACCGAATTCGGGCTGGAATTCAGCGCGACAGAATGGCGCCGTCAATTGGATAATATATTCAAATCAGGTGCGCATCCGAGAGACCCTCAGTCGCGACAAATAAGGCGACGAATTCAAAACAATGGAAATTTTAAAATACGATAGCTCCGATCCAAAAATATGCAAGCGATTTTCAAACTGGCCATTACACGAATAATCGATATTTATTTTTACTATGAGTCCGACTAAAGCAATATTTGACGGTTAAGAAGACGCTGCTAAATTTAGCAGCAATTTTTTTGAGCTGAAGTGTCATTCAAATGCATTTTAATAATCCTTATAAAGTCACATTTTCAGATTTGCATATATCAGTGATTTTGTCAATCTGATATCTTGCTCACCTAAAAAAATGTAATTATTAATACATTTTCATATGAATTAATTTTTTTATACTGTTAACACACGAAAGGCCTGTGCAAACGTTACATCAAAATAATATTTTTTAATTGATGCGATATGGGTTATTTGGAAACAGATCGCAAAAAGTGGGTGACGCCTCTCTTTCGTTTATTAATTAATTTTGAATCCGAACGCTTTTTATTTCAATACATGCGATGTCAGTTGATCGAGTTAAAAATCGAAAGCGAAAAGGAGTATTGCAATCACTCGATATTGGCATAACCGTAAAGGAGAGGGCGTTGAGGGGGAGTTGAAGTCGGGTCTTTAAGTAAGATGTTCCCCCAGCCACCAATAATCCCCCGGGAGTTCAACCACCCTAAGGCCCCGGGTTTACGCTAAGTCGAGAAAGATTTTATTGAATCCTAAAAAAGTTCTTACGCTATCAAATCTTTATCTGTCCCGAATGCATTGTTAAATCGGAGATGACGAAAAGGACGGTAACTATGGCGCTTTCATTATTATTTATAAAATGAGGTATTCTATACCTGAGTTGTAGTATTGAAAATTATGATTTACAGCACAGTCGCGCGGTTTCATTTAATACATTTCTATGGCTGAAAGGTACTTTAGTAAGTATAACTTACGGAGTCGTAAATTTAGAATTATATTCCACTATAATATTCCACTGGGGCTCAAATGTATAATACAATTTTAATAATATCAGGTCCAAGGAAAAAATTATTGACGAGTTGCCCTACAGACAGTAGTTATAGTGCCGAGTGGTTGACACTTAAAGTCACCGAATTTTCATTCCGATTTCGCATTTGAATTGATCAAAGCGAGCGGAGCTGAAATATAACACCGGTGTCCTTTGTGCAACGAATTTCCCTACTTGTTCCGACAATAGAAATATCCCAATAAATCCGGGGAGTACTGGTCACCGGGGGGGAGGACAGTTTGGGGAAATCCTCTGCCGAAAGCGAGAGTGATACACTCTACATATATAGTCCCATTTTGATTCAGATGTTCCTATTCTGCAGGCCCTCCCCTATACAACTTTTCTCTCTCTCTCTCTCTCTCTCTCTCTCTCTCTCTCTCTCTCTCTCTCTCTCTCTCTCTCTCTCTCTCTCTCTCTCTCTCTCTCTCTCTATCGAACTCTCTTTCTCATCCTCCCTCCCTCTCCCCCTTTCGGTGCTTCAAAGGAGTGAGTGAGGGAGTGAGGGAGGGATAATCTTTGGGAGGACGGTGGTTATTTTGAGGAGCGGTCGGTGACGTGTCTGGGTCCTGGCGGGCAGGATCAGTCTCTCCCAGTCCCCCGCCCTACGGCTTTATCGCCTCTCCTGCTTCTCTGGATAAAGGAATTCCCGTAATCCGGGGGTTTCAACAGACAAGGCGGGTTCTTACAACCGGGAGTTTATTCCTCCTTCAGTAAAACCCAAATCCGGGCGTTGACTTGTTATTATAAGACCGTTCCGGTGGGGGGAATACTCGGGATACACCTATCGAAACTCGTTTTATTAGTGACCGACTGCTCGAAGCTATCAATAGGGCTTTCTGTGTCCAGCTTATTTTCCCTGGACCTACTTCTAGCTGAAAAAATCAGTAGTAAATAAATGGTGTACAGTTCGGCTCGACATTATCTATATAACAAGAGCGATTCCAATTGAGCAATGTCTAATAGTATGAATGATAGCTTTGAAGCGTTACAGTAACACATGACACGTACCAGATTTGTGGAATCAATATTCTAGTGACGCACTGTATTGTATTAGTTTTAAAACAAGCTGGCTTTACATCGACTTGAACTGAATTCATTCATTGAAATAATATTTTGCACTAGATTGTTCACGAAGAGTAATTCGATAAAACGTAAGTTTCAGTTTCTTGTTACAGAAAAACTGAGTACTGTTGGGACATAAAGTTTTGTTTCGTGTTTGAGAGCGGGTACAAGAGGGCTGAAAGTGGTGAGAGGGCGGGCCGGGGGTCGGTCGCCATGGCGACTGACAAAGCGCGGGATTATACTGGTCGGTCGTGATTAGGCGCTAATCTCACTATCCCTATTAGACTTCTTCCTTAGGCACAGTTTATATTCAGCCCCCTCATCCGAGGAAACTGCCCCTGCCCATACCCTTGTATTAGCCGATTAAAAGAACTCCGCTCCTCCGGCCAATCGATTACTTCCCACCCGTAGACCGATGAATCCGGGACCCCGATGTTGATATTTTTCCTAAAATTAAACGTAATACCGACATTTAACAAGCGAACCTTTTTGCGTTAATAGACAATTACGTTACCGTAAAACGGCCGTGTGGCTTAAATTTCAAATCATGAAAGATGTACAAGTTCTTTGAATTCATAGAGACCACATTTTTCCTTCCAAACGGACAAAGCATTCATTAACCATTAAAACCAGAAACCATTCAGAAGCCATACAGCCAGGATAATAAAAAAGTTTAGAATACCTGTTTTCTCATCGGCTAGGGGCTGGAATATCATAGATTTCGTGTGTTTCTGTCTCCCCTCGCTGGTTTGGTCTTTCGCTAGACTTTTTCGACTGCTCGCCATCATCAATAGCGACGTTAGTCACTTTGTTAGTGTTATATATATATATATATATATATATATATATATATATATATATATATATATATATGTGTGTGTGTGTGTGTGTGTGTGTGTGTGTGTGTGTGTGTGTGTGTGTGTTATAGTGTTTTGGGGGATTTTCTTGTCTCATTTGGGTTGGGAGGGATTTTGTTAATCGGGTAAGTCCCTGTCGGATAATCAGTCAAATATATACTTGATCACACAACTGGTCACAACTATTAGGTTCTGACTTCCAAATATATGACAGGAAACCTATCTGTTATTGTGTATTTACGATCATAAAAGTTTTCCTGTCGATCCAAAATTTATTGAAAAAAGTTTATTTTTAGCAATCTAGATAATTGGTGTAAGTACACTCAAAGAACAATTTTTTTTGAACTAGTGCCCCCTGAGGGTGGTGCGGAAATGTACTTAAGTAAAGCTCGTTGATCCCACTTCCACCAAGATTACTGAAAATAAACTTTTTTCAATCAATTTTTGAACAACAGAACAACTTTTATGATCGTAAATACACAATACCAGATAGGTTTCCTGTCATATATTTGGAACCTCTATCCCATCAAAGTTCACATCCGCACTCTATCGGCGTGTTACTTACCCCTTTCCGAGTAATATTCCAAAAAAATCATCCTCCAGGCTTACCGAAGAAACACAGAACGGGTCGCAATTATCCCTCCGATCCAATTCGGGTTCCAAAACAAGCTTTCGGCGGTCGGCCATCTGGTCACACAAGGGTGGCCCGGTGGTGACATACAGGAGCAGACGAATCGTGGACATAACAACCGCTCTAGTGTGATACCGGAGAGTTTGAAAGGTTTCGATTCGGTCTGCCTTAACAAGAACATAACACCAAGTATCCTGCAAAGTCTGAACTAGTTTCGTACTTTCCCGTTGTTCATATAAAAAGTATAACTGTCCCATATGCGTAGAAGAATAGAAAGACCTGGGTTCGAATTCCAGTGGAGAGCCCGATATTTGTAACAGATTATTCGAGAAATGTATAATTTCCTTAAACTCAAAATAGAGCCATATTCAGAAATTACAACGCGATAAAAGTACCTAATTCAGACTTCCTGTGGGCCGGGAGGGGTGCTGGTCGCCACCATCTGTATATCTAATCTGTGTAGCCAAAATTATGCGAAAGGAGGCCGGGCGGAAGCAATAAAATAATATGCGGGAGTCATCGCCACCCCTTTATGAAAGGGGAGTGGAAGGGAGGAAATATCTTTCGTGTCCCTATCCATATCCCACCCCACTGGTAATAACCGGTACACGTGGGCAAAAAAACAGTAGTTTGATGGAGCCATTAAGCGGTGACAGATATAATAATATTTCTGTGTCCAACGTCGAAACCGTTAAAAGTTCAGTATTCTATTAGGCATCGATATTTCTATAAAAACAATGACATACGATTTCTGTTACAATTAGTCTCTTGCAACATCACATCTATACTGAATATTGGAGAAGGTCCACCAATTCGACAAGGATAGTGAACAATCGGATGGAATTTTCACTTGGTGTATTGTCTCAAATTTGAACATTTTCTATTTCGAGCACACATTCGAGAAGGCTGTGATAAGGAGAGGGAGTCGCGTAGGATAATGAACTGTAGTAGCGGTAATGACCACTGGAAATGGCTGGAATTCGTGGCCTACACGTGTTATAATTGGGCGGTAGCTGGTGTAAAGGGGTTGGCGCGAGGGCGGAGCTCGACCCCCGATAGTCGCCCGGACGGAACGCCCGGAATCCAACCCCAAACAGCCCACACACCGCCTCTTCCAATCCACCTGTTCAATGTAGAATCAAGGCTGTTCCCTCTCCGGGAGGGCCATCAATCCGAATATCTTTCGGAAAACGGTGAAACGGTGAAGTATTATTATCCTCCGCCAACTTAATTAAATAAGCCGCGGAACTTCGTCCGGCAATTTTCCCACCCCCGTACTCGGGTTGGGTTCCCGAACCTGGGAATCGCCTCGGGTCAGATGGAACGCTAACGCGCTAACCCTTTTCCCAGCCGTCCAATCAATATACAGTGAACGCGGTTAATGAAACATTTCTATTTCTCGCCTCAATGCCATTCGAACCAAATTATTTTGACGGTTTAAAAAGAGAAATAATTTAATTTTTAACTTTTAAAAAGAGAAATAGCAATTTTACTACAGGCCCGTGGCCAGTTATAATGAAAATTGAACCGGCTGAAGTAAAGCGAAGGGAAATCGGGTGATACCAGACGGGTAGCCCTGGCGTATTTAAGAATATTTTAGTTAAATTCGATCGATTCTGTTCGAAATCGCAAAATAATCCGCGTAATTTAATTTTAACGAGTATTCTAATTGGAAAAGACGCACCGAATTGAGTTTATATTTGCGTATTTAACTCTATAAAATTGCCTGTAAAACAGAGAATAGGATCCTGATTAATTCCATGATATATTTACATCTATCGATATAACATTAATTCTTTCGACTGATAGCGGCGAAAGAGAATGTAATAATTTTCCGTGTTCGGTTAGAATGGTTTGGGCGGGCGTGTGGGCGTACGCGAATTTCTATTTATTAGGGAGGGAATAAAACGGAGGTAGGATGAGGGTACGAGTGGGGCGGTGTCCGAACGGGCCTTCATCATCAGTTACCCAACTGTGGGGCTGGGGGCTGTCTCTACCGCGCCACAAGTCTCCCGACCGCACCAGGTTATGAGATTTCTCAGTTCCTTCCCCTTACCATATTACATCTCACTCGCTCTCGTTCCAACCCCCGACCCCTATACCACTCTATTATATTGGCCTTGTTGTTCGTGATTTACACGCGTCCTCCCTTCAACCTCCTCCCCCTCCTGATCCTGCTACCCCGCCTCTCTCTCGTACCCGATTCCCCGCCGCGTTATCGGTATCGACCGTGTTAAGGCCAGACGGGGGATGCGGACGCGGGGCTAGGGGGTCGGGGTGGCTTACGTGAAATTTCGGCGTAAGTTATTACGCGGACCCTAATTTCCGCCGCTTCAGTTTTGAAATACGGCCGACGACGCTCGACGGGCCCAATTCATCGAAATTCCTTGCCGACGGACCTTTCTTCCTAAATGACGAAACATACTGCATACCCCTGTTCGATTAAATTAAAGATTGGACGTGAACTAACATTAATAAGATACGGGTTAGAGGTCCCGCATGGTCTGGTGTTTAAGCCTCTGAAATCATTTCCCTCGGCTTTATGCCTTAGCCAGTGACATTCACAATAACAGTGGATGAACTGCTGACAGGATGCTTCATTGCGCAATACGCCCTACCTACCTGATAGGCGGTGGCTAGAAACCGAAATCGGCCTAGTAGCATAGAACCAAATAAGTGAATAGACTCGAAAATCAATTAAAAAAAGATTTATTACGGCATTATGTTATTTAGCTGCATATGTATTTTCATACTTATGTACAAATATGCTAAAAATAGTATGTACTATATAACGATATAATAATAGAAGTTTTATAAGTAATAGATATAATGGTTTTCTATTTATAAGAGTGAATTAAAAAATTCCAGTATGAAATGGGAACAGTTCTGGAAAATAGCCTGGTAGGATTAATATAGCTTTCCACTCTATTAATAGCTTTATTTCATGAGGGTTCAATCTTTAGAAATTAAAAGTGGAAGTCCCCCGCGATATGAATTTCAGGGCCTTTTAGACCTTGACTGGTCGGACAATAAAGCTTTCAACGTTTATTTCTGGCGTTACTAGTATCCTCGAGCGGACTCTTCGAAAAAACTAATGAATGTTGCGAACATATCACCGCTGTTATAAAATTGTAATTATTTTTTTTATGCCACACTCGAACTATTCCTTTCGACATATGTAACACCTAGACGTTCTAACAGGTTCGATGTTTGAAAATTGGTAATTGGCGTGCCCAGATTAGTGCCCAGTCCCAGTCTCGTTTGCCAACTTTCTGAAAATGCAATTCAAAGAGAGTCCATTGACTGTGAGGTAGCTCAGCCTTCAGACACAGTCCCCTTTTATACGCCGGCCGAACAACTACCGGCCCCCATTATTGTTCCCTCTATTCTGGCAAACAATGAAAACTCCGAATTCATTAGCCCCATTCTGAGCGGTAATTATTTTTCCCACGACACTTTTCCCACGGGCGTCCACATTCCCGAGTGAAACTTAACTGCCCGTACTCTCGGTTTTGGTACAATACCGCAGGGCCAACCTGGCTCAGAGTTGCGTGACCGCGCCGAAAACCGGAAGCGCTATTCTCTCGCCGCGCCCTAATAATTCCGAAAAGCTTTTTTTCGCAAATAATTTCTCCTCTATACTATGTTTAAGATCTCTTATTCAAATACGGTAACGTAGTTTATTTACTCGGGGATTTGAAAACATTAAATTAGTATCGAAAATAATAGACCTATTAGACGACGACATTCGGGCAAAATGGAAAGAGTCTCCGGTTGCCTTATTACGATCAATGCCTTACGACGTTGGATTATCGTCGTTTCGTACTTTCGAGTACCACGATTTGCATGTCTGGTTTTACCACTGTTTACAGGCGAATAGGATTCCGGGCTTAGAAGTGCGGACATAAGCGAAATCTCGAGTGTCGCCAAAAATGAAGCGGGGATAAGGTTTTCGCATATTTTATCAAGGTATTGACGACGAACCGGCCAATAGCGGTCTGGCTTAAGACCGAAAACTTCGATACCCAAACCGAACCACGAGTATAAGCAGTCGTATTTATAGCACGAATTGACGTTGAAACATTCCCCTTCGGTCATTTCGTTTCCGTTCCGACCGTTGCGAAGAATAAGGTCGTTTACTGACTCGGCGGATGCATAGAGAGGGACATTCTCCCGGACGGCGGAAGTGTCCCGTTCAATATTCATTAGAATAAGTGCGGAAGGGGGATAAAGAGGCGGAGGGTCGCTTTCTCAAGACGAACCCCTCGAAAATCGATCGGAGTTCTTTGAGCGCGGGTCGTCTCCCCACGGGCCGGCCCCCGTGAAATCGCTGCCCTCCTACCCCTGCCCACGACGGTCCCATATTTCACGCTCTACAGGTTACCCCACCCCACCCCCCTCATCATCCCCCACGAACTGCCCCCACCGACAGTCGATAGTCGGTGTTAACGCCCCCGGCACCCCGACCCTACCCTAAATAAGTACCCCCTCCTGCCCAATAATGGGCTTTAAATATCCACATTGGAACTGTAACGCATCGGGCTTCAACTTGCCATTTCACAACCGTCGATGAAGGCCAAGTGGTGAGACGCCGAATCCATCGGTAGGTTTATATCGGACCGAGACAATAAAATAACTACGAGCGGTGTCCTTTCATTATTTTCAACGGGTTTTGATTGATCATTAGGGGTTTGACATATTCGAGCGGAGACGTTTAATTCAGCTGAGGTGATATGAAGATACTTTGGGGGCAAACATTAGATATGCAATATAATAATATAACCCCTCATAAATGCGAACATTTTTGGTCGACGTAATATTTATTCTTCCTTTCTTTGCCTTCGGAAGTAAGCCCCATTATCTTCCGGCCTTCTACTCTCAGTATAAGAACCCAATCCTATTATATATGTCATGACGTTTCAACAATATGTTATGTAAAATAAATGATTTATTTTTCCAGGGAGCCTCCTGTACTCAAGGCTTACAATCAAACCGACGTAATATTGCGATTACCCAATGGCAGGAAGCTGAGAGACATCAAATGGCTGTCTGTTTGGTGCAGGCGGTTCACGGTAGGCATAATTCAGATTTTAATATATAAATAAATACTATATTTTCCTGGTCGTGATGTTTCAGAGTAAAAAATTAATGTTTTACGCCCTTCGAATCGGGAATATAAATACTCCAAGACGTCCGGTCATGGCCAATAAGTCCGTTCACCTTTTCGCCTGTCTGAGAAAAATTCCCATTTGTTAGCATCAAAACTGAATACGAACGCGATCATTACGAAACACAAATACTACATTCGCGGGATAACTACAATTGACAGAATGCAGTTTGCATGTTGCAAGAACTTAAGAAATCGGTAAGCCTGGGAACCACTCGTCGCGTTCCCGCATACCTAATGGCCTTCTCATCCGTATATTTAGGAATGGAATAATGAGGACCGTCAATGCGATATGTTTTAAACAAATTATGTTCTTCTTATTAACCCTATTTATTTATTCTGTAGTAAAGTTAGAACTAATTTACCTTACAGAGTGATTAATTTTTCGAGTATTCGCATAATATTTCCACTGCACTGTGCCATCGGCAGACGTTACTATCTCCTATTATATCATTTTGACAGATGTATTAATTTCTAATGTCCATTGTTCAACGTTCAACGTTTCTAAATGTTTTTGTCATTATTTATACGGAATTATGACGAAATTCTTCTAGGAACTGCTAGGACTGAGGAACTTCAGTTTCCTACCTCCGATCCGACTATCTCTTACTTATTGTTGTACTACTGTAACGCATTGCTTAAGTTACTAGTCGCGGTTTTCTAATAAAGAAATGGAAACTGGAACGGGCAATAAACGTCAATCGAACTGCTCGGTGTCAGACTGTGTTCACCGGCCGGAGAAACATCAGAGGAATTAGGAGGGGACTATCCGCCAGATGGGAGATGAAGGAACCGGGCACGGACAATAAAATTCCGCCCTTAAGGGAGTGGGTTGATGGGGCGTGGCGGGGCGGGGGTTCATTACATTAGGTGGAGGACGCCTTTTAGCGCTCTAATAATTGAACTAAGGCCCGAGGAATGGGCCGGCACTCGTTAACACCGATACAGTCCCGCTCGTTAAAAATCCTGATTTAATGGTAAAGCGATTACCCAGCCGGAGAAGAGGAAGGAAGAGGGATATTAATTAGACGTTGGAGCAGGACTGAGCGACGAATGGCCGGCCCACGAGAGATACGTAATAACATAATTAGTATACTTAAGGGGGAGGCCCTGTGTCCTGGTGAGGCGTCGGGGGGCCTAATCCGTGGAATGTTCCTTATCGGCGTTGGCAAGCGGGCGACACTCAATCAGTCTTAGCGCCTCCCCCCCGCCCCCGCCCCGCCCCGCCCCTCAAGGCCTACTCGACCCGCTCATTCACGGCCGCCCTCCTTCCTCTCTATGCTAATTCTTCATTCCTCGCTCTGTCGCCTCTATCGCCTCCACGCTAACAAATGACGCTCGCTTCCATATTCGGAAATTAGTTTCCACCCCCACCCCCCACCACCACCACGGTCCGAATAACAGTGCGAATTCGCATGAAACGACGAGCACCCTACAGCGAAGAGCGACGCGACATATTACCCAAATACATTGGCGAAACCAACATTAATTAAATCTATATCGTATACGTGTATTGAAATTAAAATGATTATTTAATTTGATTGATAATATCGAAAGAATACCATGCACGTTCCTAGTCGTAGACTTGACAATAAGTGTGGGCCTTAACTTTAGAATTAAATTGCAGCTTGGAGAAATGCGCCATAAAAAAATATTTAAAGATCGTTTCTGTTTCGGATTTATTACGACAGCCTAATAAACAGACAGAAATTATGTTGGCCGTGTAACGCGAGGTTTTTTTACCATTTAGAGCGATGAGAGATTGGCGCCGAACAATACAGACGGGAGGAATGAACTAAGTTGTGTCTGGCGAGCGTTCTCAGTCAACTCGGCCGATGTTTGTCCAAGTGAAATGCATTTAAATGAGCTCCTCGGAAGAAGGAGACACCCGATGGGCGCAAGGGGGAGCGCAGACTTGTTTAGAACAAAGCGGTGGAAATGGAAATTAAATTGACGCGCATTCCCCATTTCGCGGAGATAGGGGGAACGAAATGAGAAAAGTGACGGAAGAGAGGGACGGTTATCTGCCCCGGCCATTGGGACACCTAATGCAATACCGCTCTCCGAGGTACATTGTCGTGTAGAAAAATTGATTACTTACCTTTAATTAGTCTTTAGAACGGTCGACATTCTCCGTTTACTCAGCTTCGAATACGGCTAAATAGCGAATACAATTCGTTTCTTTTGTTTCCTGTAGAATTATTCAGCTGTCGGGCTCCTGTAAATTGGAACTGATGCCAGCTTAGTTTAAATTGACCATCTAGGGATAATTCACAGTCGAGGATTCATTTAATGAAATGTTCGGGAGGACCGAGTAGTGTGGAAGACACGCAGATAGGTGAGTTGGGGGTATGTCAACGTCCGTAACAGGAATCCTGGAGTTGGCCGCCGACTGTATACTCCCTAACTTCGCCCACTTGCCGCTCGTCCCCTGTTTCATATCCATCCTCTCGTTCTTCATCGTCCTCGCTGGCGGTGTCTACTCGCTCGGCGTGAACGCTTCTGACTATAGTGGCCAGGTAGGCGTCCACGTCGGTCTCGGAGACGATGCCGCTCAGGGTCAGCCTGCTGTCGGGCTCCACGAGGCCGTCCTCCTCCTCCTCCTCCTCCTCTTCCCCGTCTTCAGCCCGAGGTATCTCCGCTCCCGTCCCCTCCTCCGCCTCGTCCCCTTTTGGACATGGCCCGCTCCAGCCGGTCGACCATGGTCGACACCGTGTCCACATCGCTCGACCTCACCGCTCGGTCCAAGCTTTCCATCAGCCGGGAAAGGTCCTTCGTCACGGATTTCTTCGAGATGGCTCTCTTCACCTATAAAGGGGACGTGCCAAAATGTATACCGAGAAATGGGAAAAGGTCGCTCAACCAACTATACTAATCATTTGAGGTTATTAAAAAAATAATTTGAAAAACTATCCGTTTGGAATTTATTTCGATATTCAGCCTAAAATTAAGTGGCACTTAAGTGAAAGCCTGAGAAGAATCCGACTTACAGTAGCCGCCCTGTACAAACCTTTTCCGTGATCATTTTAAGCCTCGCGCTAGTCATGTAGCAATGCTCGGCCATGTCGGACATGGAGATGACCTCGGCTGCGGATTCGCGAGCCTGCGTCATGTCGCCCCGTTCTACGGACTTCCTGCACTTCCTCCTCGCCCTAGCCCTGGCCAACTCGTGTTTTCTCGCCTCCCTCTTCAGTTCCCCCACGCTCAACTCCGCGTTGAACAGCTGCCTTCCCAGGTCGTGCGACGACATCCTCTCAAGATAATCGCTACGAATTTTGTCCAAAACCTTTCCCGTCGGCATTCCGAAAATCTGTGCGCATAGCAACCGGCCTCGAAATTTATACATTCATTCTTTCCGCTCCCTAATAAATCTCAACACCGGCTCATGTGATTCATCGTTTATAAATAAGTAACAACAATGTTACAACGCGTATGACAATACTGATGTTCTGTATTAAAAAGTGTTACATATGTTTTTATTATAATACTTAAAACAGTACAGCCGCCGTACAATTTATTCGTTAGTTCTTGCCAATCTTTATTAATTAAGACAGTTGACATAAAACCCTAACTTTTTAGCTCCTACTTAGTTAATAATCATAGCTCATATGATAAGTGCAGGTTACCGGCTACATACAGATGTCGGGAAAAGGAATATTCGTTTCGATTGTTTGGCCTAAAAATATAATGCTCGGTTCCATATTTTAACTATTCAGTATCGGTTGTTGGAGGTATTTTTGCGTAGAGTTTAGAATTCGTGAGTATTAAATAGTGTATAAATGGAGATATTTCAATCGTGTTTCGTCATCGTGAGTAGGCAGGGTGGTGTAATCGAGGAATTGGAGGACTGGTAGCGCTCTATACGCACATATGCGTGTCTTTGTTGTCGTGTGCGGGTGGGGTGTTGCGGGGCTGGGCGGGTGCGTGGGTGGCATTGTGTCGGGGCGCTAGGGGCGGTTTCGACCGGCTGAATGGAGTCAATGTAGTGTTAAGGGCGATCAGGAAATGAGAACGTCGGGCGGCCGGCGACCGGGTGCTCACCGCCCGTGAAAAATTCCATTACGAGGGACGCCCCGATCCGGAGAGATTTATTCCTTTATAAGTTAAGTTGTTAGCCCCTCTCCTACGGCCCTTAAGGAACCGATTGTCCCCTCGTGTTTGTGTATTGACCGGCTTAAAGCGGTCCCGGCCCACTCGCGTCGATACATTCCCGGCTCCCCGGCTTTCGCTCGCCTTCTGCTGGGCCAACGGGGCTCAATTTTAGTTTTAGTTTTACCCGGTCCCAGTTTTCCGTCGACGATTTAAACCTACCAAAATAAAGGCGGTTCGAATCCGCCCGTATGACACGAACGTTGTACGGACACAAATCGCGGCGATAAGCACAATTCAGCGTAAAACCTATACTGAAATATAAACCTAACTAAACATTTTAAATAGGATAGATAGAAAATTAAAAATATTTTCAAAAATCGTAGGATGGGACCAAATCGCGGAATCTGTACTTAGCATATTGCAGAAAGGTCTTTGATGATTCGAGGGGTACCGACGAGTATATCACCGTATTACCTACGTCATGCTAAAGCGAAAGCGAAAACCGGTCTAGCGCGGAACCGAACGATAGATAATATTTACGTAGACCAGAAAAGGCGGTACGGTATTCGGGTAGAAGTATCGAACCGCGCCGTACCGGGAAAATGTACAGGGGTTCGGTTTTTCATCCTGGAAAAATTGTGTTTACACTGTCGAATGTTTGTGGTCGAGCCGTACACCGAAAGTTCCCCCGGCATTTACGTGCTGAAAACATTTTCTCTCTGGATAGAACATTTTCAGTCGGCCACGTTTAGATTTTCGTAAATATTACCCCGAGGGACGAGGGAGGAGTTCGAAAATTTATTGATAATCACCAACGTTACAAAGCGCAACTGCTGATTTATGAAATATGTTTGTTGTAAAGTGTTGCCTTATATCATTTAGGAAACGATATGTATATCATTTCATACGCTGATAAGTAAGGGAGAAAATATTTTCTTCCCGTAGGATCGCGTAATACTGTGTGAGAACATCAGCGAAGTCCACTAGAAGGGTTTTAGCCCTTTCATTCTGGAGCACTCTCGGATGTGTCCGCTTCCGACGTTTCGGAACGCTTACTGGACCCATCATCAAGGTCCGACTACCCGAAAGAAAATATTTCCTCTATTGATTTTGTAATGTTAAATCGTCCCACGAATTATAAGCGATCATTAAACAAGTTCTTGATGGACTTGATTTGTAAGCCTGAAGGCGGCTGTTGAAGTTGTGATCACTTGCGGCTGGGCGTCAACACGTCGACAGAGACTTATACTGCGATCGGGAAATCGCATATAAGAAGGAAATAACAAATGAAGGGGCGTTCCCCTTCTTAGGTATCAGCATAGTTGGGTGCTGGCTGTGTGCCCACCGCGGGGCGATACTTCACCGGCCCATTAATGAGAGCCTGTTACCTGTCATCAGCCGGACAAATCATTCTTAAAACACGCCCCCTCCAGTTAACGCAGCACGATTTACATTGAAAAGGTGCGCCCTATCTAATTTGCAGTCAATAGAAACGCGGCGGGAATCGAACGTTTTCATCGTTTTCAATCGGGCGTTTTCATTTGTTCTTAACGTTAAGCATCTCTGTGTATAATTTACAAGGCTATTGATTTTATAAAATGTACACCATTTTGTAAAGAGATACATTAAAGAGGTAGATCTCAGCTTACCTCTATAGTCACGTTTGGAATACGACCTGTCGTAAATTGCCTCCAATTTAAGAAATAACGTAGGCAGAAAAACACAAGAGAGACCACCAAATTCTGGCGCAGCACTAAAGAAATACCATCGATGTCAGCATACCTTATTAGTATTACACACATATGTTGTGTAACCGTTGCGCTCCTCGTTATAGTCTTATGTTAATATCGCGTAATTTATCGCGTGCTCAGAAAGGGACACGCAGTAATAATTTAAGCATTTTCCGGTGATCGCAGATTACAAAAATAATTGAATCGGTTTTCATTTACAAAGAAAGGAGTTTCTTAAAATATCCATGTCCGCTTCGTGTGTTTTACCACCCACCCAGAAGGTCATCAGGGGTTCATCAGGGCCGAAGAAAAATACTTGCCATTAATCAAGGGTGGAGGGGAGGGGAACGGGGTTGGGATTGCTCCGTTTTTTTAAAATAACCCTTATCTCTGCCCGGGATAAAGGTAAAACGGGCGAAGTTAAAAGCGAAATGCGAAACTTCCCCCGCCCCCTCCGCCAACCCCTCACGGATTTCAGAGGGCCGTGGACGAAGACCGTGGATCGATACCTGGGGCGGAAAGCCCAAAGATGAGACAAAACAATGCAGCCGTGTTTGAACTCGGTAGGATATTCTTAATTTATATTTATATTCGTTTCTTTTAATATTCGTGGCATTTTTAAATTGTTAAAATCCTCGAATGAACAGAGCAATTTCTGCGAGTTAAACGACCGCCGCCAGAACTTCAACTATCACTAACTTCCGGTTGGATCGCGTAATACCCCGGTTGACCCACTGCTGTCCGGAATTTTTCCTGTGTTTGGAGACCACCTGAGCGGGCTCCATTGGACCTCCTTCCTTCTGGGGCCCTCCCGGGTGTTGTCTTCTTCGGACGTTTCGAAACTCTCGCCGGTTCCATCGTCCGGGGTCCCACCGGTATGGACGAGTGAGCGAGCCAAATTTCCTTCGAGTATCCTTCGATGAAACATACGAAACATTGTCTGCACTACCGTTTATCAAAATCCGGATGCCGTAATGTGGGCCGAACGGTCAAAGGGGATTCGAATTTATGATCGCCGGTATGATGTCTTGAGCCCGCTGTTGGTTTATTGCGACCCCTCCCCGGTCGAGACACCCTATTACCGGCTCTTCCCTCCCGACAATTTCAATCACTTGTGCCCGGTGGCGCGCTAGTCGCAATTATCGAAATAAAAGTTTAGCCGGCTGTCGATGGTGAGGGGGAGGAGGGTGAGAGGCAGGGGTTGGGCCCTTCTGCCACTCCAGACCCCATCATCCCCCTGCCCGTCAATCACTCTCTCTCTCTCTCTCTCTCTCTCTCTCTCTCTCTCTCTCTCTCTCTCTCTCTCTCTCTCTCTCTCTCTCTCTCTCTCTCTCTCTCTCTCTCTCTCCCTCGCTTATACAAACATCCTTCATCATTAAACCTCGTATTAGTTTACTCATTTCTCCACTAGGCGCACATATTATTTTTGCTCCCTACCGACTGCCGCCGGTTAGGACATTCTCGTTAACCGTCGGATGATTAAGTTTCTGTTTTCTCGTTCAGCAAACCGAATATTAAGTTTTCGCGGTATTATATAACTTCGATTTTCATGTTTTGTAATTTACTATAATTGCCCAATTTTAACAACTCATCAGTACCTATACAGCATTAATTCGGCTTCTGGCCACCGTCAGTACGGTGAGATACTACATATTGTTCGTAAATGAATAAAAGCTGTATCTAAGAACGATATTAATCCCCGTACCCGACTCAAAATAGTCGACTTGGAACGGAAATTTCCGGTCCAGAAATTTGAACTACTAAGGCCGTTACACAAACGGAAATCAAAATTCACCTTAACAAAATCGCAATTTATAAAACCAAATTGAAACCATAAAAACATTCCGCAATTGTACCCGTGATCGTAAAGGCGCAAATTAAAGTACCGATGTATCCGGCATGAATTGACGACGAAATTAATAGGGGTAACAGACGAGAACCCCGACTCTGTAAATTATACATAATAAATGTTGTCTCCCGTCTTGTGTCGGGCAGATTCCGAGGTAGCGCAGTATAAAAGGTATCTCTGTCTTTGGCAGTAGTCCGTTGTGCGGCGTTTAACGCTGAAAGTGTCACCTTTCTCTTGCCGTTCACAATGTTCCCCGTTTCAGGGGAGACGTTTGTACGTGGCTGGGGTTGGGGGGTGGTTGCGGGGGCTTCATTCGGGGGTGCGGGGCAAGTTGAGCCCGCGCCAAGAAACTTCTATTTGGCAACGCCCGAACGCTCAGTGAGCATTGGAAACTCATCAACCAGAATCAACACGAGAACAGAGAGCGACTCTGTTCTCCAACTGTGACCCAACTCGACAGTGGAGGAGGGACCTTCTTCCCCAGAGGTGTTCCCTAACCCCCTCCCCCTCTCCCCCACCAACCCCATCACAAATTTTCAACCGGTTATTCCCCATCCGGCTAATTTCCTTTTCGGATTGTCCCAACAACTTTGCAGTCATTCGTAATACTTTAACATTTCAAAATGAGATCGCCCTTTCCCATAATAACGCGTTAACTTAACTTCGAGTCCTAAATATGGACTTTAGGGGAAAATACTCTTATCAAACCACCGAACTCTTTGTTATATACATTATTTTCCCTCGTTCTGTATTTTAGCGCATTTTACTCACCCTTATTTCGGCTTCTGAAATTTGATTCACGTCATGTCTGCTATAAATATTTTAATCCGGTTGTCTTAAAACATAAAGAAAGTTATTATCTGTTATTATCCTGTTCCAGAATTCCCTCAAGTGGTAAAACAATGTGCTCGAGTAGAGCACTAAACATGGTACATTATATTTCGGTTTATTCGAACTTGTTGTATGTCATTACTGGAGTAATGACTCATTATTACGATGGACATATAATTTAATTAAGGTTTCATTAAAAAGATGAATAAACGAGGTACTCCGGGAAACTGTTTGTTTTTTTGGTTTCCTATACAGGAATCATATTTCGACCGCCTATTATCGAACAGCTGCTGACGAGAGTAATACGGGGCGCGGTAATTTTTTCTCTATCAAACGCCTAAATGGCAGGGTATGTAGAGGGGATAAATCGGTCGGAAGGGGAGATGTAAACATCTAATTTTTGGCGTATAGTGGGGAGGGCGGGATTCCAGGGGGCGGGGTGGCTGGAATCCGGCGTGGCCGCAAGAGAACTCCCCCGACCGCCATTTTAACCCGCCGAAACACACCCCCCGCCACCCCCTGTCGATAAATTCTCCAATTAGGTGGACAAGTAAGTCCCCCAGAATATAACATCGCTGTGAAATATATAAGCTTTTTTCACTCATTATTTATTTAGGGCGCAGTTATATTCGCAGCGTTATGCGACCATAAGCTTTTTGATTACTTTCGTAAAGCAAGATTAAATATATGAAACGAAAAAACGATTCTGGATACCCTGTATTATTTGTGATATTAATAATACCGTTATTATTTTAGCATCCTTGTTTATACTTCAACATCCTTGTTTATCTGAGTAAAACAAGCGTCTCTCATCCGAATTTCAGGCTCTCTTTTCGAGGCCCAAAAAGGAGGGAAGATTGATTTTCGCTTTAATAGTTTCATATTAATTAAAATCTGTTTCAATTCCATATTTAGTTTCGGTACACCATCTCTATTAAGAACCTTCCGCTGATCGTGTACGAACTCCACAACTACCCCGGTGCCAGTTTCATTACGGACAGTTAAATTCGGATCACTCGACGAAAACGGATCGTTATTGCAGTACTATTTTACGAATATTGTACGGCTTATACTGTAAAACGAACCGTGAATCCCAGCAGATAAATGTGACGACCGTGGACGGAGGGAGGCGGGGGGCCGTAAAGGGAGAGAAAAATAATCGCCGCCTCAAAAAAAAGCACAACTGGAAAACGCTATAAAACGGGCGAGAGAGAGAGAGAGAGAGAGAGAGAGAGAGAGAGAGAGAGAGAGAGAGAGAGAGAGAGAGAGAGAGAGAGAGAGAGAGAGAGAGAGAGAGAGAGAGAGAGAGAGAGAGAGAGAGAGAGAGAGAGAGATAGGGATGGAGGTTTCAAAAATAATAAATTCTGCCGGCCGTTGGATAAAATATAACGGTTTAACGGTTCGTTTGATATTTGTTAGAGTATCAATAGGTCTCCGAGGAGGGGTTGGTGTGCGTGTGTGCGGTAGGAGGGTGGTAGTGGTGTGGCTGGGGGGTCGCTCCGTACCGAATATATGACCGCGCCGCAAACCCCTCTGCGAAATGCCCAACAATGCCGACGCCCACTCCAAAACCGCAGTCCTGTTTCAGCTTTAGAATTTCCCTGTCGGACCCGGCCCGTAATAAAAGTCAAACCGCGTTACAGAATTATTCCCCACCCTGTAAAGGGAACGCGCATCGCCGTGAGGCCATTGGACACCGACAATTCGATACATCTCGAGCGGCGAAATCGCTAGTTAGCGATCTAATTCGTTAGAGTTTTATTGAAACAAAAAATAAACATGCTACATATCCAAACATGATAGAATAAAGTATATCTTGGATTGCGCTTTAAAATATTGTTCATTTATGATACAGAAAATAGCGATGACTTTCAGAATTTAGGGAGTGAAAAAATTCCCCGCACCATATATTTTAGGGAGCAATAATTTCAATTAACATTAAATTATAATCTATACATTAAGAACATTATAATGAATTGTCGTATCAAGGACAGTATTGTATTTCATAAAATTAATTAAAGTCTACGGAATTAAATATAAGAGCATTCAGTATTTACGGTATTAGCGCAAGAATATTGTGTCTTAATAATAAATTATATTTTGTTGGCTAACTTGTCTCATTTGCCAACATAACTAAGCAGCATCCAATATAATGTTGATCGCCGATACAATAAAATTATTCCGGATAAATTCAATTTATTGTAAGACGGCGGACTTGATGCACAGCCGGCAATACAGGTATGCCTTGCGGGTCTAGTATTAGACGCGCCGGGTTACCGTACCTCGTATTGGGCAGTGCGGTTTTACTTGTATTATTTTCAGTCTCTCTTGCGACCCTATGTTTAAACCCACTGATTTCGACCTATTATAAACCTTTGTCGGCTCGAAAAAATCTTGTTGTTGTCGGCTTGTTTCTTTTTAAAGTAAATTATCGTATCTTCATCCGTATGATGCTCCTTATCTTGTTGCATTAATTTATGTATATCTACCGATAATTTTATTGTTTAAATGTAGGCATAGAACATAAATACTTGATGAATAGGTATTTTTTCATTTTACCAACTCATTAATTGTAACTATCCAATTATTATGGATATTGACAATAAGCTATTCTGTTTTATTTCAAATTGATAAAACTGCGATTGCAGACACTCACCCTTTTTTGTAATTAATCTTCCTTATTTGCTTAATAATTGGATTCTGGAATTGTAAAGATTCCGTTTGTTGGTGAAACCGAAGTTTATGAACCGAAGTTTTGCTGATAGGCGAAGAAATTGCCGAAGGTATTCTGAGAGGAGGACAACATATACAATCGGATTTGAACGGTTGGTGGGGCCCCCACTTACTCGGTTTAATATCCTCTGATTTATGTCTCGAGTATTGAATATAGATTGAATATTTCAAATGCGCCTAGCCCACAGAGCAGTATTTATATACCCGTGGCCGTTATTTAAATTCAACTCGGCAGTTAGGCCTAGTCGGGAATTTTCCCTAACGGTAAGGGAGAGGCAGTTTAATTCTTATTATTTTAGATAATAAAAACAGAAAGTTAATTCCCTACAGCGTTAATATACAGAACGGTGTACTTTACATAATCTTATTGCTCTAAATAGAATTAAAACAATTTTACATTTTGGATATTAAGAATATCTGGGTGTATTAGCATTTTTGTTTTGAGCATTTTCGATTATATCCCAGCGCGTATAAAACCGATTACCGATTAAGTACATAATATATATTTTATTAACTGTATATAGTTCTGCGCAGCCCCCAGGGTAAAGGTTGTCAAGGGAACCCCCTATAATGGCGGCCTGCTAAGGCTCATATAATCTCATTAGTGGGTGAAATAAACTATTTTCCTGTAATATTTCTGTCGGCTTCACCTACCGCTCGATTCGAATTCAAAATCCTCGAAGGAAATAGTTTAAATTGGGAATTTCTTTACATCTAAAAACACCGTATAGCGATGTTGCATTGTTTACTTCTACGTTAAAATACTCCCTAGGAACTAGAAGGCCACATAACTTAGATCCTCACAAAACATGTTCTAAATGTCTCTCTCTCCAGTTCCCTTCGCTATTTAAGTTTTTATAAGCAATGGGAATTTTAAATGGAACATATAGTAATTCTATAAGTGCAAAAATTTCTAGACTGCTCCGTTCCTGACACTGTCGGTGTTTTTGATTCATCAATCGTAAAATGATGAATACTATAGTGCGGAGGTTGTGACTGGGCGGAAATTCAGATTTTGCGGGAACCTTCGGGAAATCCAACAAACGTATTTTGCTTCACGACGGGTGCAAAAAAAAAATAAATAGGATGGTATCGATCCATAGAATATAGAAACTCAACATTCAGTGAAGAACGAAAACAAATGGGGCGGAGTGTGTTAATAACGAAATTCATTTACCTTGCCGGTAGTTTATTCAACGGTAAAAAATCTAAGAAGAAAGAACAGCGTCTAATACTATTCTAGAATGATTTTCTTACCTATCCACTTTTGGGTAAATAGAACGAAAGGACAATTTGGTAATTTCCGCGATTCATTTCATTCGGGTGGTCCGATCCTATTCCAGAACAGCGTCGGCTACCGGGTCCAGTTCCTCCCACTAGCCGAGTATTGAATTTCCGCGGATTAAAACTTGATAGAAAGTTTTTTTTACTTGTCGGAGCCAGTCGGGCGGGAAATTTTTAATCTCTGGCCGGAAATGAATAGTAAATACTGGGGCGGGGGCGGGGTTTCAAAGTGTTCTTCACTTTGGTACTGATTCTTTTAAAAAACAATTCCAATAACAAAGTGTCCTTTCTGCTTATACTTGGTGAACTTTTATTGCGGATCTTAATGGCCCATCCATTTTTTAAGAATCATTGACGATAAGAAAAATCGTTTTGTGCCAATTCTATATTATTAAGAAAGACAATCATGAAATATTAACTAATCGATGATTTTTAGGTTTTATTGTTAATCGATGAAAATTGTAATATATATATATATATATATATATATATATATATATATATATATATATATATACCAGGGTGGTTTGATAAGTATGGTAAATATAATAGGTTTATTATACAAAAATATATTTATTTTTCAAAACTCGTTCAGCGAGCTTCCAATTTATTCATCCCGTCGGAAAAGAATTTTTTTGAAAGATTGTACTCTAGCTATTCATCGTATAATTTATCAAATATATACATTTGCTTAGTGTAGCTACAAATGAATGAACAGTCTGAATCTCCTCTGCTGAATCATCCCGGTCTATGTTTTTCGGTTGGTTTAATGTGTTACAATTTGTACGCATTTGTACGCGCCCGTGTTGTAACAGAGTAATGATCGTGTAGCGTGATAAATTAATTAGACAAATGAGCATTTTGGGCCGAATTCGGACTGCAATGAAAATTGGTGCAATTAGAGAAATGGATGGGACGACAGAGAGAGAGAGAGAGGGAGAGAGGGCGAGAAGGGGAGGGGTGAGAGAGAGAGAGAGAGAGAGAGAGAGAGAGAGAGAGAGAGAGAGAGAGAGAGAGAGAGAGAGAGAGAGAGAGAGAGAGAGAGAGAGAGCTGGAGAGTTAAACAAAACCCTATTATCGACCCCTGTCGAGCCGGAGTTTGCTTACGTTCAAAAATGTCAGTCGATTGGGGGGCAGTAAATCAGACCCCGGGGGATTTGGCCGGACAGATTCCTATGCAAATGCAAACTCGATCCGCGGCAAAGGTAATTCCCAGTATCGTGGAGCAGAAGAGAAAACTCTTTCTCAGATAAGAAAGACGTCGTAAAACGTCGTAGATTGTGTTATTAAATTATATTATTTCGCTCCTTCCGAAACTGTCCAGATATCGCATTCCATCGTCGATCTAATCTCCGCGCATCACAAAAAAGGCTTTGTGCTTTGTTGCCAAAAAATAAACATTAAATTCTCTTTATTGAATAAGAAAAATTAATGTTAAAGTAGCGTATGCACAATGCAGGTCTTCCATTTCTCTCTTTGCTATAGGGAGTGCCGAAGTGGATTATTAGTTCTAGGTGCCAGTATTAGCGCAAGAATATTTTCTCCTACGCGTAAATTACATTATGTCGTACTTTGCCAACGTAACTAATCACTATCCAATAGAATTTTCATGTATGACGGCGGATTCGATGCACAACCGGCACTACATGCGGGTCTTGCGGGTCTAGTATCAGACGCGCCGTGTTACCGTACCCCATATTGCACAGTGAACGTTTACTGGTTTTATTTTCGATTAAAACACGCCGATCGTGGTCTATTATAAAATGTCGTGTATATAGCACAAAAAGGACTATTAGGTATTACAATAACAATTATTGTCAGATTACTGTAAATTGTAAATTCCGAGTTCTTGCTTCTGACTTTTCCCCTTGGATCCGGAGATCGGAATTTCTGTAATATCAACCGTTCTAGTGTGTTCGTGTGATCACGAGATAGGATAAAGGATTTCAGATTATTTGAGCAACTTAATCTATACAATTGAACAACGAAGAACCTCGAGATTTAATGTAATCGAATATGAGCAGATTCGGTGAGTTGTATTTTCTCACCCTACTAGAACGCTGCCAATAGTGGTTTTCTTTCTGCGTGCCGGCGTTTCCAGATGTCCAGATATTTAAAACCCTTTCCGATTTTATTTCCAGCCCTCTATATTTTTTGTCCTGCCTCCTTCTTGCCGGGGGAAGGCAGAGGGCCGCTGGTGTAACATGTTAACGTATTGACTGAGAGCGTTGCATCTTAGGGTTATGATGGTGGGGGTGGGACCGGAGGAAGGAGAAGCGGGAAGGGAGAGAAGAAGAGAGAGAGAGAGAGAGAGGGCGGGATGGAGGGTGGAGGGGGGAGCGTGGCCGGGAGCGGAGGAAAGAGCGAGAGGGAGCGAGATGGAGCGAGCGGGAGAGAGTGAGGAAGGCGTGTAGGGGGCGTTCTGGTTGGCTGAGGGGCGGACATGCGCTCCCGAGGCCCGGGGGGCCCGCCCACCCACATCGCCCCTGTCCGATACACTTAGCGCCCGGTTTGGCCCCACCGACATTTTTGGGCTTAGTTCTGTCTGAAATGAGCGGAAAATATTGGGAGGCGTCAATGGCACGGCCTCCATCGATTCAATCCGTTTTTCATCCTAATCCCCGAAAGATTATTTTTTTCCGAGAGAGAGAGTTTTCCCTCCGCCTCTACGATGCCCCCAAAAAACCGTGAACTTTTAATTGGGCTAATTGAATCGTTTTTCTTCGAATAAATTATAATTTACGCCTCGGCTTAAGAAATGAATTTATCTTCGCGATAAGTTATACTGTTAATTTCATTTTCCTAATATTATCTCCAGGACGAATTATAATTTACGGAAATCCTCCCCTAATATACCGACTAATCTGGTAATATGAAGAAAATTAATGTATAAATCCTAAAAGTGGTTGTATATTACCAATGCTCTCCGAGCATTTGAACTGTTCGAACCTTATTTTAAACGGAACGTATATAAATTTTTCTGACAAATTTATTCTTTGCAGAAACTGAAGGACACGTATACTGTACTCCGTATTCGAGTTTATGTTTCTAACTAAAATTTTCGGATCGCTGTTTTGACTCCGAAATTAAACAGAAACTAGACATAAAACTAGAATGAAAAAGACAGCCGGAAAAAATTAGTGGCAAATAATTAGTCCCATAAAATTGGGGCTCTTTTTAATTTGTACGAATGGAATATTTGGAAAATTCGTGGCTAGAGGGAGCCTCTCTCTGATTGGTGGGACACGTACACGCATTCGGTATTCAAGGGGGCAGACTCGGCGGATTCATTATTTTTTTTTCTCCAACCCGCCAAAGCGACCGGGTCAGGAGGATTCTCATTAAAGATTTTCCGCTAAAACTGACAGAATTCCAGGACGAGTTCAGATTGTGGCCTCATTTTTTATGCGGCCCGGGCCCGCCTGCTAAAGTCGCAAAAAAATAACCGGCTCCATTTCTCATCTCCGATTTTCACCGTCGCCGCGGACAGACCCAGCGACGTAAACATTCCCGGGACGTTTGTTTCGTAACATGAATTAAGTGGCATTATTTGGAGAAATACTTCGAGAGAGATAAAATTGCACGATTTCACTTTTCAACTCCGTTCATACAAAGGACAAAAGTCCTGATAGCGGACTGGTCTATTTGGTGCCTATAAAATAATATATATTATTTATAAATAGTAACTGGCACAATTTCCTAGAATTGCTTTATCACTTACGGCATGTGTCTCTAGTTATACGGGTTAGGAATTAAAATTGGCAGTTTTCAATTACGGCTATCCACGGAATTTGTCTACGAATACATCGGCTAGTATTTATTTTTTATAGCCTATAAAATAATGAGAATTTCAGCCCCTTTCTTCGGTGCATATTACGAGGAATCTAGAGATCGGGAATTTCGGCGAAATTCTGTTCCGGTCTAACGCGTCTAATTTATCGGAATGAAAGTTTAAGCGCAGCCGAACCGGCCTACTATCTGCGTACGGCCGGGTCCCGGACCGCTTCGTTGGCGGTCATTACGGGATTCCTTTTATCGCCGCGCGGCCGTCCCTCTCTTTGACGTTCCCATTAGCGTGATAGCGATCCGGGGGCGTTGCATAAATTATAAAAGAGAGAGAGAGAGAGAGAAAAGGAGAGGGAGGGAGGGAGAGAGAGAGAGCGAGAGAGTTGTGAAATACGGTGCCGGGAGCGACGGAGGAGGAGGACAAAAAGGAAAGGCCATCGGATAGGGGTATGGTGGGAGGGGGTGAAGGAGCCGGGAGAAAGAGGAAGAGGGGGCGGTGAGGGAGAGCGTGCGGTAATAAAATTAATCGTGATAAACGGAGGTTGACGTGGTAACGGGTCTGTGTTTAGTGGAGTGGCTGCTGGCCGGGTATGGTTGATGAGATTGGGAAAGGGGTCGGCACCGCAGCGAAGCCCCTCTGATTTACACCCTTGTAACTTACCGCCACTGGACTCACGCCCAAAATCAATCCACGACGGAAACCGGAATTGATGGCTCCCGCTGGCCGTCCGCGGGGGCGGGGGGCGGGGGTGCCGTTTTTATTACCCACCCGAACCGGAAGTCCGGCGTCTCTTTCAACCCGTTGGCATTTACCACCCTCTTTCGGACTCACACGCTCACTTCTCAGTCGGCCGTTAATTACAGAAATATCGCTTGTAGCCCGTATTTCACTGCATCGACAAGTGCAACTAAACGAACCGGCATTTCAGGAAAAAAAGCGACCGAATACCATCGATATTAACCGAGAAAACCGTTATAAAGGTTTACGTCATTTCGACGGATGAAAATCACGATTTTCGTTTTCATAGCCCCGATTTCTCTACACAGGTGCAAATAGGTGAACCACTTTGGGAAAAAGAGTGACCGAACATCATCGATATCAATTGAGAAGAGCGGCGGTAAAGTTTTACGTCATTTAGACGGGGATGAAAATCGAAATAACCTACCTACCCCTATATACCTATGCTGGTTTATAAAATATTGCATTCAATATTTGCAATAGTGATAAATACGGTCGGTATTAATGGAGAACAATTAATATAAAGTTGACAATGTCGGTAAAATCCATCAAAAAGTAGTCCATCAAAAATGTTCCAAAATTACATCAAAATATTCGAACGGAAAATTTTAACTTTAATTTTGTGGGGTATCAGTTGTGAAGCTTACCCTTAATTCAAGTATTAGAACGAAATTAATCCATTTGAGCTATTTTACCCTCATCCCGTTCGCTCAAAATTCCCAGTATATTTTCAAAACTTTTTTTTCATCGATAATCTGTACCGTTGCGAACGGGTACATCGGGATTCGGAAAGCGTTTCAATTGGTTCGGATGACGTATTCCGGTCTGGGGGGGGGGCTGCTTTTTCGGCGTGTGGTCCGGGGTTGGAAGGGGTAGTGGGGTTATTGATGCGGGATTTTTGCTCGAGTTTGAAAGGGATATTTGTCAGTGACGCTGAATAATAGAAAAGGACGGGCCTGATTGGGCGACCCGACAGCAAAAAAGTGGAAAAAGACAGAGTACTCCCATAAACCTGGCCGGCGTCCTCCAAATTGAACCTAAGGCGCCTTCCCATTTCTCTCCTGTCTTCTTCATTTTAATAACGGCCCCCAGTCCGCGAATAAATCTCTCTAATCTGTTTTATTTATAATTTAATCTCTTACTTACGGTTCGCAAACTCTCAATTAATCGCGATCCCTTAAAAGGTAGTAATCGCTGAATTTTGTTTAGACTGTGAGGAATTTATTATGTTCGTTAACCGAGTAAAACATTGTGTTCGATAATTGTGCGTACATAGAACAAATTAATAATTATTTTTAATAAAACAGTTATTCCCGCACTAATACATTTATTTTAATGTCGGCAGGTAAATTTCGGCGACGTGTTCATTCCAAGCGACTTGGAGCCACCGAGGGCGCGGGTACTGCCGGAGTTTCGGCGGCTTGCCCACGGCCTACGCTCGGGCAACATCACAATACTCGATGCCAAGACGTTCTACATACCCAACTTGCACTACGACGGTGCCGGCCCCGACGCCTACTTTTGGGTCGGCAACGGTTCGGAGCCCACCCCACTGGGCATCAAAGTCCCCAACGAAATGGGCAGGCAAGATCCAAAATACACTCTACTAGAACAAAACAATACCCCCGAGAAATCAACAACTCTTTAAACAATAATAAATATAACGAATATTATCAATAACAAGAAGACAACCGGTCTTTCTAATATCTCTAATGCTAATACTGTACTAAAACATATAATTGATAGTTTAGGATACTCTTAAGTATCCATGTACTAACCTATACAATAATCTACGATGTCATCCACCGAATATAATAAATATTAACAAATAGAAGTGCTGCATCATAGGCGATACTTCACACCCGACAAGCCAATGTTCCTATTTTTGTCAGTTCAAAAATCAAATAATACTTCTGTCAAGTATGTAACTTCCTTAGAAAACCATTTTAATTACCGATACTAAACAATTAATTTTATACTTGCGGGAAAAAAAATTATTTAACGATATTTCATAAACGTCTCTGTCTAGCACAGTTGATAAAGGTCAAAAGGAATGTGTGAGTGGCGGGTGTGGGGGGTGAGTTGTGTAATGAGTTGTCCGCTATTTGATTGGTCGGTGATTTCAGTTTGGAGCCGCTGCGCGGCTACCAGGGCGAGGACATAGAAATTCAACTGGGGGGGAATTTGACGGTGTACGACATCGACTGGCTGGCCGTCTGGTGCGTCCAGTACAGGCACAATTTCGGCCACGTCACTATACCCAAAGACCTGGACGTGCCGCCCGCCCTAGGACAGACCAAAATAACCGTGAGTAAACCAGTGATTTAAAGCCGCCGACCGAATACCGAACGCCTCCTCTGAAATTAACGCGAGATTTGAAACTTATTAAAAAATTATTTTAACCGTACTGATGTTTGTATCTGCCAATATTTAATGACGAATTTAATGTCTGTTTCATCTGATCAGCCCGCTTGGTGGTACATTCCGGTGAGTTAATAAATAATTCTTTAATGGGTCGTTCATTTATATGATTTTTAATATTCATTTTTAGTTCATTTTGAATTTGATTAAATAAATATACGAGCACGTTACCCGTAGAAAACAAAAACCGATGTAGAAAATGGTTAAACGTAGTTGTTGCGAATAATACAATATTATGTGTAAATAATATTTTCTCGTGTCTTTATCGTCGGTTATGAGTAAAAATTTTGCCTGTTCTCATTTAATTATCGTTGTCATTCAGACGAGCAGCAGCTCACCGAATCCGGCCAACGAGATCACCAACTGCAAGGAAATGTTGGAGGACAAATTGCAGGTGCAATGGTCGGTGCAGGGTGACTGGCTCCAGATTGTAATGTCGGCCAGGATACGCGAAGATCAATACATGGCTTTCGGAATCAGTGGCGAGGAGGGACGGTAAGAGCGGAATTACAAATTTTTTAAACGTTCGTATTAATCTTTTACCGATTCGAGCTTTTTCCTCGAGTTCAGAAAGCATCATCCCCCTATCATTCCCTCAATTCTGTTATCATCGATAAATATCGCAAAATGTTTCTGTTATTCAGATCTACGATGGTGGGAGGCGACGTTGTCGTCGCGTTCTACGATAAGGAAAAACAAGCGTTCAAAGCCATCGATTACTATATGTCGGCGTCGGCTCAATGCGACGGTAAGTTGAATTTCATAGTAGCGCCGAAGAAGCGCTTTTCTGTCGAGAAGTATATATAACTCTAATACGGACGGTGTTGCAGGTAAAAACGGCGTCTGTCCCGACGAAAGAATCGGAGGCAGGGACGACGTCGAGTTGATCTCGGGCCACAGGCACAACGGAGTGACGACGGTCACTTTCAGACGGCCCCTGCACACCAACGAGCCCATCAACGACAAGCCGATATCGGTCCAAGCGGACACCAGTGTCATTGCGGCCATCGGGCCCTTGAACTCCAGGATGGAAGCCAACGCCCACGCTGTACTCGACAAGACAACCGGTAACCGCCATCGCACTCCCAATTTTCCCCTTCTCCATTCTACCGCCCACAACAGAACCCTGTTAAAAATTAGTTTATAGTACCTGTTTTGTGCTCTGCGATGGGTTGGAATACCGTAGATTTCGCGTGTTTCTGTCTCCTCTCGCTGCTTTGTTCTTTCGCTAGACAGGTTTCGGCTGCTCGCCATCTTCAGTAGCGGTGTTAGTCACTTTGGCACTTTGGATGTTTTTTGGGCACCCTCACTGCACTGTCACTGTCACTTGTATTGTTGTCTGTTTGTCGTGTATATATATATATGTGTGTGTGTGTGTGTGTGTGTGTGTGTGTGTGTGTGCGTGTGTCTAGCGACCGGTCTAACAAAAGACCAAACCAGCGAGAGGAGACAACACACAAAATCTACCTATTAAAAATATAAAGCAACACTCTTCACAATGACTAATATGTCAACAGCACACACTTCATGGACCCGAAGGTCTCACCGAGAAATTTCATTCTCTAAATACGTGAGCACACGATGGCGGCAAATAGACGAATGCCTAGAATACACTAGAAAATTGAATATATAAAAATATATATTACATATTGTAATATATGTCGCGTAATAGTCGAGAAAAATTCAGTATTTGAATAGTATTTAAAACCGATATAGTTGCATTTTAATGACGGAGTAGTGTGTGACATACGAAATCAGCGGTAAATAATATATAAACGAATTGTAATTTTCAGAGGACGTTCGCATTAATTTCGGAAGCAAGCACGATGCCGGCTGCGCCAATTCACTGTTCAACCAACCGGAGGAAGACGTCATACAACCCTGGGGACCGTTGATGATCATAAAGGAAGCCATATTTTCGGTACGAATCGGGCCCACCGGTGGGAAACGAGGATATACACCGCTGACTGGTATGCAAATATTTTTGGAAATTTTTTTTTATAACAAAATTACTATTTTTAAAATCAATAAGAGGCATATTCATAAGTTGTTCTGCGCAGGTCATCCTTCTTGGGGAATCGCGTGGTACATCAACGATCTGTTGATTCCTGAAATATATGTAGAAAGGGGGAAGACGTACACCTTCATTGTGGAAGGAGGTAACGGATTTTTATTTAACTCGAATAAATCTAATTCTGCACCGAATGTCCGTGTAATCATAAACAAAATTGATCAATACATGTTTTTTACTAGGAAACGACCCATCAAATCCGGCGAGGTATCATCCATTCTACATAAGCGATAGCAGTGAAGGAGGATTTGGCCAGAAATCTGAACAGCAACAGCGGAAACAGCGCATATTTGCCGGGGTCAGTTATGACTCTGAGGGTTATCCCTATCCAACTGCTGGTAAGTTCGTGAACAAAATTGAAGTATTCAATATAGATCTATATATATTTTGTGAACGATTAAGTTCGGAATAGATTTTGTAGTTTATATTCAGTTTATTTGATAGTTAAGACCTTCTTTTACACAATACCTGTAAACCGATATACTTCTTCTAGGTAGCCCCGCTCACAAGGGATTAAATTCACTTAGTTTGTCCCATTTTTTAGAGCTCAATCCTTACAGTTTATGTAATCAAATAAAAGTATATTTTACAATAAACTATTTTTTTTGGTGGTTCGTTAATGCGTCACTCTTGTTTAGCCGGACGATACTGCGAGTGGATTCACAAGACTGTTGATCGTTCGGCAGAATTTGAAACATTTGAAGAATATTTTAAAACACTGAGGCTTGACTGTGAAAACGGTGATCCAGCCTATTTGAACTGGACCGTACCAATGGAAGCGCCCGATTTGATATATTACCAAGTAAGTTATGTTTGTTCAACAATCTATACCAAACTAAAACAATTGAGACGTTTCACACCTTCTATGTTATCACTAGCGTTCACATACTCACAACTTATTGAACACTTTCTGGGCCTACCAAATCGAATTCTGGGGCTCCATCAACCTTCCTAATTCCATTAAAACCCAATCCTTTTAATCCATAATCCTCCGTAAAAACCACTATCTATCTTATTTATCTAACCACACAATCCATAATGGCTTAAAATTTCCGTTTGTTAATGAACTAGCAGTTTCTCGATATAAATCCTTCCATTCTAAACTACCCCATCATAACAATCCTTTAATATTAAAAACTCTCCTCCCACCACCTTCTAGAATATCCCGAGCCCCGCCTTAAGCGGAAATGGCCACTTTAGTACCTGACTAAGAGCAGGAGCAGGAGTGTCATCACTGGGCAGTTTGTCCTTTCAATAATTCGCTGTCGCTAAATATAATACAAAATTATGGCTTACTTAAAAATAAAGAAAAACAATTAATAAAACTATTGGTTTGTTTTAAATAATAAATTAATACTTTCAATTCATTTTTTTAGTGTTACACACATAATAACTTAGGATGGAAGATACATGTAGTTGATCCTGGATATGAACCTAAGGCCGGCTCGGGACCAAGATTACATACAAATGTGGTAATAACTCTGATATCGATTGCACTGATATTCTTAAGAAGATGAGCCTAACATATGACCTGGCAAGTTAGTCTAATAAGTCTATGCAACACAGGTAGTATGTGTGCAAAAATTACAAGGTCAATTCATTTCTGATCTCTTAAAAAAAAAAACAAATTTTGAAAATTAAAATGTTAAAGTGGCTGTCATAATGTTTGCATCACACAATTAAGTGAAAAATGAAATGGATTTGAGCTTTTGAAATTTACATAATGGTTGCAACATTTCTTAACATGACATGACTTTCAGTGATTATGTAATGTGATTTGAAGCATTTATCTTCATGCTTCTTAGTGAACAAAACAGAATTCAAGAACCCCATAAATGTAATTTTTAATGAATTATTACTGAAATGAGATCTGTTAATGTTTTGTTCTGTTTTTTCTAAGTTCATAAATATTTCAGTAATGTTCTTATTATAGTGTTAATAATTAATTAAGTATTTACTACCATACAATTTTCTAAACAATTATAAATGATCATAAACTTGAAGAATTCTAATACATAAATTGCTGAATTATTTGAGCTTCTAGAAAATGAAAGTTTTGGTTGAATACTAAATATGATATTTAATTACATATATAAGTTGCACAAACAGAAATAACATATCCATTATTTTACAGAACAAAGTCCTTATCTATGAATAACTTTAATTCAAACTTATAAATATAATTTTTTTATTATATTTTAAAATTATCATGACTTTGTAATTAGCATAGTATGTCTATCTGTGTTGTATAATATCACAGAGGCCTCTTAACAATAGGAATTTATATTTGTCCATTTTTGTAACAGATATTATTTTCAAATATTATACATTGCATTTAATTGTTACATTAAAATAACTTTAATTTATATTATGAAAATGTTTAGTATCATAAAGAAATTGAGATTTTCTTAAATAAAAATAACTGTTTGAATCTTTTTTTCAAAAATGGCAAATAATAACCTATTGAGAAATTATGGGCATCATATGCAACCATTTCAAAAGAATATCGCTGTAAAACATATCAGTGACAGAATGTGTGCGGTTTGTATAATTTATAAAATTATATTTGAGATTTAGGGACGTTAACTAGGATTGTGAAAGCAGATATAACATTATGAATGTACCCTGTAAATATAACATTAATGTAGTTCATAATGTTTAAGTAATGTACTCATCACTACACCCAAAAAGTACATTAAATTAAGTGATTTAACTTACAAGAATAAATTGAAACATTGACAATAACTTAATGCTCATATTACTTTCACTTTAGGCCACATTTAGGACTTATATCTTTGTAAGATTAAACTTTGGGATAAGAAAAAGGTGACAATAATTTAGTGTCCTAGATGTCAGTTTACTGTGGTTAATATAGTATCAATATTTTTCATTATAATTTATGAATTCTGTCAAGGATGACAATAAATTCAATTTTTTATATTATTATTGTTAGGTCAAAAAGTGAATATTTAATCTCAAGGTACTTGAAAGTAATATATATGTAAACAGTGAAAATATTTTTGTGATTGTGCTGACAATAATTTTTGGAGTAATAATTTAGGTGTATGTAAATGTTGGCTTAATGCACAAATTAAAAATATCATAAAGTTGGTTACATTGTTATTCTGTCAAGACAAGTTATTTAGTAGATTATAAATAATTACTGTTATTTTATTAGCCATTAATTGTTATGTTTGCAGTTATAAATATTGTCAATATATTACTCCCCAAAATGGTGCAAAAATTATTTCTATTTTGAAACAAATTGTTTGAGTCACTCTACAGTTTTTCATGTAAATAATAAGTAGAAATAATAATTGTTGTAAATTTAACTTTTTTGCCATCATATTCAACTATTTGGCTTTGATTTTTATAAACTTTACCATGTTTTACGTGAATTTGGATGTATTATACACTCTGTATGTACTCCATTCACATAATTTCTCTCGTTGTACTATTAGATCTAGAATGTATGGTCTGTCCTAACAGTTTTTTTCTCACGTCAAATATTATTTGTTGTATCCCAAAATTATTTATAACTAAGTGTGCTGAGTGCCTTTTAATGTCTATTTCGAATGAATTTTCATAATTAATAAGATATATAGAATCTTTGATACCTTTAGTTGTCCATGTTATGTTTTACCACAGAAAATGACTATTATTTCAGATTAATCTTAATTTTATTTTGTGATACAAAAATAAGATTATCTTACAAGATAATGAACCACATATCTAGATTTTTAGACATATCTGCTTTATTGATGTTTCAAATATACTTAGCATAAACACACCATGGACAACTGATTCTATGAAAATATTGCAGAAAAACTTTACTGTGACATATGAATTGACAATAATTTAAATGTAGATTTAGTTCATAAGGTATTAAGAAAATTATTGATGTACTTATAAATTAGAATATGTAAGTTGTACATATTTACATTAACTGTACTTAATAATAGCTGATATCAGTTTTCACTGTATATTATTTAATGTGTTGGAAAAATAGTAAATGTATATGTGAAATATTACATTAAAATACGTATTTACACTGGAAAGGGTGACAATAAATTTTATATAATGTTCATAGTTAGTCAACGCAAGTAATTTATTTTTTCATTTTGACTTAAAAGAGAATGTGAAATGATACTTTGCTGAAACTGGCACAGAATATTTGTAAAACAGTTACAGAATTATCCCCCCAGTCATTCCCTTTTTCAATGGTGATATTACTCTGTCATTTTAGCTACTCAATTTAATCCAATTTTTGGGAATTTAATGTATGTAAATGAAAAGCCTGCATTGAGAATGCTAATATTAAAATTGAAATACTTACCCTTACATTCCAAGAGTTATGTGTGAACTGTAGAAATACTTTTTGCTTAAATTAATATTTTGGTAAATTAGAAAAATTTATATTCACAATAAATGAGCCAAATGTCTCTGCATAACTACTAATAAATAAGGCCTATGTTTTATGCCAGTATTATTAACAGGAGAGCACAGGACTAATTAATGATAATACTGTTGAATACATTTATAATTACAATTAAACTAATAAGTCACAAAACTGAAGTTGATATTTAATTGTACAATTTTCACTACACAGACACCAATGGCATTTATTGTTTTAATACATTTTAGGTGATAAGACAATAATTTAGAAGTAAGGCGAAGGAGGATTTTTGACAATAATAATTCAGGACTGACAGTTGATATATACATATTAAATTGAACCAAAATCTTTCAACGCGTGCTAATAACTGTTGTCTCATTTAAAAATCAATTTGTTCTGATAATAAAATATCATTTAACAGAATGTGCAGATCTATAATACAGCTTGTTCCTTGGTACATTAGAGAAGAAAATAAGATATATCCTTTTAAATACCTATAATTAAGATTTTCAGATTGTAAACTTTTTAAAAATATTAAATACTGTGAATTGATGTATTTGTGTGTTTCTTTTAACCACCCCCTTCACTGTCCTCAAATATTGAAATAAGCCTTAATCATTTTAATTACAATGTATTACTATTTTGTGATCAATCATTCTAATCCAAGTTTTAGTTTATTTATTCTCTAATCTATACTGCAATTTTTAAATACAATTTAACTATTCAATTAATTATTTGGCTGCCCGTATATTTTTATTCAATCAATTTTTAATGTCACTGAGAGGAGAAGGGCAGGGAAATTTATTGGACTTTTACCGAATTTATGAATCAGTGAAAATAGTTTCATATTTCAAAGACCAAGAATATCCAAGCGTTGTTATGTTAAAAAATCAATTTATAAATATGCTAGAGATCCATCTAATCGAATTATTATTATTAATACACACACACAATAATACACATACAATGAATGGGGAATTGTAGATGCAGTCGGTTGGCAGTACTGTAGGCCTTCTCCCTCTACCATGGCATTACACTTGAATACAAACTTTACAAGTTTCAACCGCCAGTGATACTGAACTTCAGTTTCGTGTCAGCTATTCGCGCTAACGTTTATTGTAATAGTGTAGTCAAAATTTTAATACGTCTTGTAACCTGTTTCAAAGGATATTTACGACTCATGGTTCGTTGAAGCGGTTTAATGATGTGAGTACCAATCGACTCGATTATTTTCTTTCTTTTGTAACATAAATAATATGAAGAACCTTTCGAAATTCAATCGAATAATGAAATTATATTTCTAAATATTATGTTAAATTTTAACATACCTATTTCGAAATGTGAAATTATATTTTTAGCACATCTACGCCTTATCTTATCCAACATTTAGTGCAATAATTTCCTTTCATTACATGTATTTTAAGAGTACCGACACATTTTTTATATGTATTGTAAAACGTATTGGCTCACGAGAACAGTTACCGGATATTGGGTCAGTAGTACTACTATCGCCGAAAAGAAAGTACCGTTAAACATTGTTTATCGTATCCTTTTATGAAAGGCTCGGGACTGAAAGTCAAACTAATTTCATTCGAAATTAGAATTTTAAACAACAGAGGTAAAGCAGTGCCCTGAAAATGGGCACGTAGAAAAGTGTAACGAGAGTTATTGATAAGGCTTTTTAATAATGGGTTCGAATGTTAAGTAATAATTTAAATTAACATCCGGGTATCTTTGTTTGGCAAATAAATGCGTCGAACCATATTTGAAATTATCAGTTTATTCCATTTATTCACCATTTATTCGGTGACAATGTACGCATTTTTTCTTGACTTTCAATGAGTTCATCGCCGCCTTATCAAAATAATTGTATTACGTCGCCTCCGATTAAAACTCGGGCTTATCCAAGCCGTCTACACATTGTAAAAGCGGAAATACGACCTCGGCGTTGTCGCATTGCGAGGGACAATATTGGCCAGAGGTGAATATTTCAAAATTCGGTTTCGTAGTTTCTCTCGTGTAACGGTACCGTTTGTCATCGTCCCATCGTGAAATTAGTGACGCGGCTGTTCGTTACGGGCGTTCTTCCTCGTGGAAGTCCAAGGACGGTAGGCCTTTGTTTACGCCCGGGGTTGATGACGCGCGACCTCAGGGTTAAGCGGAAAAGGCCTCTCCAATATTAAACCCCGGTATCGATTCAGCGTCACGACGATGACGAGAAATCGAAGGAGAAAAAACGTATTCCCCCATTCGATCGGCGGTCGGAATGGAAAGGCCTCCGCGCCGACCCTGACCTTGCCCAAGCATCGATCCTTCCTCAAATTTGGCGTCGGAGTAACCCTCGAATTTTTATCGCTAACGATTGTCACAAACGGAGAGAGTGTTTAAATATTGCAGTAGAGGGTTCCCGAATCTTATACAATTTATATATACAATCTTATCTGATTATCGGTTACGTCGAGTTGTCGGCGTTCTGTGTAGGTTTTTATATAGGCCATAAACTCGGTAACATCGCATACGGGTTTACGAATGGGACTGCCGTGCGGTAACTGCCGCGTGCGGTTCAACGAGCAACTTATTTGATCGCTGAAATAAAAATTTGCAATTAAACGATACCAGTCGTCGCCGAATTTGTGCACACTGCGGAATATTATTTGCCCCAACTGGGGCGCGGCATTTTGTCCCCGGCTGGAAAAGAGCCAGCGACCCACAACGGCTGAGATGTTCTGTATCCGAATGCACAATTCATTCGGTACTGTTAAATTATTAAATTCTTTTTCATTTTAATTGCTCCCTCTCCGCAGCACTTAGTCGGGCCACAAAAAGAAGTATTTCACGATGATTTTCAATTATCCGTCCTTTTATAATATGCGGGCAAATGTCACATCACTGGGCCACCTTAATAAACTATTGTGATACCCGCAGTATTGATTTTGCTTACTATTTTCCGGTGGTGTTTGTAATGCCACAGTAACACAGATAGTAAATGCCGTAAGATCAACTTATTTGTGTAATTACTGTCAACACTGTAATGCAGAACGACCCCAATAATACGTCTGCGGGTTATTAACTGTCATTTGGTATCCTTCATCTCAGTTTCCCTCAATGCTTTTATCCTAGCCGTTATCGGCAGTTAAAAAGCACGTTTCAAAATCAATACAACTCGACAGATAAAACCTGTAACTCATATTAGGGAACTTGAACGGATTAGGACACGCAACACAACATTCAGTCAGACTTCTAACTCGTGGTTTATTATTGTGGGTATATTGTATATTGCTCTAATCGAAAATGAAATTTGGTATTCCAGTAAATAGGTTTCATAGAAATGCATTTATTCGTACGTGTTTACAACTACAATATATTGGTCACGAGCGGCTTATTAGTAAACCGTGAACGTTTTAGGAAGGGTTAAATAAAATGAAATAATTCCTTTATTCTAGTCCTTTATTATTTCAGATAAAACCAACTCACACTAACTGAGACGTTATAATAAGGTTCATATACTGGCCGCTTAACAAAAGGCCATTTTGACATGTGGAAACGCCGTAATTTTCTAAACAAAGTAAAAATGGCCTTCTTCCCGTTAGCCGAGGCCGTGTTATTAATAATGTATGGGTGATAACGCGGCGGGTATTATTCTCGGCGATTGATTACCACCGGGGATCGGATCCTGAACGTGGTGAAGTTCTGAACACACCCAATAGGACGAAGGGAAGACAGACGTGGGCGCCGGTAGCGCTCACACACATTCCTAGCCGAGCGGGCTAATTTTCAATAATGTAATGGATCTGTCAATTAACTAGACTTCTCGATTTTCTGCCTCCTCTCGCAGTGGAGTGACAGCGCCCCACAACCAGCCCCACTGACGGACACAGCCACTGGTCTAGCGAAAGACAAAAAACCAGCGAGGGGAGACAGGAGGTCGAGAAAAGTACTCTATTCCAAACCCTCGCAGACCACCAGTCAATGATACCACCACGGCGAGTCAATGTCGTTCGTACATATTGGTTTCTTTAGGGATCGGCTTTAATAAGGGTGGGGAGTGGGATTGAATACGCCTCTTGCTGATAATCTGCCTACCTATCGATAGCAGAATTCAATCGTTTCAGGATATTATATTTTAAATTTTTCACCGGGTCGAACGAGGTCATGAGGTTTTAAAGATTCGTACGTTTCACGTAAGTGCGCACGTCCGACCCAGTGGTCGAGCATTTACCGAGCTTTTATTACATTCTGTTCCGTAAATTTCGTTACAAGTGTAGCGGAATCGTAGGACAAGACGAAAGGACAATTGTGAGGCTGGCAATAAGGCGGCTGTTTAGCGGGAGCGGCAAGCTTTTGCAATCTAGACGGCGTCGGGCGTACAATGGCGTCCGGGATTCAATGCCCGGCCGAATCGTCCCCAAGCCAATAACTGGGGATCAATGCGGGATCAAGGCGGCTCAACGCGGCCTCTTATTATCGTTCTGATTTTTATGCTACAAACCGGTTTGAAGAACAGAGAGGCCTCTCTATCTCTCTCTCTTTCTCTCTCACTCGATGCTCTCGGAAGGTACTCGTTGAGTGGAACAACAAAATGTAGTCTTAGAAATATTACACTATTTCAACATATCGGTATGAATAAAGGACAATCTGTAATATGCAGGGGGCCGCGAACAGATCAGCGAGTGGGCAAAACACGACCCACCGTGCTACGACGGCGTACACTCAGGAATGCGATTAGTAGGGAAAACCCTGTAAAATTTGCCTAAACGCGCCTTCACTATTCATTTCGGTACAATATAGAGTTGTATCGTTTGAAATTTCAATTAACTATACTGCACTCGTAGAAATTACACTGTATTCGACTGAGGGTTGGTATTTTCTGTCCCCAAAATTGAATGTTGAGCGTTGTGTACAACACAACAGTACTATATACACTCCGCTGATTTACTTACAGATTTGATTATTAATCTCATATTTAGTTCTGTTTCGATATAAACAGTATTTATTGCTGTGTTGTTGGTTTTTCATGTACAAAAATATCGACTACGCAATCTTTGAAATATTTGACCTTTGTCAGAGACCGTTAGTCTGTTGGAGCGGTAAGAGAGAGAGAGAGAGAGAGAGAGAGAGAGAGGGGGGGCGAGGCCCGATATTATCGCGTCTTTATCTGTACTGTTTCGTTCGTGTAATCCGGCGTCTCGGGACGGCGCGACTCCGCTGGTCGTCGCCTCTGGTATTCGCCCGGCCTCACAATGAAGTCACAAGCACACCTACGTGCGCAGATTACCAACCGAGCATCGCAGATGTTTCAAGCTCTAAGGAGGTTTCAGTTTAGTCAGTTGAGCCCGACTGGTCGGCTCAAAATAACAGCGACGTAGAGATTTATTGTCGTTATCCTTCTTCTTGTATACGTCAGTTTACTTCACGGAATGTCCGGAAAACGGGTGCAACCGGAAACTGTTACTGCCGTTAAAACGTCGTAAAATCTACGTACGTCTTATCCACCCGATAAGGCCGACTGTAGTAGCACGGAAGAATTTAATAACCGGTCGCAATACCGGTTTCAATTATCCTACAAAAACGGAGTGCAGTTTAATGCAAGTCGGAGAGGGCAAAAAACAACGGAGAAAGCCTTGAAATATTTGTCCATTGACCGAGATCGTTAGTCGAGACCTTTAGAATGTAATTAGAATAAAATCACTCCCCGATTACCTCCTTAACACTGACGATATAATACGCTTTAAGTGCTCAGAAACTGGACCGAGTTATGAAATTGAGGTTTGTCCTTTTGTGCCACTAGTCTATTCTGTCCAGACGGGAAGTGAAAGTGGTTTTATTATTATTTATAATGCTCGATGTGCGCGTTCCTCCCAAGGATCAGACCGTACCGGCTCGGTATTACCGAGCGGTAATGGAGGAAATGAGCGTGCTGTGTTGGGTCATGCGGCGGCTGAGAAAGAGAACGGCAGATGGACAGTTATGTCCGAGTGTGGTTAAGAGGCAGTTTGTTTGAATACGTGATTAAGAGGGAATCCAAGCCGGTTAGGTCACCGACGCTTGCTCCGGAGGCTAATTGCCCGAGCTCATGGCACTGTTTCCCCACCGGGGTCACGCCCACATAACTAATTCAAACATGACCTCTCCGAATTCTTTTTATTGACCCCGAGTATAATTGTATATGTGTACATATTATGGGTTTGAATTTCTACATTTTTAAAAATTGAATGACAGTATTTAATTCGTTGAAATTCTAGCGGTATCTGTCCGTGGCGAAATCGACTATGTCCAAGATCCAAACTTCTCGGTATTGAAAGTTGCGCACCGTTTCGCATTTACGTATCGGAAAACTGTTGTTGAGCTTCGTTGCGACAGCGTTGAAAAATTGTTAAAACATTGATTTTTTGCAATCGAATATTGAAGGAAATGTCTGTCCGGCATTGTTTCTATGAAGGACTGAACCAAAGGACCGTCGTGTTTCACAATTAGAGTAATGGATTAGTGCGGTACTTGAGACTACACTTGAACAGAAGAATCTACTCAAATATACAAATTACTGCTTACAGATTCCTCGACAACAGATCGCCCACCAAAGCTTACGATCAAAATAATAATTTACAACTGTATTTTGAAACCGAGCTGGGCCTGCTGAATCGATTTGTGGGGATCCACCAAGCCGTCTGTATTAAAACTGCCCCGAATTCCTGGCCATGTAATGACCAGGTGAGAAAGACCCAATATATTTATTAACACCCATTCGTATATCTGTGTATAAGCGGTATTATTTTGTATATTTCCGGGAAAGTACTTTTCGGGCCTTATATTCTGTCGTCCCAGCGGTTGGAATTGTTCTTCGAATCGAATAATCATTTTCTATAGGAATTAGTTCCACGCATATCATCACATTTGGCCTTATCAGTCACACGAACACGTCTCATATGATTGATAAGGCCGAAGGAAGTGGTTGATATTCCGTAGTGTTTTAACAACAAATACCGCATTCAATGTATAGTATTTCTGACATAAATTCGCTGAAGAAAATATTACAGGAAGGACGCTTTATAAAGTCTTCGAATGTTGGAATTTTCGAAGCGTGTCATCTAAATAAATAAATGTCCCGACCCTACAGACGGATGTTTTTCATCTTCATCTGTGGGTTTGATTTGTTGTATCTATAATGGTATTTTTAGTTGAGGAAGGATTTAGCGTGTATAGCAACGGCGGGGCCTCCATGCTTCCTTCCGGCCGGATGCATATGCAAATAGATGCCTCATTAGGCCCACCTGTCCGCAACTTATTCACTCGACCAGAGAAACCTCCGGCTCTGCTCTAATTGCCGCATCTGTCCAATTCATTCTTGAGTTTTTCCTAATATCGCTTTCACTGACATCCAACAGTGAAGTCAGTTAATCCAAAACTGGATTAAGTCAATGCAGATAATTCGACCTCTTTATATGGACTGTAGAGGATTACGCTGTTTTATCATTATACTGTTTTTCAAAATGCATTTCTTCCGATAAACTAAGGATGGTTGGTCGTTGGACAAAACTCGTGACAGTATCTCGAACTTTCCGACGTTCTTGCGCAATATATTCGTTGTAACTTGTAAATACAGACTGGTATTATTTCGAAACCGAGCTCGAGTCTGGCGTTTGAATGGGGGGCCAGATTTATGCTTGAATCATAGCGGTGTGTGAGTCACCGGACTCCGATGAATGAATGAACTGGGCTGACGCCCCGAAATGGCGTCTGGCCGACGTCGACAAACCCGGACTTAACACAAGTTCGCTATCCAAACCTGATTCACTGGAATGATATTCTGGACCGCACGTGTATGCTTCAGCTTACATTAAGCCAATTCAATTGTTTATGTTAATTAATTATTTATTGAGTTTTTATGACTCTGTGGACGTCAAGTGGGTATAATTCCTCGGACTATTCCTTCTTCGACTATAGTACTCGATATGAGCAGCTGGATTTTTTAATTGATATGTTTTTTATTTCAAGTCGCGAATACAATTTTTAAATTAAATTTAGTAACTAGTTGATGTGTACTAGTGGTATTCAACTTAAGATTTCTAGAGTATTTGCTATAATCTTTACTGTTGAATTTAATCGACCATTGTATCATATAATTAGTACACACTTAAGAAAATCCTGGTATAATATATTTTGTACATGTGTTCAGGTACTAATGATTATGATCCACGCGATTTATTCGTGACGGCGAATAAGGATTAATTCTGGATAAAAGGTCCTCCGGTGAAAATGGTTTCCGATTAATATCGTAAAAAAATTTTCAATCTCAAAGTATATCATAGTTGTGCTCAAAACGGAAAGAATGTTGGAAATAAACATTTAATTTAACCGATATTTCTGAAGATAAGCGGAATTTATTATGAAATCAAATGGGAAGAGAGTGCGCTTAAGGTCGGAATCTACCCTGCGTCCAAGCGAACCAGTATTCGCGCCTAAATTATGTGTAGACAAAGTTTGGCAATATTTTTCCGCCTGAGTTTTCCAAGCTGTAACGCCCAGAAGGGGAAAGTGATTCATGAAGCCCAGCTCGAAATGGATTCGAAGTCCAAAACGGCCCTGATATTAGGGGCGTTGGAAAGAGTTTGAAAGTAACCAAAAGTTTCTGTGACCCGCATTACATTTAAGTATATGCAAATGAGATCGATTCCTTTTCTAATTAGGGATAAACAGGAAATTATATACAAGTAATTTGGGTTTCATAGAAACGAGGCAGAGATATACAATGGAATTATTTAAATCTAAAGCGAAATTACTGATTAGGTTTATTTGGCTTATCATATTGGCTGCATTCAATATTTTTTGTTAATTTGAAATAATTAAATTTTATTGTTTTTATTACTGCGCGTCGATCTTATTTAATTCGTCCCACGTCTTTTGAGATAGAATTATGGAATCGTTTAATTACTTAACAACAAGAAAGAAAATATCAAATGTGAAACTCATATCGATTTCTTACCGCGGTCAGAAAACCCCGTTGGAGTGCGATCACAAAATTACGACGATGTAACGAGTTTATCGAGGAAGACTCCGTTTAATTTAATATAAGAGGGCGATAACATAGGCCTTAGTTTGAGAGGCGCAATCTAGTAGGCTGTAATATACAATTACTCACGATTGCATTATCTCTTCACGTTGGCGAACCCATTAAACGTGGAATCAAACGGATTACTTTATTTACTAAATCGACTGGAAGATAAAGTTTACTGCGATCACATTCAACGCGCTTAGTTTATTTCGATTAAACACCAGTGCGGTTCAAAAATAATTTGATGATTTGCTTAGGTATGATTTTTGTTACAATGTGAAGATTTTATAAATACTTAGTTTATTCGATTCGCTTTGGTTATATACTTCGAGGATTGCATTGAAATATACATATAAGCGTCTTTCGCGCTCGAATATATGCAGGCCCGCTTCCACTTCCTCGAAGGGTCTTCCAAAAGGTCTCTTTACAGTCTGATATATTCAAGCTACCGGAGACACTTAAGAATTATCGAAAAAAGGTAATCTCTTATTATTTGTATTAGCTTCAATTTGTCAGTGTCCCTTAATCAACTCGTCAAATATTCAGCGCTCGAAGCTGAAATGTTGAATGAGTGTGATGACCGTTTCTTTGTACGGCTCATTCTTTGTTGGATCGAAAGAGGCGTGCAATGATTCGTTGACCGTCCGATAAAGAGAGTTATGCTGGCTCTCTTATGCTCTCTAACGCTCATTAACCCTGACTCATTCAACGATATACAGCGTCGTCCTCTTTTCCCGTTCGAGGAAATGTCTCGGCCTAGAATTCTCCCCCTCCGGTTTGATTTAAATAATTGTATATTCATCCTGCTGTTCACGTTTGAGAACAGGACGGTCGCTTGGGCAATACAGGCAGCCTTAGAAGGAGTTCAGGTCTGTCTTGAATGGACAAACATAATCAAAATAACACACAATTACTAGACACCTTACCACTATATTCAGGGTAACATTGGTGAATGTGAACATTTTCCACACCTACTTTCTAGATACTACATAATAAAGCATAATAATAAAATATTAATTTCAGTAAGATTGTTCATCGGCATAATTTTTTTCATGCTGGACTGACAGGGTTTCTTAGTGTTATAACAGTTGCAGAAGAGAGGACCTTGAACCCTGGAAAAGAGCCAAATTTGATACGAAAATCAATGCCAAGTTTGTTCTTGCCGGTTTGACCCAAATAATACAATCGGACTTGTGATTTCGAAGTGTTTCACGCATTAAATCAACCGGTGCAGCGTAAAATGGAAAATCAATTGCGATTTCAAACAACAAAATGTTATACGCTCTGACTTGATTGAATTGACTGAGTTTATGCTGTATTTAAGTTCGAGTGATATGCTACATTTTTGCATCTTGTCTATTTGTAAAATAAGCTTCGACAATTATTACCTCTTATCCGAAATATCTTTTACAAAATAATTATCTATTTCAGATTCTGTAAAGTTATATTTAACATTAATTTAACAATAATATATATATATATATATATATATATATATATATATCTGAATTTTCTTACGCTAGGTGCATTCTACAAACGTTTTCACCATTCATGATGCTAACCGAGAAAATTTTTGTCAGAAACCGACGAATAAATAAAACCGTGGCACCGAGTACGAAGCCGTCCTGCTCGGAAACATCTAACCGAGTATGAAATATTTCGGGCGCTGGAGAAAGAAATACGGTTCCGGTTTGTTTATGGTTTGGGGGTGTATTTACATGAAGAGGGGTGGCACGTACGAAAATAAGAAAGCTATTTGAAGAACCGCAGGGCCCTCCCCGATTTCATCTGCCGCCTCCCCCTATCCTATTAACACCCAACTTGACTGGTATATCATAGACAAAGCTCTATGATGAACACGAAAGATTTGACCTCGATAAATACGAACCAATTAATTGGGTCCAAGTTCTTACTTAAAATCGGCTTTAAAATGCGGTTTTTAGGTCCAAAAATAGGGTACTAAGGCGAAAAATCGGCCCTAAAATGGGATTTTTAGGCGAAAAATCACCCAAAAATGGGGTTTTAGACGCAAAATAGGCACAAAAACACCATTTCTCGTCCACAATACGGTTTTTAGGCCCAAACATGGGGTATTGAGTCGCAAAATGAGCCCAAAAATTCGGTTATTAGGCACAAAATCGGCTCAAAAATGCTGCTTTTTGGCCCAAAAATGGGGTTTTTAGGCACAAAATCTGACCAAAAACCCGGTTTTTAGTCCCAAAAATGGGGTTTTTAGGCACAAAATCGGACCAAAAACGCGATTTGTAGGCCCAAAAATGGGGTTTTTAGGCCCAAAATCGGACCAAAAACGCTGTTTTTAGTCCAAAAATTGGGGTTTTTAGACACAAAATCGGACCAAAAAGAAGGTTTCTAGGCCCAAAAATGGGGTTTTTAGGCGCAAAATAAGCCCAAAAATGCTGTTATGTGGCTCAAAATGGGCTCAAAAATGGGGTTTTTAGGCACAAAATCGGCCCAAAAATCCCGTTTTTAGGCGCAAAATTGGACAAAAATACGATTTCAAGTCCAAATGTGCGGTTTTTATGCCCAAAAAAGGGGTTTTCAGGCGCAAAATCAGAACAAAAATACGGTTTTTAGGCACAAAAATGCGGTTTTTAGGCCCAAGAAGCGGTTTTTATGTGACAAAAATCGGGTTTTTAGGCGCAAAATCACCCAAATATGGTGTTTTTTGGCGCAAAATTGGGCCAGAAATGCGGTTTTTTGGCACAAAAATGCGGCTTTTGGACGAAAAATGGGCACAAAAATGTGGTTTTAAAGAGAAAATCGGCCCAAAAATAGGGTTTATAGGCACAAAATAGCTCCGAAAATTCAGTTTTTAGGCCCAAAATTGGCCCAAGATTACGGTTTTTATGCCCAAAAATGGGATTTTTAGGCGCAAAATCAGAACAAAAATACAGTTTTTAGGCCCAACAATGCGGTTTTTAGGCCCAACAATGCGGTTTTTAGGGCAAAAATCGGGTTTTTAGGCGCAAAATCTCCCCAAATATAGTGTTATATTGCGCAAAATTTGATCAAAAATACGGTTCTTAGGCCCAAAAATGGGATTTTTAGGCGCAAAATCAGCACAAAAATCCGGTTTTTAGGCCCGAAAATGCGGTTTTTAGGCACAAAAATGCGGTTTTTAGGCCCAAATATGCTGTTTTTATGCCCAAAAATCGGGTTTTTAGGTGCAAAATCACCCAAATATGGTGTTTTTTGGCGCACAATAGGGCCAAAAATGCGGTTTTTTGCCACGAAAATGCGGCTTTTGGACTAAAAATTGGCACAAAAATGTGGTTTTAAAGACAAACTCGGCCCAAAATATAGGGTTTATAGGCACAAAATAGCTCCGAAAATTCGGTTTTTAGGCCCAAAATTGGCCCAAGATTACGGTTTTTATGCCCAAAAATGGGATTTTTAGGCGCAAAATCAGAACAAAAATACGGTTTTTAGGCCCAACAATGCGGTTTTTATGCCCAAAAATCGGGTTTTTAGGCGCAAAATCACCCAAATATGGTGTTTTTTGGCGCATAATCGGGCCAAAAATGCCGTTTTTAGGCACAAAATAGCCCAAAAATTCGGTTTTTAGGCCCAAAATTGGCCCAAGATTGCGGTTTTTGGCGCATAATCGGGCCAAAAATGCCGTTTTTAGGCACAAAATAGCCCAAAAATTCGGTTTTTAGGCCCAAAATTGGCCCAAGATTGCGGTTTTTATGCCCAAAAATGGGATTTTTAGGCGCAAAATCAGAACAAAAATACGGTTTTTAGGCCCAAAAATGCGGTTTTTAGGCCGAACAATGCGGTTTTTAGTCTCAAAATCTCCCCAAATATAGTGTTATATTGCGCAAAATTTGACCAAAGATACGATTCTTAGGCCCAAAAATGGGAATATCAGGCCCAAAAATCGGGTTTTTAGGCGCAAAACTAGCACAAAAATGGGGTTTTTAGGCACAAAAACGCGGTTTTTAGTCCCAAAAATGGGGTTTTTAGACACAAAATCGGACCAAAAACGAGGTTTGTAGGCCCAAAAATTGGGTTTTTAGCCGCAAAATCAGCACAAAAATGCGGTTTTTAGGCCCAAAAATGCGGTTATTATGCCCAAAAATCGGGTTTTTAGGCGCAAAATCACACAAATATGGTGGTTTTTGGCGCAAAATCGGGCCAAAAATGCGGTTTTTTGGCACAAAAATGCGGCTTTTGGACCAAAAATGAGGGTTTAGAGACAAAATCGGCCCAAAAATAGGGTTTATAGGCACAAAATAGCCCCAAAATTCGGTTTTTAGGCCCAAAATTCCGGTTTTTATGCCCAACATTGGGATTTGTAGGCGAAAAATCACCCCAAATATGGTGTTTTTTTGCGCAAAATTTGGCCAAAAATGCGGTTATTATGCCCAAAAATGGGGTTTTAAGGCCCAAAAATCGGGTTTTTAGGCGCAAAATCACCCAAATATGGTGTTTTTGGCGCATAATCGGGCCAAAAATGCGGTTTTTGGACGAACAATGGGCACAAAAATTAGGTCTTTAGGCAAAATGGCCCCCCAAGGTAACTTTGGTACAAAATATGGGATCGATCTGGGAAAATTTGGGAAAAGCAAAATATGGGATCGATAAAATTTTCGAAAACCTAAATATTCGATTTTCAACGCGCCGTTTCAGGGGCAAGTGTAACTCACATTGGTACACTTGTGGGTGAAATATGGGATCGATCTGGGAAAATTTTCGAAAACCTAAATATTCGATTTTCAACGCGCCGTTTCAGGGGCAAGTGTAACTCACATTGGTACACTTGTGGGTGAAATATGGGATCGATCTGGGAAAATTTTCGAAAAACCTAAATATTCGATTTTCAACGCGCCGTTTCAGGGGCAAGTGTAACTCACATTGGTACACTTGTGGGTGAAATATGGGATCGATCTGGGAAAATTTTCGAAAAACCTAAATATTCGATTTTCAACGCGCCGTTTCAGGGGCAAGTGTAACTCACATTGGTACACTTGTGGGTGAAATATGGGATCGATCTGGGAAAATTTTCGAAAAACCTAAATATTCGATTTTCAACGCGCCGTTTCAGGGGCAAGTGTAACTCACATTGGTACACTTGTGGGTGAAATATGGGATCGATCTGGGAAAATTTTCGAAAAACCTAAATATTCGATTTTCAACGCGCCGTTTCAGGGGCAAGTGTAACTCACATTGGTACACTTGTGGGTGAAATATGGGATCGATCTGGGAAAATTTTCGAAAAACCTAAATATTCGATTTTCAACGCGCCGTTTACAGGGGGAAGTTTAACTCACATTGGTACACTTGTGGGTGAAATATGGGATCGATCTGGGAAAATTTTCGAAAAACCTAAATATTCGATTTTCAACGCGCCGTTTCAGGGGCAAGTGTAACTCACATTGGTACACTTGTGGGTGAAATATGGGATCGATCTGGGAAAATTTTCGAAAAACCTAAATATTCGATTTTCAACGCGCCGTTTCAGGGGCAAGTGTAACTCACATTGGTACACTTGTGGGTGAAATATGGGATCGATCTGGGAAAATTTTCGAAAAACCTAAATATTCGATTTTCAACGCGCCGTTTCAGGGGCAAGTGTAACTCACATTGGTACACTTGTGGGTGAAATATGGGATCGATCTGGGAAAATTTTCGAAAAACCTAAATATTCGATTTTCAACGCGCCGTTTCAGGGGCAAGTGTAACTCACTTTGGTACACTTGTGGGTGGAATATGGGACCGATCTGGGGGAAAATTTTCGAAAAACCTAAATTTTCGATTTTCAACGCGCCGTTTCAGGGGCAAGTGTAACTCACATTGGTACACTTGTGGGTGAAATATGGGATCGATCTGGGAAAATTTTCGAAAAACCTAAATATTCGATTTTCAACGCGCCGTTTCAGGGGCAAGTGTAACTCACATTGGTACACTTGTGGGTGAAATATGGGATCGATCTGGGAAAATTTTCGAAAAACCTAAATATTCGATTTTCAACGCGCCGTTTCAGGGGCAAGTGTAACTCACATTGGTACACTTGTGGGTGAAATATGGGATCGATCTGGGAAAATTTTCGAAAAACCTAAATATTCGATTTTCAACGCGCCGTTTCAGGGGCAAGTGTAACTCACATTGGTACACTTGTGGGTGAAATATGGGATCGATCTGGGAAAATTTTCGAAAAACCTAAATATTCGATTTTCAACGCGCCGTTTCAGGGGCAAGTGTAACTCACATTGGTACACTTGTGGGTGAAATATGGGATCGATCTGGGAAAATTTTCGAAAAACCTAAATATTCGATTTTCAACGCGCCGTTTCAGGGGCAAGTGTAACTCACATTGGTACACTTGTGGGTGAAATATGGGATCGATCTGGGAAAATTTTCGAAAAACCTAAATATTCGATTTTCAACGCGCCGTTTCAGGGGCAAGTGTAACTCACATTGGTACACTTGTGGGTGAAATATGGGATCGATCTGGGAAAATTTTCGAAAAACCTAAATATTCGATTTTCAACGCGCCGTTTCAGGGGCAAGTGTAACTCACATTGGTACACTTGTGGGTGAAATATGGGATCGATCTGGGAAAATTTTCGAAAAACCTAAATATTCGATTTTCAACGCGCCGTTTCAGGGGCAAGTGTAACTCACATTGGTACACTTGTGGGTGAAATATGGGATCGATCTGGGAAAATTTTCGAAAAACCTAAATATTCGATTTTCAACGCGCCGTTTCAGGGGCAAGTGTAACTCACATTGGTACACTTGTGGGTGAAATATGGGATCGATCTGGGAAAATTTTCGAAAAACCTAAATATTCGATTTTCAACGCGCCGTTTCAGGGGCAAGTTTAACTCACATTGGTACACTTGTGGGTGAAATATGGGATCGATCTGGGAAAATTTTCGAAAAACCTAAATATTCGATTTTCAACGCGCCGTTTCAGGGGCAAGTGTAACTCACATTGGTACACTTGTGGGTGAAATATGGGATCGATCTGGGAAAATTTTCGAAAAACCTAAATATTCGATTTTCAACGCGCCGTTTCAGGGGCAAGTGTAACTCACATTGGTACACTTGTGGGTGAAATATGGGATCGATCTGGGAAAATTTTCGAAAAACCTAAATATTCGATTTTCAACGCGCCGTTTCAGGGGCAAGTGTAACTCACATTGGTACACTTGTGGGTGAAATATGGGATCGATCTGGGAAAATTTTCGAAAAACCTAAATATTCGATTTTCAACGCGCCGTTTCAGGGGCAAGTGTAACTCACATTGGTACACTTGTGGGTGGAATATGGGATCGATCTGGGAAAATTTTCGAAAAACCTAAATATTCGATTTTCAACGCGCCGTTTCAGGGGCAAGTGTAACTCACATTGGTACACTTGTGGGTGAAATATGGGATCGATCTGGGAAAATTTTCGAAAAACCTAAATATTCGATTTTCAACGCGCCGTTTCAGGGGCAAGTGTAACTCACATTGGTACACTTGTGGGTGAAATATGGGATCGATCTGGGAAAATTTTCGAAAAACCTAAATATTCGATTTTCAACGCGCCGTTTCAGGGGCAAGTGTAACTCACATTGGTACACTTGTGGGTGAAATATGGGATCGATCTGGGAAAATTTTCGAAAAACCTAAATATTCGATTTTTAATGCGCCTTTTCATGGGCAAGTGTAACTCACTTTGGTACACGGTTTTTAGGCCCAAAAATGCGGTTTTTATGCCCAAAATCGGCTTTTTAGGCGCAAAATCACCCAAATATGGTGTTTTTTTGGCGCCAAATTGGGCCAAAAATGCCGTTTTTTGGCACAAAAATGCGGCTTTTGGACGAAAAATGAGCACAAAAATGAGGGTTTAGAGACAAAATCGGCCCAAAAATAGGGTTTATAGGCACAAAATAGCCCCAAAAATTCGGTTTTTAGGCCCAAAATTCCGGTTTTTATGCCCAACATTGGGATTTGTAGGCGAAAAATCACCCCAAATATGGTGTTTTTTTGCGCAAAATTTGGCCAAAAATGCGGATATTATGCCCAAAAATGGGGTTTTAAGGCCCAAAAATCGGGTTTTTAGGCGCAAAATCACCCAAATATGGTTTTTTTTGGCGCATAATCGGGCCAAAAATGCGGTTTTTGGACGAAAGATGGGCACAAAAATGTGGTTTTAGGGACAAAATCGGCCCAAAAATGGGGTTTTTAGGCACAAAAATGCGGTTTTTTGGCCGAAAAATGCTGTTTTTATGCCCAAAAATGCGGTTATTATGCCCAAAAATCGGGTTTTTAGGCGCAAAATCTCCCCAAATATAGTGTTATATTGCGCAAAATTTGACCAAAAATACGGTTCTTAGGCCCAAAATTGGCCCAACATTGAGGTTCTTATGCCCAAAAATGGGGTTTTTATGCCCAAAAATGGGGTTTTTATGCCCAAAAATCGGGTTTTTAGGTGCAAAATCTCCCGAAATATAGTGTTATATTGCGCAAAATTTGATCAAAAATACGGTTCTTAGGCCCAAAAATCGGGTTTTTAGGCGCAAAATCACCCAAATATGGTGTTTTTTGGCGCAAAATCGGGTCAAAAATGCGGTTTTTTGGCCCAAAAATGCGGTTTTTGGACGAAAAATCGGCCCAAAAATTGGGTTTATAGGCACAAAATAGCCTCAAAAATTCGTATTTTAGGCTCAAAATTGGCCCAATATTGCGGTTTTTATGCCCAAAAATGCGGTTTTTAGACGAAAAATCGGCACAAAATTACGGTTTTTTGTCCCAAAAATTGGGTCTTTAGGGGCCATTTCAGGGGTAAGTGTAACTCACTTTGGTATACTTGTGGGTGAAATATGGGATCGATCTGGGAAAATTTTCGAAAAACCTAAATATTCGATTTTCAACCCGCCGTTTCAGGGGCAAGTTTAACTCACTTTGGTACACTTGTGGGTGGAATATGGGATCGATCTGGGAAAATTTTCGAAAAACCTAAATATTCGATTTTCAACCCGCAAGTGTAAATCACTTTTGTACACTTCCTGATGGAATATGGGATCAATTTGGGAAATAATTCGAAAAACCTAAATACCGCATTTTTAACCCCATATTTCGCCTAAATACCACATTTTTGACCCCATTTTGCGCATTAAAACCCCATTTTTTGCCCTAAAAACCGCATTTTCGGGCCCATTTTACGCCTATTAACCTCATTTTTGGGTAACCCAAATTTTGAGTAACCCAAACAGGCGGTATTTGGACGCAATATCAGCAAAATAATGCGATTTTCAGGCGTAAAATCGGAAATGAATGAGGTATGGCTCAAAATCTATAGGCGCGAAAGTTATAAAGATGATTTGGGGCCGAGCTGGTTGTTGTTAATTGGGAATAATTTCAAAGAGAGCTATCTGTGAACTGGCGACCCATGTTTATAATTGGGTCGCCACTTCCGGCCCAGTCGTCTGGTTTTGGCGTACCGACTCACTCACTCACTCACTCACTCGACACCTGTTTTCGAAACGTCGCCACCGAGGCCTCGCCTCGCCCTTTCCTAAAGGACGCGCACAAATATCCCTTGACGTCAAGTCCTCCGCTAATTTTCAGAACGAAAATGAGAGATAGCAGTCTCGTTTTTTGGATCCATCGCTATAACTCGCAAAGCCGAGATTCGTTTTAATAGTAATTTATTTAACCCTAGCTTATGAGATAATCCAAATAACATATAGTTACGAATAAATATTTTAAATAAACCTATATATATAATTATTTCAAAATTAATTTCTTATTAAAAATACGAGAAGAACTAGGATTTTTCCGGCCGCTGTTTATGGTCGATGTACCCACTTCGGATAAAAAAATAAACGGACGTCGATTTATCTCACTCGACGTTCCACTTACGAGATATCGAATGTCGTTTTAATTTGTCCTTTTTAAAACGGGCTATCGACGATCCGATATCCATCGACATAATTATCCGAACACAGCTCGATAATTTCGAGTAGTTTATACGACCAGACGGGCTCGTGACCAGTAGCCAAATTATTATATACTTTCTTTCTTTCTTTAGGAGGTACTCCTCAATTGTTAGACCATAAATAACGAATTTTTAGTTTAATTAAACAATTAGAAATATGGGTTTCGATAGGTAGTATCCCTCATTCGCAATTTCCCTTCCATAAGGAGGTTTCTATTCTAGGTGATTTCAACACAGCCGAAGTAAGAAACAAACTAGTTTAACTACTAATGTCAGATAAGTAAATACGTGAGCTTGATGAATTATTCATTGTAAACTGAATTTAGCCCTCTCGTTCTCTTTCGAAATGTGGTCGTCAGTGCACCTGTAATTTTCTGAAAGGTAGGCGGTGATATTTGTCTATCGATTGCTCCATTGTAAGATGCGTGGGTTTGTGGATCGACGCGTTGCCCAATAAGAGGCAAGGCTCTGGGGCGCCGAGCCCATATCGTATCCTTTCAAGGATCACTAATAATTGCTCTATGATAACTTATTTACCCAGCCGAATGCTGTGTTTAAACGCTTTACGACAACAGGGAACTACCGTCACACTTAATTTCCCCCCAACGAGTGGGCATTGAGGCCAATAATTTAGATAGTTGACCGAACGCCTTCCTTTATATAGTACAGCAGAGTACAATGAAACACCGGTGTTGTTTTCAACGGTAACCTGTAAATTTTAATACCATAGCCTTTGGTTTCGTGCAAGATAGCTGGCGCCCTTTTTGGTTAAGTGTGGGATTGTACCTTGCAATGCCTTACACGGAACGTAATATTACATGGCAATATCATGGCGTTTGCCTTAAGTTTACGTTTACATCAAGTTGCCTTGTAATTACCGACTAGCCAAATCACTCTAGCAGGAAACCGATTCTAGACGCGAATTCTTAAGTTATTCTACAAATCCGCAAACAAAGACGAGAGTATTGCCTCCCTTTCAATTCGATTTGTGGCACGTGAGTCACATTTCCTGGGAATCCGCGCGGTCAGCATTCACTAACTAGTAGCTAATGTTACCAGCCAGACAGAGCGAGTCCACTCATAGTTTTAGTCAGCTTATTAGTCACAGGAATATGCGCGTTTCATGGCAAACTGATAAGAGGAAAAAAGTAGAAAATGACCTACTCGAAGAAGGTAAAATTGTACTGAGGCACTATTTTTTATTTTCAAGTGTAAATCATTCGGCAGTCACAACGATGGGAAATACATCCGGGATGTAGATTTGGTTGGAGATCCTGGAGTGTTTAGAATATCGTGATTTTCTTCAATTTTTAATTTCTAATCGCGAGTTCTATTAAATTAATTTTTTTTCAATTTTATTTAAAATAATCCGTGTCACAAATGATACACTGGTTGCATGTTAGGAAAGTAGCAAGCATCATTACCTTAGCTCGCTTATTCAACCGGCCTTTATACGAGCCAAGGTTATTCAAAGCGGTGTATCAAGGGTACAGAAACGGGCTGCTAAGCACAAAGGAAAACAGGAGTTGTAGACCGTCTGCATTAAAATGTTGCCAATGTTTCTCTTATGTCCGGAATATGTTTTAAAAATAACACGTCTAGAGATAAAACGTTCTAGTCGTTTACAAAACTGCCGTTTAATGTCGCCCTTAACGAAGCCTTCAAATTGCGTTCGCTAAACTGCGACTTTAACGAATCCTCCCTTCCAGAGGACAATACGAACAACAAAAAACATTGTCGCCTGAAACTAAGCGTAGTGCTGTCAAGATGCTTCAAACGTAACTAATGTTAAGTTACTACTGCTGCCAAAGTTATGGGGGGGAAGAAAGTTACTAATCTAGTGGGAGGGACCACCATGATATTATTTTGTGTTGACATACACAACACGTGTAATTTTTTTTCACTTCTTGTGGTAAGTGCAGTAATTGAGGTACGATGTACTCCTATTGTCTGTTTTTTTTAGAGAGGTTTGTTGGAGAATAAACTTATCTCTACAGCCGTTTGGAGTATGAGACAACAGGACGGTTTTGAAAAGTGTGGGCGGTCAGTATTGCAGGGAGGGCGGCCCAACATCTGTCGCCTTCGCCAAACAGCTGCTAAACTCCCCACGGACTTTTCTTAAGAAGCTCCCTTCTTGTAATATTCGCCCAGTCCGGAAAAGCTCTGTATCGCGCAGCCGGTATAAGCCAGCTTTCCTAATGCATTTTCCTCTTGAATCCAGGAAATATTGATCGAACAGTTTTGTTTTAGATATGAGTTTACTTTCCGTTTCGGTTAGTGGAATTCACGCCTTTGAAAATAGCCCGACTGAATCATGGCGACGGTAGAAAAAATGTTAATTAGGAATCCTGACATATAATTATCCTGACATATAATTATAGTTCCTAAATAATTTCCTCTATTCGTATAATATTCCCCGTATTATTCCATATGCGCATTAAATATATAATTATTATATTTTAGAATTAGTTTTAAAGAAACGATGCGTAAAATATATAAAAAATATCGAAGTAAATAGCCACGAATTTACTGCAACTAACTCAGTGCGAATGTTTAATACAATTAATGCTACTTGAAACTACGCTTACGTATTCTCAGAATAAGGTTTGATCATGAATCCGAAGCCCTAACCGATCAAGTATCTAATTAATAATAATGTTGATTTTTTTTAATTTCATTTATTTTCTTCTCGTTTCACGTTTGTTATTTGCAGAACCTGTCCGTCAGTAACAGTTATTGTGTGGCCTTTGTCCCGAAAAGTGCCCGTTACGTTCGAATGCTGATAATGACAAGCGAAGTTATTTCAGTCGCTCGCTCGGACGGCTTTTTCCGAACTGAATTGATTACAGTGTTTACAAACGCAAAATTTAAACATTTTCTTCTACGACTGTTTTAACTGCAAGATATTTTCTGAAATGTTTGTATCTGTGTTAAAACATGCGAAAATTTAGACATCCCGCACAAAAGTGTAAAAAATTGTCTCTCTTTGACAATTCACAATGAGAAATGTCTTATAAATATTAAGATCAATGTGATCAGTGCTTCTAGAATTCATAAGTTACATTTATTTCTTATGTAAAATGAGTTGCATATATATATATATATATATATATATATATATATATATATATATTTATCTCCTTTAGTTTGTATTGGCGTCGAAGTAAGTACCGTTTAACAGAATGTGGGACCTCATGCTAGAAAAATCGGGTGCTGTCTATGAATTGTACAGGAATGAAAGATTCGTATTAGATATTAGAAAGTTTATGCCTGAATAAACATCAGGATCATATTCCTTTAGTTGAAATTAACAGTTGAATGAGTGAAAAATAAATATAAAATATGTTGTACGGAATTTTGGTTCAATTGTAAATTTGAATTGATTACGCTATGGTTTAATATTTTGACGAGATTTTGACGTTCACGTGCATAATTATAACATTTCTAAAATTATTATTGGGTCGTTTCAATACGGTTGTAATTTATTGTGACCTGACAATGTGGCCTTCTTTAGAGGGCCGAAAAAACAAGAAGCGGCTCTCTCTCCCTCTCTCTGTAGGTTTTACCTTCTTCCGAGCTATAAAAGGTTTCTCCCCTTCCCCAAAAGCCTTTATTTGTGGAACGTAAAATGGTCGGTCCGAGTGTCGAGCCCCTTCGAAAACCGAAGCCTCCGGATGATCTCCGGACCCAGACCTCGACTTCCCTCGGGTTTGTTTGCCTCCGGATTTAGACGCCGACTTAGGGGACCGCCACGTGTTATACAAATCCGAGCGCTCCGCTTTTCTTTCCCCGGGTCAGATTGTTGGCCCTAATTTGTTCGAGTCGATTTACATCCACTCAACGGCAGAAGCGTGCGATGATATTCCTAAGACTCGGCAGTGCACGCACATTCATTTTGATTTGAATTACATAGTCCCATTATATAGATTCAATACGGAAATTCCTGTTAGAAAACATACATCTCAAGAAACAAATTTACCGAGCTGTTTTTATCTATGAATATTGTATCTAGGATTGTCCCGGAATTTTTATTACGTCTATTTTTAAGACGACCATCACATTTCTTGAACCTTCGACCACTCGACTCGGCCGTCGTTATCCTGCTCGACTGATGATTCACACTTGAATTTTTACGTTATCTTGTGGAACGTGAAGAAAATAATACCAGTATAGTCCATTGTTTAAAATTATTCCAGAATAGAGATAAGTCACAGTACGAAAAGATGAATAGAACTTATTTATTCCCGGACAAAATAAATGTTTTGACGACAGACATTCAATTTCAAAGCAGTGTTACTCTCTTCTGCGGACGTCTTATATAAATAGGGGCGACTCGTGTTAACGATCGTTTATTGAACTCAATTTTCAATGAAGTCTCCATTTATTGGATATTATGTATAGAAAATTCGTGACAAAAACAATACTATATTTATAGAAAACTCTCTGACTGAGTTTGTCCAACGTATGTCCGACGGTGGAGCAAAATGTCAGTAACCTTTCTGCATTATGCGCCCTAATTACCGTTTGTCTTGTTATCTGTTGAAAAGTGTGTGTCCGGCAGGACTGAAGCGGCGATGAGAGACGTTGCAATTCGGTGTCTGCGGGACTGATGATAATGACGCGAGGTCTTAAACGAGGGGAGCCATGAAGGCGAAGGCAGCCCGGGGATGGGATGGGCTGTCGGCCAAGGTCGACCGGATCGCGCTGCGTACACACTGCCTCCCTGCCCGGTAGGGCCCTACTGCCTCCATCCTATACGGACAATTCTAATTATGTACCCGCCATTATATATTTACGTCGGAGTGAAATTAAAAGTAATTGGCCCGGCGCTATCGAAAGACACGGCGCTGAACAATTTGAAAAAAGAAATATCGGGTGCGTCCGCTATTTAATATACTATAACTCTGGTGGTGTACGCGTTGAAGTCGATTTTGTTGTTATCTTTCCGGAAAAGAAGGCCCGGACGCGGAATCGTGTCGGTTCATCACATTCCTCTAGGTAGATAAGTTAGTGGACGATAGGTGTATATTTTCTTCATACTTTAGTAGCTAATTAGACATTTTCAAACCCTTTTTTGGTTTGGAAGGATGGAGGTTATTTCCGGGCGTTTTATCGGTTCTTAAGCGTTAGACACTGAAAGCTACTTCACACCGACACCGCATACGCATTAAACAACAGGAAGCGAAGATAAATCCATTGTTCCCGTTATGTACAACTGTGAAATCGAATTTGGGTCAGTGACTGTTGGATGTTCGCTTTCGTTTGCGTCCTTTGAAAGTATTATAGTAGGAATATAAACTACGATTTATCGGGTGCATCCTTATATCGCTGTACAGTTATCTGAGGACGTTCAACTTGACACGGAAGCGGATTTAAAACACAAAAGGTGGCATCGCCATTGGCATTTGTGTAGGACTACCGGTTGCGTAATGGGAGGTCGAACGCAGGGAGGAATCCTAATGCCCGCCTCGTGAACCCTGTTTTGACGGGGAGATATTCAAGTGTAGTCGTCAGAGTGCTGACGGGTTTCCTATTACATATGCCGGGGCTTGAAATCGATAAATAAATAATTAAACCGTACCATTTACTGCCTATTTTTTTAAGAAGAAACCATTCACGGAACTTATAGGCTTAAAGTCAAAAGTCGGACCAGCGTAATTTCGAGAAAAAAACCGGCTCGATAATATCGTAGACTGGTCCCGCTAGTTCAGCCTATCAAATTTGACCTTTCCTGTTGACAAAGAAATTATTACGTAACAATAATTCTGACCCTTGAAGGATGTTAACTGGTCAAACGACCTTTATACCAATTAGTCATTTTTATAAAAAAAAATTTCTTAAATGCCTTAACATTTCATAGTGACACGTGTTCAGATTAGATTTATAATAAACTTTTAAATAAAATTTATGGCTTCTTTCGACCCTTTGTTTCCATTGTAAATAATGGTTTCATTTTATACTTTAGTGTAACGAACATAATCCTTTTCTACCAACTCCCTTTGTGTCCTCGTCCGATATTGTGAGTGGACTAGTTACGTATGTACAAAGGCTTACTTTTTTTATTAATAAAATTGTTTCTCCGTAATGCGCCGATATCGAGCGTCGTATTTCCATCACCGGAAATGCACGTCGAGTTACCGTTTTCCTCTGGGCGACGCTAAAAACGCGGCGCGTCACAGAATATCCGACGGGATACGCGATCCCATCGCGGTCTAATTCGCTTTCTCCCTATTCATCGTATGTCGAGTGCCGTTGCGGTCTCATTCTGTTTGTCGTGCGATTGTGTTACCGACACGCGGGTAGGGGTAGGGGGGATATAGTCAGTCATCATTTCCTGCGGGGTTGGGAGGCGGCACTTGGGACAGCTAATTAAAACGCCACCAACAACCGAACCGTCCCCGTCGGTTATTTTCCACGTCCTGCTATGAAGTAATAACGTATCGAAAATTCGGCGGAACAATTAAGGAAAACGGGCTGCTAGCGGGAAATTCACTCCGGAATTATCCTCGTTTAATTTACTACACAAGAATTGTCCCATCCGTCCTCAAAACATTATGAAAATTGTCGCTAACGAAGTTCTGCCGAAAGCACTATCGTTCCAGACGTTAGTTATTTCAATTTTCATTATATTAACGCCGTTCCCGTTTCCCGAATCGCCCGTTTACTTGGGAATAAAGAGGACCGGCTGCTTCTAGCAATGGAGAAACAAATGTTCGGATACTCTCCGAGAAAATTATCCCGAAGAATGTGGCCTAGAATATCCGCAAACGGGTCTCACTCAGCCGGAAATTATATGAGCGGAATATCAATTGTAAATTCTTGCAGGCAAGGTGCCAGTTAGTGTACATTGATGATTTCAAGAAATCGCATAGGTTTTTATGTACCCAGTTGAATTGTCGCGATTTAGGAGCTCGTGTACTCAGGCCATTCGAATAATAAGGTCTACTTATTCGCATAGGTATGTTTTGAAATACAATTTAAGCGTAGATTGTTGCTGTCGGTCTTATTGTATAACACAAACATCGGTGTAGAGACTTTAAAACACTTTAAAGTTTGTAAATATTGATCTTTTGTAAATACAAACTGCTCTGCTACAAGAGGCATTAAATATGGAAATAAGGAGGTAAACAGTTCAGTAAATAAACTTCAGAAACTTCATAAATCCTATATGTTAAGAATTTAAATAGTCCTCCACAAATAACATATACCTTCTCTTAACCTGTATTGCGTGTTATTTATTCTTTGCTGACATAGACGTAAAATGAAATATGAATTAAAAAGTAAATCTAATAGGTTTAACTGAAATTAATGGGAGACTGCACGAATGACGGTTGCATACCTTTAATTAAAAGCCGGCCAAGCATATTCAATGCAACTTTCGTAGAAGATGACGCTCTCCTTTGGAAAGTCTCCGGGGCCTTAATGAAATAGAACTGTAGGGAGATGAAACAGTTGAATGAACGGGAAGAACCCCCCCTAAAAAAAAACCCGGGGGTATTAGGGTTTATAAAAGGTGGCCAGACTGCCCCTGGTTTTGTTTACCGTCAGCGCGTTTCCTTTGGCCGGCCCGAGGCGGACTACTGCCTAGATAAGTGTGGCTTCGGGCTCAGCTGAGTCAATAGCGCCACTAACACAGTCTATTTTCGAAGTCGTTCACTGTTCACGTAGCCCGGTCACACGAAAAGTCGAGAGGAAAGGTTACAGAAATCCTATTATCTTGGCTTTGTCAAAGTGTATTTGGCAATAAATCGGTCGTAAAACAAACAATCGCCTTTTGTCGCATGTGGGTCAACAAAATGTTTTCAGATCCGATGTGTCGAAGCATTCTGAATTGAATTTTATTGTCGGATAGAGTGATGGACACTTGACATATTTTTCAAAATGAAACAACATTTATTTCCAACAGTAGTTGCACTATTACTTGTAATGTTCTCATCAAATAAGAACAATTCGTGTCGAAATCCTTAATGGTTTTTGGGTGCCGAAATTTAAACAGAATTATGATGATTAACAATCATCGGTGATAACCATCGCGGCCTCAAATGCGACATACGATTTATGACGCGAATCGCGTAATACGTGATTTCCCTTTTAGCGAAAAGAATGTTAAAAATAAACTGCACTAAGAATTAGGAAATCATGAACAAATATTTGCTCGAGTTATCCGCACTACAGAAGGGAATACCGATAAGGAGCCTCGCGAACCGTCTGTCTATTTCTTACGTGGCCAAGAATGTCTAGATTAGGGGATTTTTGAATCCCGAATTCATGAACATTCTTTTGAGTGACGCAGTCTAATAAACTACGGCGGTTACTTAGTAATACGTAGCTTCAAGGTAATTATAATAAATTCGTTTTTTTAATTTTAAAAAGCTACAACTTGTGCAACGACTCGGAAAAACTACAGAATTATCGGTTTGAGGAAATTGTTATTTTAAATCGCATGAAATTACATTAGTATCGTATATATCATTTGAAATGATGATTTTATCGAAACAAGGTATGTTAATTATAGTTCTAATTTCCTAGATTTTAATATATTTCCATATTGTTAACAGATAATTATATAAGGAGCAACCGTTTGGATGATGCCTCTGAACAGGACGGATAGCACGGGGATTGGGAACGGTCCACCCGTTTCCCCGAGAGATAGCCCATCGAGAAACGGCCTCAGGACCCAGATACCGGTACCGATGTACGCTAGGAAACTGTCCACGGAAAGCCTTCCCACCTCGCCAATATCTTCGCTCCAGGATAAATGGAAAATGAAGTACGAGGATTGCGAAAACAAGAGAAAAAACTTGATCGCCCACTGTCAGAGAGGTAAGTTCAGATAGTTCGGAATACCCGTTGTTATGTGGTCTTCGAGGGCTTGGAATACCGCAGTTTTATCCTTCCCCTCCCCGGTCTCCTCTCCCCGGCTCGGTCTTTTGCTAGACCGGTTCTGGCTACCTGCTGTGTCGCTCAGTATGGCATTTACATCGGACAGGACTTACATTTAGATGCGGATACCTACAAGCATCTCACGTGAGAGTGACTCACCACCAGTTACTGAAGATGGCGAGCAGCCGAAAACGGTTCTAGAACAAATGACCGAGAGGAGACAGAAGATCGAAAAAACTACAGTAAATGAAGTTATTTCTAAACGTTTTTAGAGAACCACACTGTGTTCTCTCGCTTCATTGGCCCCTGGCTATTTGCGAGCTGCATGGGGGAAGTGTGACTTCAAAGTGACGATGACAGCATACTAACTGCTGTATATTTAGGACTATAGCTATTGGGGCAATCACCCGATATATAACTGCAAAACGATCGTTATTAATTATTATTTCCACCTATAACTAGAGAAACTAGTGAAAATGAATGCTTTTTTGTTTTCCAGTCGAAAGGGAAAAAGAAGAATACCAGAAAAAGTTGACTTTGGTGGGCCAGCAACGCGAACAGACGGCAAAACAACTTCAGGACAAGGAAAATGAACTGAACCAATTGAAAACACGTAAGAATTATCACAGTACTTTCGTTAATATGTTTTAACGTTGAACTTTATTATATCGTCGAACCGGTTTTAATTTACCGCCAATTGTTATTTTTCAGTGGCCGAGTCCGTATTTAAAGAATACGATCAACTTAAAAACCGATATGATTTGGACACAGACTCCTTGCGACAGGCCATACAAAGGGCGTCCAAGGTATGTCCAAGCTAGTTCATTAATTCTCGTATAAAGTCAGTTTCTAGTACCTACTATTAAGTCGTTACTAATAGGCGAATACATGTATTATTTAGTTCATCTCTGAATTGATGGTAAATGTATTTCTAATATTTACTAATCTAGTAAATAATTTTTATCGTGTCAAACTAGCGGAAATCTGTGAAGAATCAGCTGTTATAATCAAGTCGACAGTTATTTCATCATTTTTTCTCCTTATTTACTTGCTAGCGGAATTTTAAAGGTTAGAAATATTTCATACATCACCAAAATTGTATACGGCAGAAGATTGAAAACCCAGCCGAATGTAGAGGTGCGCGCCCCTCGAGTGGGATGGCCATTTTTCAAATCTGACGCGTCAAATATATAATAATAGGTAGGCGGCCTACTTAAAATGCGGCGCCCCGTTTTCTTTCAGTGGTACCGACAGAACAGGGAGCTGAAGCGGAAGAGCACCGCCCTCGTGCAGAAGGTCCTGCAAGTGGCGCCCGAAGTGATGAACCAAGTGGAGGACGTGACCGATAACGGCTCCGATCAGGACGAAGTGGAAAATCTCCAGAAAACAATTCAAGGTGAACGGGGGGCGGGGGGGGGAGGAGGCCTCCTCTAATTAATACTGTTCGTGACATCATAACTTGAACATTCTTTCGCGCCTTCAGCCGGGAAAATACTGTTGCGGCCATTAACGCAGTATGCCACGATAAACTTAACAAACGAATCCAGTATTTTAGGGAAGCGGCATTCCGAACACAGAAAGAAAGTATAAATAACCGAATTACACAATTGGCTATTAACCACATAATATAAAGACATTGTCGTTAAGCAGCTGGGACTTTATTTTGCCCTCAATCAATTTTTCCGATATTAAATAAAACATGACGTAGCACGTATACATAAATATTTATTTATATTATCGGAGGATAATTATGGAGGTATGTAGCGCATGGAGTTTAAGAAAATCATTTGCTTAGATTTAATTGTAACTACACAAAAAAGGATATTTTAACTTTATCTCTTGATAAGAAATGTTTATCCTTGGGTTATATTATTTTATATTTGTTATTAGTCGTGTGTTGTATATACTGTACATGGGAAACTTCTCACACTCGGCAGACGTCTAAGGAGCGTTGTTTAAGAGTTTCTTTATTTTTATCATCTTGTTTAACTCTAAATTTAATTAAATATATATTTACGCATACGTTTTCAGACTTGAACAAAGAGATAGCCAGGCTTCAGTCGGAATTGAATTCTGCTAAACTGCAAGAATTCGAAGCTCAAGAACAGGCGATGGAATTACAGTCGGCTTTAGAGGAAGAGCACGGTAAAAATACGAGGCTACAGTCTGAAATAGATGTACGTTTTGCATGTAAAAGATACATTAAATTTGCAATAAATATAAGAATGAACAGTCACATTTATTTTCTGGATAGTACGTGAACGAATTACACTGCATCGATTACTTTACTACTTTAAAATTAAAGCAGTTAACATTATATTTATTATTCCTATCCTCATTATTTGATCACTTTATGACTATATTATGATGTATTAACAGAGAAACTGGAATTATTTTAATGCGTATATTTATGAAACATATTGCAGGAATTGAAAATTTCAAAACAAAACTTGGTCCAAATAACCCGACTGATCGCCCACGAAGTTTCCACTTTGAGGGAACAGTGTGAAATGGAAAAAGTAAATTCGCAAAGGCTCAAACAGGACGCTGACGAAGTGAGAGTCTCATTATTTCCCCTACATTTTTACCTTTTAAACGTAATTTCCCCAGTTTAAAATAATTGAATTGTCTTTCAGGCCAAAAGGGAGCGAAACATTTTAGTCCATCAAAGTCAGTTGTTAATGGTGGATGCTTCCTCTAATGAAAAACTTATAAGCGCGCTTCTTGAAATTGAAAACATTACCAGGCAACTTGAAGAAGAAAAACAGAGACACGAAGCCGAAATAGCTAAACTTCAAGTAGGGAAATATGAAACTGTTTTTCTGAACCATACATAGCATAATAATTTTCATAATATAGTTCCTCTTTATCTTAAGATTATTTTTGAAGTTACAAGTGGAAATAAACGCTTTCAGTTCTTGGACCCCATGTGATTTGCATAAACCGTATGTGTAATGATTTTCTTTACTGTAGGAAAAAATGGAAGAAGAAGCTGAATGTACAGATAGTGAAGTTTTGACCGAAAGACTGAAAATCATTGAATCGGAACTGGATTGTGCTATCAAGAGGGCAGAACGATCGGAGAAACATAATGAGGAGCTACTTGAAAAAGGTAAATTTATTTTTAAACGATTTTGTAATTGAAATAATTATTTTTAAACAGCGAAGAATAACGTGGCGGTAATCAAATCAAGTCGCATCTAAATTCTGAAAATATTTAAAACTGTACCAATGTTTGTAGGACGTCTCATTTTTATTCTTGTATGAGCATTCTGTGCAAATCAAGAACTAATTGAGGCACTCTGTATGTAGCGCTGAAATTTAGGGTCCGCCAGTTTGAAACTGATAAGGCACATAGAGCCCTAGTGTGGACAAATTAATGAGATTCTGTGGAAACCTGTTATCTCGAAATAGCATCTGAAACGTCATTATTTCTGAAAAGGTGTCCCGGTTAGCATCATCTCCGAGAAAAAAACATTTATTACCCGGCTCCTTGGAACAAACCAGCAAGGAATTTGAAGTAATTTTTAATATCTCTAGGCTTCTGTAATTAGGTCTGATTTATTTAATTTAGTAGTTGAAGCTACCGTTTGTTATAAAATGGCTGGGGTTCATTTTAGGAACACTGTAAACAATTAAGCAGAATTGTATCTGTAATATTTCTAGTAAACCTTAAGCTTACTTCAAATTCCCAGTCGTATATGTTTTCGTATACGTAGTATAAACGTAGATGTTGTATATATTTGATATTTCGGAGTAAATCGTCCACACGTCTGTTCGCAAAGTTAACTACTTGCAATAACAGTTTTTGTGGCTTGAGAATGAGAGAGAAAATGTGAGAAAATACCTGCTGAAATGGACGCAAGTCCCTCGGAATAATTGTGTAACCAGCTCTCTCAGGAAGTCTCATCTAACATATTACAATATACGTACAGTTCAGTGATGTAATAGCTTTGGCGAAATTTCGTACGAGTTCAATGGGTTAATTTCCTTAACTCCATTGTTCATGCTTTATTCGAGCTCTTTCGCCTGGTTATGATTGAATGGATATTTATTGGAGGCCGTATTGAATTTTTCAAGTGAAACATTTGGAGACGGAATTGGAACAGAAATCGGCACCTCCGCCTCCGCCGCCGCCGCCGCCGCCTCCGCCGCCTCCACCGCCTCCTCCCGGCCGCACTTCTCTGGCGCCGGCCGACTTGGGCCGTCCTGGCCAAGCGGTGAGTGTAGCGCGGAGCCAGACGCTCAAAGAGACACCGTCCAGTTCTGTCATCGAGATGGCGAATTTCCTCGGCATCAAAAGGAGTGCTCAGCCCACTGTCCTACCCGGTGAATATAGCCCTCTTTTTTAGCCCTATTGTTACCTTAGTTCACCTAATACCCTGCCTCATGGGACCAGATGCTTTAAACTGAACCATTAACACAAATGTAGAGTATTCTGTGCAAAATTATAACAATCGAAGATGTTCAAATATTAAAAAATAATATTTAAATTTAAGTAAATTATTTAATACATATATGCATATAAATATATGTATTTATTTATTCGCACTATATTGCCCCCAAAAAGAATTCATGCTAATACATATTGAAATTTTAATTGAAAAAATAAAATTTATTAATTTAATAAGTACAAATTCGATTCATTAATTAATTATAATAAGAATTAAATATTAATTTATCTCAAATGTTGTGTAAAATTTGGTGTTTATTTTTCACTCCTATCTGTTTGGTAATTAATTTTTTTTTATTATTATATTTGCTTCGAGAAATTTTAAATTTTTATCACCATTTTGATGAAAAATGTTCAATTAATGCTACACAGTTTTGAATAACAAAATGATTAATTTATTTCATGTAGTTAATATTCAGCTTTCATCTTAACGGCATGAAAATTATAGAGTTGCGATAAATTGTCCTAATCTATTGCATGCAGTAAACTTGATTACTGACAGTTAATGAGAGGTGAGCATGAACAAAATTTAGGATAAATAAAACTGAAGGTTTTCAGGAGATTTATCAACATTCTTAAAACTCTTAACAGGGTGTCAGTAATAAAGACAATATTGTTTCAGGAGCAATTGATGAAATCATTAATCAAATAAAAGGTGGAAGATTTACTTTAAAAACCACTGAAGTGAGTACATAACAAATTATTAATGGAATTTCACATTATCATTATTATTTATATAAATTTATTATCTATATTGATAAAGTAAAAATGTAATGATACATTTCATAAAATATGTATGACAGTTAGTTATTAGAACTAATAATTAACAAAATTAAAACATCTGTTACATTTATATTTTATTACAAAAAATCTGTGAAATATGCTACATGCAGTCATAAAACTTTGCTAAAGGATTAAATGTAGTTCTGCTTATTGCATGTATTTAAGGAAGAGGTAATAATTCCAGAAGATTAATTATTATTAATTATTAAAGGAATATAATTCCAGGAGAATTATATATCCAGCAGTTTCACTTGAAAGCTTCTACATACGCTGCAATAATTGCTTAAAAACATGGAATATTCAAATAAGACTGCTATTAGGGACAGGGTAGTAATTACTAATGAGCTGTTTATTTTATATTAAAATACACCTTTATATATATATATATATATATATATATATATATATATATATATATATATATATATATATATATATATATATGTATATATATTATGTTTATCATATAATGAAAATATCTCCATTTTTAGAAACAAAAAGTGAAAGTGGAAGAACAACCCCCAGCAGTTAAAGAAATAATGAATGTTCTTGGAACACTAAGGAGAAGGCCTAGGAGAACACCTTCATTCAAAAATTTACAGACCGAAATGAAAGCAACATCTGCCAATATTACAATTTAACCATAATTATTTGCCTTTACTATCTATTATAAAATGGGTTTAGGTTTCTTAATTGTAAATAGTATGTTAATACATTTATTAACTACTGGTCTGATAATTTTGTGTTATAATTTATCTTAACGTATGCTGTATTATTTTAACTTTATTTTTGTACATATAGTGAATTTATACATTCAGTAGTTTTCTAGAAAATTATTCCTGTGTTTCTTGTTTTTATCTTGTATAATAATGTATTATTCCATTGTAAAAGTAAATCCATTTTACTTGCCTCTAGAACACTGCACCTGATGTGCATTTATATATGGACTATTTTTTTATTGTTTGCAATAATATAATTTTACATGACCAGGTATTGTGAAATAATGGAACTACATTTTAAAAATTAGAAATGAAATAAAATAATCATGTATCCATAAGTAATGTTTTTACATTTGGCCTTGCTGATGTAGTAAATTAAATATATTTGATTGCTCTGGAGAAAATAATTGAAATAATTCCGTTCAATACTTTGAATAAAATACTAAGGAATTTATTAAATATGAAAAGCAGGCTATTAATATAGATATTGAGCTTTGCTTTTCTGACTGTATGAAATCTGTCTACTAAGGAGAAGGAAAACAATGTCGGGAATTGTGCCCTACCAGATAATGTTTTTAATGAGTTTTATGATTTTATTTCAATTATTTTTATTTTTATTTACTCCTATTAAAGGCAATATAAAAGTAAATTTAACCCAATATTCCATAATAATAGCAAACATAATATTATAAAGCAATTGTAATATTATTATCAACTAGTTTTACAATTAATTTAAAAAAAGATAGTTATAACTGAGTTATAAGTAGGTTGTTATAGATGTGTTATTTTTACATAAAATGAGATATTATTGGTATATATATATATATATATATATATATATATATATATATATATATACATACACACACACACACACACACACACACACACACACACACACACACACACATATATATATATATTTCAGAGATCTTCTTCTGTTCTTATATCACTGGTTTATTCATTATTATTATTATTATTATTATTTATATATGAATTATTATTTATAATTCAATTATTTTGAAGGCTGAATTCAGGTTTTATTTGATCAAGAATTAATATTAATTATTAAACAATTTTAAATAAAATATTATTTATGAATGATTCAACTACTTTCAATACAACACTATGCTTTATTTGGATGGATTCATCAAAAGTTTTTATAAAAAAAAGTTTACATCGATTTTTTGACTGTTGATGATTTGTCAATAAAATTTTAAGATATGAATTCAGAATTTTTTCCGTCTCATGAGGAAAAAATTAATAATATCATAATGATTGGTAAAGTATGGGTCTTCTCCAATGAGTGGTGGTCTTCTCCATGATACAATATAATTTTCTTTTGCACAAAGATAACGAGTTGTCCTCATCAATATTTTTTTCCGTAAATTTTAGCGGAAGGGTCGAGCTTTGCTATCGGCCCATCTAAATAGGTCGGTACGCGACCTTTTCCGTGCACGTTCCCTGTTTAGGGCCCCATTATTATACTGTAAAGTGTATTATTAACGCTCGGGCGTTTAGCTATTAGCCAACATTAAACGGAGCCAAGTGTCGACAGCATTTAAATTTGCATATTGTCTGACTCCGGAATTATTATTTGAGTTTCGACCCAGCGCCTGTTAGCGTCCAAACGAAGGGGTTATTCCGAACGAAGGGGGTAGCGGACGGATGTAGGAGGTTCAAAAATGGGGTCAACGCGGGTCAACATTAATCACTGTAGAGATTCCATCACCGCGAACATTTTTGCTCCAGTGAGGATGAACACCGACGACCTACGCGTTCCGGGGTGTCGCCCGAACAAGAAGTCAAGATGCTGCCTAACCGATTAAGTTAATGCTAAGTAAATAGTAGCAAAAATAAATAATCAAATGCCATGCTTGGAAATTAAACTCCCAAATAGTGGTGGTGAAGGTACAGGGTGGACTACAAGATCTGGGATAAGCGAGGTGACAAATTTGAACCGAAGCCACCTCTACTCCTTGAAATCGGTTCAGGTGGGAATAAGTCAGCTGTTTTCTCGGATCACGGGACGTGGGCTTTTGAATTATAATTTAAGTAGACTCTACTTTTCAAACAACGCCGAGAGCTCCTTCAGCGCCGAAGACTGTTAGCGCGTCCTCAGTGATTTTTCCGTTGATAATCACTTGATATCATACTTGATAATAATTTTAAAAGAAGAGCGTCAAACAAAACAGAACGAACGAGAGTAATAGTTTCACGTGTTTAATCTTTTCCCAGATCAGTTTCAGTTTCGCTAAAAACAGTAGGTAAAAGTAGCAGTCTTTTAGTTTACTGTACTGACAAGAATCTTAATTTTCAGTCATCGTGCATAACTATCTGTGTTATTGGGAGTCCCGTAATTGTAATTCAACGGTGACATATATCTCGAGATAATTCACTCTTCCGAAAAAGTAATGAGAGGTAATTTTCCACACTCAGTATAAGTTGGTGAGTTAGGGCGCGGTCTGATAATTTCAGCGGCCGCGTGGAGGCCGGTTTTCATTCCGTCGTTATTAATGCGTAAGTAAACCGTAAAGAACCGCATTTGAAACGTGCGCAATAAATCCCGGCAGGACAGAGGCCCTTGTACTCCCCACCGGTATAGTTGTAAATGATTTATGTGACGCCTTTGACGAGTAAAAGTTAATAAAGTATGAATGGAGTCCATTTCGGTGATCACATGGGCTTACGTATGAATTTTCACGCGCGGCGACCGGCTTTCCGGCTGCGGGTGAATCGCGGCCATGAATAATTCCATCTGCGCCTACACACCAACTTAGCATCTCCGTCTTGAAACCGGCGATGTAGAAATCGAGAACCGGACATTTGATATGCCCGATTTAATATTCAATTCGGTTAACGATCCGACGACTGGATTCACCAAACTTATGCCCAATTGTACGAAAAACTATTGTTCTTTCGGGTGAGGCGCAATTATAATTTAATCAATCAAAATCGAATCGAATCGATTCAAAATTACGATGTATTTATATTGTCATACAAAGTTATGGAATTACAATGATTCAATAACTATATTAAAATTATTTCTCCTCGCAAAAAAACAATAACAATTTTAGGAGATAAAGAAATAATGCTATATACAGGTAATCGCCTTATGGTAGGTATTTTTCTCATTATTTTCCAATTCGGGAGTTAACATTCACAATAATATTCTGCATTTCACTTTTAATTTCCCATTTAGTATTGTGCCTCGGATTCTACGTATAAATTCGGTGTTTCAGTGTCCAAATTTATTTTTTTTATTATAATTTTCGATTTTAGGTGACTTTCGTTCGCAATGTATTACAAAATTACATAAATACGCGCGGTATCATTTGAAATTGGGATCACAGAAATTGGGAACGCCCGCGTTCTCACTGCGGTGTGTATATACATTTCGGAATCGGACCGAAAACCTCTTGAATTATCGAACCCGAAGAAATGGATCGGAAATAGTGGTTTTATCTTGTATCTGGAATAGATTAGTGCATAAGTATTACAACGGCGGAGGCTGTTTGGAGGCGGGCGAGCCCGGCAATATCCAATGCCCTCCTTTATGAAACGGGAGTATTTTCGAATCCAATACTGTAATGGAATCTACGCCCCCCGATAAGGGAGACGCAGTGCGGCCTTTCGGCCTTATAGAACGCCCGAAAAATGTACCAGCCAACATGAAATCTTAAAATAACATGCGCTCTCTCACTCTCTCTCTCTCTCTCTCTCTCTCTCTCTCTCTCTCTCTCTCTCTCTCTCGCCAGCGATACTACGGATTTCTTAATTCGTTTGGACGCCGTTGCATTAGTTATATTAAGAGCGACGAGTCTTCATCTTCAAAAGTAAGTAAGAAAATAACGGGGAAAATGGAGAGTGGAATTGTATATCGCAGTTTATAGTCCGAAGGAACAACACGCTCGGGGAGGTGTAAAATTGCTCCTTTTAGAAATGAACTAAGCACAAGGTATACTTCTTATATTTTCCAAATAAAAGCATTGCAACAAACAGACTTAATTACCACTGATATTGAAATCAGCAATTTTTAGGCCTGATAATTTTCAAGGGCTGAAAAGTATTAAACCCCCAACGAAACAAAAGAGTATTCATTTATTTTTCTGTTTTATGTATTTACAGATTTTCATATATCCATTTTGAAGTTCCATTTTTAAAATTACAACAGACAGTATAATGAATATTTTCAAATGACGTCCTGCGGAGCTAAAGAGGTACGCGAGGGTAACTCGATGCCGACTTTTAAGGTTCGAGGGTAAATTAAGTTAGGGAATGTGAAACGTGTTACCTTCATTTCGACATAATCTCCCGTTTTATCAAGTATAATTTTTTATCATCGACGACTAAGACCCGGAAAGGCGGCCTGACTCTTTCCTGTCGTCTTTCAAAAAATGAAGTATGATTATACTCCATACACACTAGATAATTCTTAACCAATCATATGGGCTCATTTGCCGCGTTTCAGATTTCCAAAAGTCATTGTTTTTAACTAGGTTAACTTTTCATATAACAATGTATTTTTCATTCTCTGAAACACCGTAGAGTAGGGCTGGTATATTCAGGGGTAGTATTGTTATAAAGTAATAGGTACCGGTCGATAGTAATGATTAAGGTCGAGGTTATTGATTTCGACCGAATTATACTGTAACGAAACTGATTAGAGATGTTGTACGATTACCATTCGTTATTTCAATTTCTAGCCCTTTTGTCTGTCTAGGACAAGCGTTCCTAGAGATAGGGATTTTGCGTTATTACCTATTTAGATTGTTGTCGGAGTTAAGCTAGAAGCAAGTGACTGACAGGCCGATCGTTATTGTATGTGCATGTCAAAGTAAACATAGAAATTAATTAAATTTTCGAACCGAGATTTATCCACTTCCCCAACTTCAGAGCGCCGGTAACAATTAATCTCGTATGTGCTCTCCGAAATATCTGGCGTGTTTAACGAGAGATCTCCACTGAGAAACTTGGGTTCGAATAATTATAATATTCAAATAGAGACGAATCAATTCTCCGACTTATTCTGAAGTAAACATTCCGGTAGGATTTTCTCGGAACGAAGCGAATATCGGATGTTCGGGAGGCCGATCGACCTATCGCCCGACGCACTTGGAATATTCATCGAACGGCTTTGCTCGGGGGGCGAAGGAAACCAGGAAAAACCTGCAAAATGCTCCGGGCACGGTAAACTTTCATTATTGGCAAAGTTGAACCCGCCTTGTATCTGGGAACTATACACGGGGGGCAGTATTAAAAGGGCGTCCTCCGGAGGACTCCTATACTCCACGTCGGCGTCGTCGTCGTCGTCGCCGTCGCCGTCGGATGGGATATCGATCTGGGGCCTGAAACGCGTGTGGCGGGGCTTTTGAAGAGTCAACAAATCCGGTTAAATCTCCTTAACTTTGGGCGGAGTGTGCCGCCCTTATCTATACCGCTCTGGGCTCACCAACCACCCCCGTCCCCTCCGCCCCACCTACCACTCACATCCAGCTGTATTCACCTGTCGCGCTCCGATACTGGAAAGCCCCGCTTTTCCCGTTTTTCCGCGGAGATTTCTGCATTTCTCGCCCGCTTTGAACGGCGCTCCGCCCACCCGCCGTTTTCTGTCGAGCCATGTTTATCGTTCCCCTGTCTCCGCGCCCAGACCTCAGAGCACAATCCGAACCGATTCCAATATTTATCAGCGCTCGTATTTACCGCCAAACGTTTTATTATTTAACCGTTCGGGATTGTCAGAGCGCGTTATTAAATTGTGGAGCTTATATTTGATTTGGAACAGATCGAACAGAGTTCGAGCCAACAATTAGAGACGTTTATTAAATTCACCGCACAATTGGACTTTGGTTCTCGGTTATTTTTATTTACTCCTGACCTGGACCGAATATCATCTAACACGTGTGTCATCTGCCAACGAAGCAGCCTGTTAGCACTGTCACTGTACTGTAACTGCCAGTTGTTCACACTTATTGCCTGGTTAAGACATCGTTCACTGTTATAGTTAACATATTAGTGACTGTAAAGATTTACTGGCAGTAAAAGTCGCACTAATTACAACGTTCCCACGAAATAATGCCATCATATCATGTATCCGAAGTTGAGATAGCACAATTTCAATATTATTTTATTTGTCCATCGCGTAAACGAATTGTTTCAAAACGCACCGGGACCGAGAGAATATTTTGTAGTTTAGGCGAAAATATTTAATCAGAAATTTCTAGTCCTCGGTCGGGGCGGCTAGATAGTGTTACGCAATTTAAGTTTAACTCCGATGCAGTCCCGTGCTTAATTTTGCAGATAAAATTAAGTAGGGAACTTGGCCGGGGTCTTAATTCAGGGCCTGTCAAGTGGTAGGCCTTCAGATCCGCTACAACTGATTTGTTCCGGTTTCCAACCATTTAGTGTGCTCCACACAACCAACCATACCCCCTAAGAGTTTAGGAATTAATTGATACAACGAAGAATAATAAAATGTAATTTATTAATTAATTTTTAATAAAATAAGCTGCTATAGATTTTGTTTTATATAGAGAAACTAAAATTTCATTGACATTCCTTATAATAAATGTGGAAAAAATGGATGGAGTGCTGCGGATCTTCCGTTACTTTTATCTAGAGTACTGATTAAAAAACCCGTTTGTTCTTAGATTCACTCTGTAAATTCCTTTTGACTGAATTTAGAATCAAAAATTTAAAAGGCGAAAATAAATTATTTAATTATTTCACCGTTTTATATTCCCCGCATTTTCAATTAATAAAGAGTCCCCCTCCCTCCCCACGGTAGTCCTAATGTAAACGCTTACTAGAGGGTCGCCCGGAGCGATGGCAATATCCCGTTGGCGCAATATCCTTCCGCAAACAGCCTCCCCACTTCACACAATATAAATCGCATCTTGCCCACCCAGCCAGCGCAAGGTGTTGCCACATTAAAGCAGTTCGAAAAATGTCGAAAATCGCCCCTCCCAGCCTGGGTAACAGATTAACAAGTTGGGGCGTCGCGAAAAATTCGCCCGAATACATTCGCCGCGGTGTCGCGACCGAGTTATTTTGGAAATAAATTAATGTGGACAGAGGGGAAGCGACACCAACAGGTATACAGGAGATTACGAGCCTCACTCTTTTAATAAGTTGAAATTTATAACTGAGGGAAAATTCACCGGGTGGCCTAGAATTCGCTCTTCTGTGTTTGAGAACGGCGCCCTTAATATGAATTCACAGTCCGATAGGAAAATTTTCGGTTGTTTTTGAAACGTACGAACTGAATTCCAAGGAATATCCTTGAGTTTATGAGCTCCAGGAATGCCCGCTCAATCGGTTAAATTTGTAAGGAATTAATAGAACGAATGAAGAATTCTACATCATGGACGGCGGCGGTTCACTTTCCGCTACTCCCGAGGTAAATATTATTTATGAATAATTAATGAGGGCGGTATGGAAATATGATCTTCATTGGCAACAGACCTGAGATCTGAATATCGAGTTATACTGACATGAACTTACCTAGCTTAATTTATGTTTACCTACGCTATTTTTTCAGCTTCGGTCTCAAATCACAATAATGACTTATAATTGCGTACTGCCTCCTTTGTAAAAATATACACTCACAATTTAAAAAATGTGCGAGCGATACTTGACCGGACAAGCGCGAATGGTCGGGAAATAACAAGGCGGTGTCATAATATGTGTACGTGTTCGATTGATCGTTTTCAATATAATTGAAATTACACTGAATTGTTCGCCTTCAATATCGGCAATCATAAGCGAACGGAAGGCCTTATTATTCGTGGGCACACATTTGTGTTTGCTGTGGGCCGTTTGTGTTTGTTCGTGTACTTAACTGTTCTCTAACTCGATAGGGGGTCAACGATCGTTGTAACACTGCATCGAGTTGAACGAAAAAGAAATTATTTTTGAGTATCTTAAATGCTTATGACTGAAAATTAGACTGCTTGTCGTCTTTTGTAATGGCACTCTGTCAGCAATATATTGATGTCCTTGCGCATGTCGGATACCGATAAAGCATCCCGTTAGTACCACAACGCACCGTTACCGTGCTTGTGTTTTATGCCGTCGGGTTTATATACTAATTCTCTTTTTCTTCATATTCTCCTGTAATTTTTTTTAGTTGACTCTCTCTTCCGATTGGCCTGTTTGAAAGTTTTGCTCTCAACACTGCTTCAATTAACCTTACTCTTCCGAACATACAACCGTAGCATACAACCAGAAAAATTCAACACATACGCATTTGTTGATAATCTGGAGGAACGTTTCATTGATCGTAACAAATTTGTTCCGAAATATTTGTTTTCATTTATGACCGGTTGGCATTTGATGGTGACCGACGATACCGAGAAGAGCAGCGTGTAAATAACATAAGGAAAATATAAAATAATTATGTAATTAAAACACATTACGTCCCACGTTCGGATCGTAATGACGTTTTCTATATTTGAAGATAGTGGCACTTTATAGGCAGCACTAAAACATAATTTTACGTCGCTTTGAGCGAGATTGGTGAACTTAGGCTTTTCGCCCTCCCGGTGGGCTACGGCATACGACCACTAGCGATTAAATAAACCATAGTGGGGCCGCATCATGATTCCTCTGGGCCCACTCATACGGGTTCATTAACTGGGAAAATGTTTCATTGCCCGTAACAAATTTGTTTCGAAATATTTGAAGTCCCCCTAATTGGACTCCGGCAGCATAATGCCTAAATGGACAGCCGCGTGTTGAATGCTGATGAATCTAATTATAATAATTCACCATCGCTTCCATCAATCAATAAATATTAAATACACAATTAAATATTTAAATTTAAATATTTATATTTATACGATTTCCGTTTTTCTGATGTACGACTATATTCACACTTGAGATTTGTGCCACTAAAACGGGAACTAACGGGGGAGTATTTCCAAATATTTGGATATTGCACAATAGTTCTGCTATTTGCGAGAAGTAAAACTGTACGAAATATCGGTGGAAACATTTATTTACCCGAAAATATTTGTGTCTAAATAACTAACAATTTCCGCAATCTAATCTGCAAGCGTCTAATACACTATTACTGCCACTATTTTCAAAAGTCCCGCTGATTTACGTTCCGTCACATTTGCATAAATATCCTACCTGCGTTCTGGAGTTTGTGTAACTTTCTCCTATCTCCGCTGGCGTTAGTGCGGCGTTCTAAAATCCCGCGGCCACTAATACACTAATACATAAAACTATACATTCTTTCGCAAATTTATTGTCTACATCCTCCTCTCTAGTGATAACCGAGTACCACTGTTTACGTGGCGGACCAGGAAATGGTGGACTAGAGAGTAGAGCAGTATACAAAACGAGCTAGTCGAGACAGAAAATGTATTCGCGGCAAAGTATCTTTGTACGTGTCCGATCGTTTTAGCACCGTCACACGCTATAGACCGATAATTAACAGTTTGAATATCGTCGGGCATAAGCTAATTGTACAATCATCACTCGGACGCAAACGTATATGTTTGCTCGAGGTCATTAATGTTTGCTCTCCTCTGTGTACTCGCCCGTTCGCCATCGTTGGTCGGATGTGGAGTGTCAGCATTCATTGTTTTAACGCAATTTTACAATAACAGATTTAAAAAAAAGAAAAAAGTTTTATATGAAACTCCAACACTATTTGGCCAGTCTCACCATATACACGATGTATTAACATTGAGAAATTTCATGTGGACAATATACAGGAGTATGTCAGGTGCGGTTGTTGTTGTTAGAAGTCATACCTGCCCATTATGTAGACAAATGGCCGATTTCTGTGTGGCGGGGGAAGGAAACAAATCTTTTCTCGGCCAGTTGTCGTCAAATAAGCCCGGGAGAAGGGGTGGGCCCAGGACTCTGTGCATTATTCACCCCGTGCGGTTCTTTAAAGTTGCATATCCCTGTAGGTGGGGGTTGGAGGGTGGTAAGGGGCGGAAGGGGAGGGGGTATGTCAGAGCGGGCGGCAGTAAACTGAGCCGGGGCGGGACGGCTCTGTCTCATCCCCCTCAAATATTGATGAGCCCTGACCGCCCCCGACGATCCTTTTCACCCGATCCTAGGCCGCCTCCGGGCCCGATTTATCCGCCGGGGCGCCGATTGAATTAGTCCCCGCCCCCGCCCCCGCCACCCCCCAACAAATACTGCACAGCCCTTATACACACTCGCGTTCGGGACATGTTTTGTGCATGTGTCAGAAAATGCGTAGAAATATCCAGACGAGGCAATACGCAATTACAAATACGCTCAAAAATAAGAATTCGACGACCTTCATCCATTTGCCCGGTGTTACGGTAGTACAATTTAAATATTATACGAACGAATATTCTATGAATGTATATCGTTATTAAATAGCGTTAAAAAATCTTTTCTCGTATAAATCAGTTAAGGGTTCCATATGATACGGTTGATAACGTTTCTCTACTGCTTATACGTACGATATAACTTACGAAAAATGTAGAAACGAAACGTAATTTTTAAACAACATGAGCGCATTTAAATATCCAGAACTGCGTGGCGCGAAACTAAAGCTTCAGCGAAGGTGACAGCAAATTTTGTACATGGTCTTGGAGTAACCGTACGAAAATAACAGACTCGACGTCGAGTTTAATTTCACATTCCGACAGCCTTCTAGTGCAGAAAAAGAGTAACAAATGTCTGCCGTTGTTGGATACTTTGTGGGGGGGGGACTTAGTACATTTATTTGAGTTTGCCGCTTCAATGGGGCCGGCCTTTTTTTTAGAAACGAATAGCCACATAGAAACAGTATGAATGAGCGGATATTGCGGCATTCCTTTGATTGAAATAGGGTAAATACAATACGCAGGTCGGAGGGATGTATATTCAGGGAGGATAAACGCTAGTTTTGTTTGTTCGGAAAATTGGTTAGCTTTGTTTCCGAAGTGGGAAAATATCCTATACACTTTCACAATAGAAAAATCTATTGTCGAGTTCTCCGTGTTCCGTAGAGAACTCGTAGCGTTGAAAAATGTTCCTGTTTAAGGTTGTGCTTCTTGAGGACAGAAAACCTGCAGTTGGACATAGGGGTCGATATAAGGAACACCAGCAACATGCGAAGTGACTTTGGTAATTGTGGGACAGGAGTTCGAACTTAACTTCACACAGAAAAATTGAAACCATCCTGAGACTTTCTTCTAGATAGTTTAGAATCTTTCTAGATTTAATTGTTAAAATTTGAAATTGTTCATTTTTTTTTACCTCACGAGGTCTGTATTAAAGAGATGCAGGTCAATTGTGGGATTTCTTATTAACTAAAGCGCACAACCAAAAAATACCAGGCTACGACGGCCACACGTGGCTAGTCTCTCTATTAGGTAAGAGGTATCTGCGCCAATGTAGTAGACTTCTCGACACCCTAGAAAAATTTCTTTGGGAAAGATCTACGCCTCCAAACAACACTTTACTTAAGCAGGATGAGATGAACTTTAGGTTGTTTATGGAGTTACAAACCTTAATTCTATTAATAAAGTGAAACAATAACGAATTAACAAAATCAAATATTTCATGAAGACCATATCCGACGAAAAATCTAAAAGTGATAACGCGGAGTCACTCGATTCGTTACTCGATATCTATCTGCCATTTTCTTCCAGTCCGAGTTCGGATGCTCTAGCCCGGAGATGCTATCAGAATTCCAATATAGGTGTCTACTAGGCCGTAACCGGATCGGAAGTTGAGCGAGCGGTCCCCATGGCGACGGTTCGATGAACTCGGTCCGAGAGTTCTTCGGTTAGGCGAGTTTGGGCCGGCCGCCGGTCGGGGGCTGCCGCTAACTCAGCCGGTAATAATGCAAGAAGCCACTAGTTGGGCGAACAATGTCTTTACCCGGATATAATAGTTACATGAACTGTAATTGGGCTAAACTAGTGACGGTTATTAAAGTTTTCATTACTCCCATCTGACATGCCTCCCCACCACCATCCTGCTAAGAAGGTGGGCCGCCGCCCCCTCAACCCCTTCACTCTGCCGCCCCCTCCCCGCATTCTCTTTCCGCGCCCTACCCCTCCCGCATCACGACTCTTTAGAACGCCCTCGCTTTCCCCTATACCTCGGATGGTGCCACTTACACATTCTGAATACCAACACACAACACGCGCGTATTAAACTTGGCACCGACTGCGCCCTACATAATAAGACCGTTCGACCGAAAAATATTCAAATCCTGGCCCGCCTTCCTCGCGGGGGCGCTTTTCTGTTAGAGACCCTTTACGAGTGCAGTGTTCGCAATTAAATTTCCGCGAGAGTTTAATTCGGGACCGGGTTCGTGTAAACGAAATGAAATCGACTTCGAATCCGCCGGGCTTTCGTTACAATATAAAATTAATTCCGAGTCAAAGAAGAGGGCTCTTTCTACGTATTTTATTTGTAATCGAATATGGATAGTTACGATTATGTCACCCGACACAATAAAAATAGGCATCTGAGAAGAAGAAGAAGCCGTAAGCTGGTCGATTCAATGTTCAAATGGGAAACAACTGATGTTATACGATACACCAGCGACACGTTCTATTGACAGCCTGCTAAATCGGTCGTAGCCGTGCAAAAACGCCTCACTGCATTACTAATGTACACGATGGCCAAAGGCACACTATTCAGCCCAATTCGGCCGGTTGCCTAGGAAAATTACCACAGTAATTTGTTTCTTTGGATTGGCTCGTCACATCAAATAAATGAATCTAGACGAAATAACCTACCGTATCGCGTGTTGCCTTTGATGCACGAGCCGTTGTGTACAATACTTTCTGATCAATGAGGCCCCTGTTGTGGAGTTTGTCCCAATTTGTGGTTCTAACATGACGTCTGGAATATAGACGAAAAAACTCTCGTCGATAACAATTCTCCATAACAGATCTTAATTTCCAGACGCTCGTCGGTATCGAATCCGGTCTGAATTAAACATACATTCTTATTGGAATAAAAGCGTATAGCGGAAATTATATTAAATTTAGTAATTTTCATTCGAAGGGATATAAATGCCGCACCGGCCAAACCGTTCAATAGCCCTAATAAATCTGATCCAAATCGCGGAATCGGACAATGTAAATCCAAAATAAGCAAATAAAGTGGGATAAAGACCGGTGGATAGTAGACGGTTGCAACTTTTATCTAGACAGAAATATTTACTGCAATAGTTTTATATTGTACGCTGGTAAGGGTCTTGGCTATCACTATTATTCGGGTCGCCAATTTAATTTTGAGACTTTGAAATCCAGCACTCGAATTGCGTTTAATCTGTTGACCTAAAAAGGTCCGAGTGACAGTTAAATTTACGAGTTCACAATACTGGCGTATTACGCTACTTCTTGTAAGGGCGCCGATAATAAATGATAAAGCGTGCTGCATTCCTCACTCGATCAAATACGTACAACTTTGTTGCGAATAAACGTACGCCACCCCTAAACCGGATTGGCAATCCGGAATTTAATAATATTTATATCGTACGCCATTTCCAGGACTCAGAAGTCCGTAATGTCAGAGTGGAACATTAATTGGAAGTCAATAGTGTCAAGTCGCGTTCCAGAAGTTACAGTCCGACAGTCGTGTAGGTTTCAAAGTACGACTGCGAAGTGTGACTGTATTGCCAAAAAGCCAAACTTTCGTTAAAACCATAACCGGAAGTTTAAACAATTAATGGAGTGCACAAAAGAGACGTCACCAAACTGAAAGCCATATCAGAGTGGTTAAGAGAAAAGACTACGGACTGTATTAACGAAGGTGTCTTCGAAGGACCTTTTCGAGATCCCGGTTACTTCGTCCTTGCCAGACGGCTGTCTAAAGATAGGAGTATTCTTCCGAGAATCATCATCTCCCTTTCGGCAAATCAACGATGCTGACTTCACGAGTGACGTTTCCATCTGAGATCCCGACATTTCATCCTCACTGGCGATATCATTCCTACTGATAAGTCAATTCACAGAAATTATGCCAGGTCAGTATTTTATACCGGCGAACCTGTACCACAGCCAAAAAGCCACTTCCGTATCTAAAGTCTTCATATCTGAATAACCCGAAGATACTGTTTGTATAAATCTAGCATTATATCTTATTTAATTTGATTTATGTTATATGGAGGTTTTGCGAATGAATGTGAAATAACAAAGACGTTCCAATTGAATCAAGTCTTCATTCCCCAATTTTTAGATACGAAACATCCATTCAATTTTCCCACTAAAACAGACACACATATTTATTTATTTAAGACACATACTTGGAGAAGGTTTCCGCTAGGGTTTGGATTATCCCGTTTTCGATCATCTCTTTCCACTCGTTGATTTACCAACACGGCCTACCGTTTTAGGTGTGAAACCAATTCCGTTCGTCAATTAACCGGGTACTAAAAACTTTATTTCACAATAACAATGCAACTGAATGGTTCATCGGCAGCCGGTAATCAGAGCCCGTTCCTATTCATTTTCCAATATAAGTACGACGTGCGCATTCGCGTTACATTTTCAGTGTACGCTTTATCTTCCTCCGAATATTATTATTAATATTATTGCCATCTTGTATTGGCGGTTCGTTGTTACTGAATTTAAATTCTACTAATTTCAAATTTCTGGTGATTGGATCGGAATTTAGAATTTGAGCCAATGCCTATCGGCATGAGATAATGAGACGGAAACTTTATGGCAGCTCCTTCAAGACAATTTAAACCATACTAAATGACAATGGTGACTTTAGAACGTTTTCAATTGGGCAATGATTGACATTTTTCTAAATAAAATATTAAATTTTTATTATTCCGTTGACTTGGACAAGAGATAGCGGCCACTAGGGGGCGGAGCCGATCGAGCACAGAGGTTTATTAGCATGTTTCACGTGCGTTCGTCCTAATGCGTATTTCATATTCCGCTTAAAGTCGGGTCGTCACATCGCGACTCCGGGTCCCACCCGATATAGTCGGCGTTTTATACCGCTCGCATTTAAGTCGGTCGCAGTTTAAGGGCCGAGGCGCTTTCGGCCGCCTACAAAACGGGTCCGCCGAACGGGTACGGTCGCAATGACGAAAGAAAATCCGGTACAAGACGATACCTCCGTAATAACCTGTTTATTTATAAGGATGGGGGCGGGGATGGAGCGGAGAAACTCTTGTGGGGGTAGCTAGGGGTTGGTGGGAGGGCGGGGGTGGCGTTGTTCAGGCGATACGGGCCTCAATAAAAGTTTTACTGTTTGGGACCGAGCGGGTCGCGAACCGACAACGCCCGAGAACAATCATAGCGAATCGTCCGACACCCGGTACAAGGTTTTATATTTTCTGCCCATTTAATCCCCAGGTTCGATTTGCGGCGAATTTTTATTATCCCACATAAATCCCCGCACCGCCTCCTTCCGTTTTCTTTGTTTCGAAAATGTTGCCGGAACCTTCGAATCAATCGGGCGGCGGGAAATGCGCGCATGCAAAAAATATTAAGTCCCCGACAGAATTTCCCCTACGAATTTATGTCTCGCGACTGCGTATACTCGGTCGCCCCCCGGTGGCCTAACGCTGAAACGTTTGCTCGGAGCGGTAGTAATAAACTTGTAAATTATGAACTTACGAGTTTTATTCTATATCTTATAATTCGCTCAACAAATCGTCCGCAGTCCCAGAATATTGACGTAAAAAGAATTAAGTTTATTTTGGCGCGTATCGAGCGGTCCTCTCACAGACCCCTAACATTAGCCCTCGTGGTGTCGCATTACGGGGGTGGATACGATGAGAGACGTAACAATGTTGATTATGTTGACATCATGAAGGGCAAAGCGATGGGGGGAGACTTAAAACGAGCAGTGGAAACAACAATACTGCGCTTAATGGCAACTTCGTCTGCAACATTCAGTCTTTCGTACTGATCTTTACAGAATTTCAATGCAATTCGTAATTTTGTGCTTTGTAGCAGTAGAATATGCGAGATTTAATTAATGCCGAAAAGAGGGGCCAACGAAGAGTTGTATAGGATGTATTTTCACATTATACGAAGTGACCCGAATGTAAAAATATTTACGATAGGGATTCCGAAGATTGGAAAAAAAGTGTCCGGAATTTATTAACCACCCCCCCCCCGCCACCAGGAAAGGCTTTATCCCTTTTTCTCAAGTTATTTCTAATTGTTTCCATAAATTCTCGCCAGTGCAACTATACTATTTGTTTCCTCCTTTAATTCGCCGTGAAACAACTGATTATGAGACTGGAGGCCGCCGCCGGGTCTCCCATTTCAGGTGCGATTCCCCGGCCCTCTTCCCTTCGTGGCGATTAATCTTGTTCAAGTTTAAATTAACAATTTTTTCTTTATTTAAACATCGCTAATTGTGCCATACATTTCGGGGTTGACTTTGCCGTGTCCCGGGGAATAATGGCCGCGACAGCGATCACAATTTAGATCCCCCGTCGCCCACTCCCCCACCGCCGCCACCATCCCCCGGCCCCACAACCGGCGTTATTAAATATTTAATTTTAATTATCCCATTTAATCTGTCCCTCCTCGTCCTTGGCCATCCCCGTCCCACTTTCCGTCTCTGTCGATGTGGCGCTGTCTCTTTTTCTCACTTCCTAAATATTTGAACTCCTCCCCTCCTCCCCTCCACCCCATGCCACTACCCCGCTCCCAGCCCATGCCAAATTATCCGCGAGCCGCCTTTTAATTCAGTGTAAATTTTCGCGTTTGTTTGCCGACTGTAGTTCGCTGACAACGCGAGGTCCATTCTCGCTGGTTCGCCAAAATCGATGAATACATCTCTGCGGTTAATTCCCCCCAGTTGGATTTGCGAAATTATAGCCGAATTTATTATTGCCTTTAAATTTTATGTCCCTTTTGATAATTGAAATTGATATATAATAAGTGCCAGTTATAAACATTTTTTATTTAATAAATATTTGTTAACGAAACATGTTTTCTCGCTCGGCACCTGTGTTACTTCCTTGACCAGATTTCTTGTGATATGAGATTTCACCTGCACACGTAGAAATTCATGTGTTGTTAAAGTGTGTAAATGTGTTAAATATTTTAGTTTAGGCTACTTTGTCACTTCACTCCAATTAGGAATTCCAAACCAGAGGTCTATATTTACGTAACATTAAAAATATTTGGTACACGTTAAATGTTCGTATAATTTACAAGTAGTGTTTGTACGATTCCAATAGAGAGATAGAAAATCGTCGGAGAATACAGTAGGTAAGATAAGGAATATTTTCTTGTCCCCGATCCCGGCGTGAGTTGAATTTTTGATTTAGTTCAATATACGGTATTGTCAATAATGCCGAAAGGTTTCCAAGGTCCGGTCTCCAGTTTAAATACGGTTTCAAACGCAATTTGTTAACCAAATATACGAGTCTATTGTTTCAATGGGAGTAGGGCCGGGCTCGTTCTGGGCCCTGCTCCGGAGAATCTAATTTAACGTTTGAGTTTCTTGCCCAGTATAATTCTGGAAAGCAATTAAAAACTAAGATCTCTTCCCTCCTTTTTTTTCACAACTTTACGAGTACACCCCGATCAATAAAAACTTAATTTGCATCGATTAGTTCCTTCTTTTGCTACAATGGTTTCGAATTGCGTTATTTTATTCGGTACCCCTGGTCAATTGGCTCGGAAATAAATGCCAATCCAACTGAAGAGAACGAGGGTATTTTTTTGTTTTTAATTTTAATATTCTATGTGCTAGAGTGGCATTTTTCGTAAAAGAAATGTTCGAACTCAAATTGCCAGGCTCTTACTTTAAGTAAGCGCGTATGTTTTAAGAAGAGTTTAGTAAAATTTGCAAAACTCTTCTTGTCACCCACTTAATGCGTAATACACTTGTATGTATGAAATGTAACTATTACCTATCCTTAAAGAAAATAAGGAAAAGGGGAACACATATTCGATTATTAGAAGGGAACAAATAGATTTCTTCAGTTTATATTGTAGGGGCGACAACTGGTGTCGTTTTGGGACAGCTGATTGATCCCAACGGTAGGGCAAGAGGTGGCGTGTTCTTGTAAAGGGCAAAGAGAACAAATGCGCTTATGTAACCTTCACCCGAGCTTCTCCCACAGCCATTTTTAACAATATTCCCTAACCCTTCGCCCAAAGACGGACGGCCTACCTGGTACTTCCCAGCACCGGGAAGACTTCTAAATATATTGTTTACCGTCACCACGGTTACACTGGTAATCCGACCAGACAAACGACAATCCTTGGAGATAATTCATTGTGGGTCACATTGTGACCCTGAGAGAGAGAGAGAGAGAGAGAGAGAGAGAGAGAGAGAGAGAGAGAGAGGAGGGGGCGGGCTCGAACTCCAAGGGTGAAGCCGGTCGTTCAATATTCATCGCGTACAAACGTTCCAATCTAAAGTCCTGCGTAACATACATAATGCACCGCCCTTTGTGCCTAATCACGCCGTCCACTTTGATCTAATGATTCCTACCCTCCTCGCTCTAATACGGTTAGGGATAGTCAAAAATTCATCCTTTGATTCTTACCCGGAAGAGATTAATCTCCGATAGAAATCCCATCCAATACCACCGTGTTTTTCGCCGGAATAAAAAATACGGGACAACGATCGGGCATTTATCAAAACGTAACAGTTGCAACATTCCATAGTGACACCGAAGCATTCTTGTTCCACATATTCCACAGGTCAACATAACCGGTCTAGGTCACTTTTTACCAATGTTTTAATGATCCAAGGCTCTACGTTAGAGGAAATATGATGAAACGCATATATTGTCATCTGTTTTCGCGTGAGAGTATCGTATGAGTGATATGTTCAGATATAGTCGTCAATATAGGCAAAAATCAATATGATCCATAATGACCACTTGTAGACCGAATGCTTGCTTATAGGGCGCATTTCGTCCTCATTGACATAAGACACCCTCTGACAAGACTGATTATTCTTATATAAAGTAAAACCGTGTTTAAGTGAAATCAGTCGGAACACTACATTATTATATTAACAGGGATTCCATTTAAGGGAGCGCCAACCGGGTTAAGGGCCATGGGCTGGGCATGGGCGGGGTGGCTGTCAGTGCCCGGCTAAATACAGAGGGTAATGCATTATTCATGACGATATCTTAAAAGGCTGTTCTTATTTTGGATGGACTTGAAGAACCGTTGAATTTAAAATCTAAGCGCCAATCGTATTATGAAGTGGGGTGGGCCCTTTTAAATCGTGATACCGACTGAGCCAACTGGATTATGGAGAATAAGAACAAGCGGGTAACCGATCTCCCAGATTTCAGTTTAAATTCCGTTTCTTTTTCGCGGCGGGCGAAGACATTTAATTGACCCCATGTTGGCACTATGGTTTGTCTTATTACCGTTATAATGTACAACACTTGGAAAAAGAGAATGCATATTACTTTAGAGTTAGCCTCACTCTTAGATATATTTTTACATTCAACAGAAAATCGGGAGTGAATTATGGACACTTAATATTTTATTGGTAGGCTGTTATTTGTGAAGCCACCTTAACGATACCATAATATTTTCTTACGTTATACTGTTAGTTGACTGATGTATACAGTCACCTAATTTCCACGTTTTTATTAGGGCGCAATTTGAGTCTTCTACATCGGTGCAAGTGTACCCAACGAACTTTAGTTAAGTACATTTCCGCACCACCCTCAGGGGTTTAGTGTATCAGTGCAAGTGTACACAACAAACTTTAGTTAAGTACATTTCCGCACTACCCTCAGGAGAGCGCTAGTATCACAAAAATCGTTGAATATACTTGCACCGATTAACTAGCGCCCCACAGAGGGTGGTGCGGAAATGTTCTTAACTAAAGTTTGTTGGGTACACTTGCCCCGATTAACTAGATTACTAAAAATAAACTTTTTTAAACAAATTGTGGATCATCAGGAAAGCTTTTATGATTTTTTGTACTGACAGTGCAGTGAGGATGCCCAAAAAACATCCAAGTGCCAAAGTGACTAACACTGCTACTGAAGATGGCCACCAGCCGAAACCGGTCTAGCAAAAGACCAAACTAGCCTGAGGAAATAAAAGCACACGAAATCTACAATTGGTATTACCTAACTGATCAAAAACTGGTACTTTATATATTACATAAAGATCGTACAAAAAAACAAAATTACCTGCCTTCGGTCCATTCGAGTAATACAAATTGTTGGCTTAGAAAACTTTCCACATTTCAAATATCTCACATTTGTGTTAGTAAAACTAGAAATTAACTAACTATATTGATTCTTCCATCTTTAATTTCTTATTCTTAACAATTATAAAAAAAATATATTCTTACAAATTATGCCTTAGTTATAGATTAAACAAATATATAATAATAATAATACTTAATTGAGGGATATGTACTGATTTCCATTCACGGGACTCTGGGGGTTTTGTAGGAAACAGTCCGAGGGAGTAGAAACAAACTCCAACAGTCCTGATATGATTGAAAAGCTGGGGGTGTCGGTGGAACCAACGGAAAGGGGAAGGATGATTTGATTTAGCTTTCGCTGCATATCTATTGCTCCAATTCCCTTCTTTTCCTGTGAGCTTTGTTTTCAATACACATTCTACAGAACACACAACTCCAAGTCTGTTTGTTTCGTTATTTTAAAATTTGAGACGGCGCAAATTACAAAATTATGCAAAATTACCTTTAACACTTTTTTCATGTCCCTCAGTCCTTTTCTCGAGGGTTTCTGAAACCCTCTCAGCATTGTTGTTTTCTCCATGAAATTCCCATACCCGGAGTCAAAAGAACGGACTTAAACTAGAACTATTAAGGCCGTATGGCATAGAATTTTGGGGTTCCATCGATACACCCGACATCGCTCGCATCCATAGATTCCAATAAAAAGTACCTCGAACCATCCTTAAAGCTCCCCGGTATGATTCAAATCACACTATTCGCCAAGACATCAACATCTTCTACGGCCCGGATAAACGTCAAATAGATAAAAGGGCTTCCTTATTACGAGATGTAGGTGAATTTCACAATTGTACTCATTACGATAAAGGTTGCTTGTGCAATAGGTAAAAATGAAAAAAACGTTTTCTCCAGTTGATAACGCGTAAAGCAACGTTCTACGCGTTGTAAAGCCGTCGGCATCCGATAACTTTACTTGGGGTACAAAAAAATACAGTGACGTTTGGCCCCCTCAATTCTTGCCCTATTGTAATTTTAATTAGAAAAGCTCGGCACTCGGGCAGGTAGTAGTTCGCGCGAGAAAATTTATTCTTTGAACATTTTCCAATTTACAGGATTTAACTTGGCCCATTTCAGACTCTACAACGCCAGATTGCGATTGGAATAATTTAAGAGAATCGGGGCGGAGGAAGGGTAAATTTTATAAATCATTTTCAATGGAACGCTGGCCATTCACCTTTGCTTTGGTAGTTGCCCGGAAATATTGCTGTCCGAAGCGGGATATTCCTTTGTTTAGCCTAACTGCTTGAAGGGAAATTTTGCCCCTGTAATTTAGCGGAATAATTATTTTCGTATCCAATCTTTTGACGGCCCCACTTTCATTGTTATTACAATACTGTATACATATACATTCCGCTAATCACACTGTGAACATACGTCGCACCAAAAATGCGAATATTTGTTTTCCATTATTTTATGAATGAAGCATCATTCTTGTAATACTTTATAATGTTTATACTCTCTGGTGTGGTCTCTGCGCTAGACCGTCATCTCCGTCTCATCTTCAGTAGCATTCCGTCAGTTGCAAATACCAGTGATTGAAGATCGCAGTGAATGAATTAAATTATCTAGATACGTTTAATTAGAATAAATTAGAACCATAATATCTTTGGTGAACAGGAGGTAGGTGGATCATTAAACGCCTGACTTTTACTGAATGAATAAATAACATATTATTTATAAATTATAATATATTCGTATAACGTATAAATATATAATTACATTATATTATTTATTTTCTTTATCGGCACACAAGTGGTGTCTGGGATATTTGAATGCAGGAAGATGGGGTACCAGTGGAGCCCGACTGAAGGTTCCATCTCAGCGGTGCGAGTTCTCTGATGATACTTCAGTACGTGGGCGGCGATCACGTACTTTGAAAGCCTTTGCCTATTGGACTGATGTGGGCGAAATATGGGGGCAGTGGAGGGGACATGTCGTAGGAGACGGCCAAAAGCGAAACGCCGGCTTTTTACCTTAACTCTTCGACCGATTTGGTCCCAAAAAACCCCAATATCCACCAATACTTGATGGCAAATTTATTACACGCATAGAAATGTTCGATTTGAACGGTCTTTTAGAGTTATTTCTCTCTGGTTAGCCGTGACCAGTTCTGTACTGTATATAACGATTAGTGTGAGGATTTGTATTCACCCAATCGGTCTAGTTTAGGTAGAAAAGAGACGAGATACACGCAGAATATTTCAGAATAAATTGTACGCAAGATCCTTGATAAACATTTGTCAGCTTTCTAAGCCTGATTTTTAAGTGTCTAAACCACGCTAAATCTAAAGAAGACACAACTTATTATTTATAACGAATCTCCATTATATGTTCATAAACTAGTTTAATCAGCTAGATGTCTTTAAATTAATCAGCTGGAACTATCTGTTTAATATAATCCACAATGAAGATTGTCGGTATCAGATTATGATCTAACGATATTTAATGTAGGAAATTTCGTACACTCAATTCGTAAATTGAATAAATATCTATACTATGAACCTACTGTTGTCGAACGATCGATACACCTCTCGTTTTTCAATCGGCCTTCCGTCAACAATTTTTTCACATATCTTAGTTCAAACGAATAGAAAGTATGAACTGAAAAAAGTATGAAATAAAAAAAATTGAGAAAAGAAATAACATTTGGAGGTCTGACAGTAACTTGATTTTAACCTTTTGTTTTAATGGGGCACACTCAGCTCCCTCCCTCCCCCCCCACCCGTTCCAACCCCAACTTCCCACTACTAATGTGCTTCCGGCTCTCTCTCTCTCTCTCTCTCTCTCTCTCTCTCTCTCTCTCTCTCTCTCTCTCTCCCTCTCCCTCTCTCTCCGGAGTTCATTTCTGGATGGCCGGGACCCGCCGAAAGGGACAAAAATTACACCGACCCCTTCCTTTTTTTATTTTTTTCGGGGGTTTCGGAAAAATGCTGAGAAAATTCGGCTGCGTTCAACACTCTCATTTCTAGTTGTCGACCTGCTCGATCGTCAATCGGAATAAAATGTAACAAATAATCGATCGTATATACTTGAATGCCCCATTTTTTGAACGCTACATACTGACTAGAGATAATAGCTGATCCAAATTATATTTTGCTGTCCTTTGTATTTTCGAAATTTTTCCTACGAAAGATGGTCGTCATGTTGCCCATTATTTATTTCTTAATATACTTGTTCCGTATTAGTTTTATTTTAAACGGAGGTAAAGATTACGTGGACGAAACTAATGTAAACAATACAGTAAATAATTATATTTACAGTTGTTTGCATATTTAAAATTGTCTGCAGTTTCTTTTTTGGCGTCGAGTCCGGGCAAGTGCTTTTATAGTCCCCCCTCCCCCTATTTATAGTAATCTATGCACGACCGGTGTAATGTCAGAGCTCTGCGGAGGGTTTTCGAAAAAACAAATTGGGATTGAAAAAAATCCACGGGGGAAAAAATAAATAGCGAGTTATATATTTCGTGATTGAGTGCAGTAGCGGAGTGGCGAATGGAATAATTGCGCGGTAAAAAATCGAAGTATCAAAAAAGGAAAAAAGTAAAAGGGAGAGAACCGTATCCTAAACGGCTGAAAAACAAACGCGTCTCGTGTTCGGCCCAGTTATTTCTGAAAGACCTCCCTCAGCGCTCCTATTTATCAGATAAATTAACATTTTAATTCCAATTAAATTCATTATTGGCGTTTCCTTTCGAGCCGGCCGGCGGAATCCTTTAGCCGTTCAATCGAATTTATGACGTCGGCCTTCTTTAAATTTGTTCGAAAGGCTATTTACATCAACAACTCGGGCAGTTATTATCCCGCCGAGGGAAAGTTGTGCAACTACGGTTACATTTTTATTTACGAACGGCTATTATTAATACACGATTAGATTTCCAAAACTGATAGGACGACATTTCGTGTATTGTTTAAGGACAAAAAGGGATTAATTCACTTAGACTTTTTATTCCCACTCCCCGGCTATAGTTTTTATTAACAAACGAAGTCTCCCTTCGGCTAATCGACGGAACGACTTTACAGAAGAATATATCTCTCCGGCTGTAATTAATCGACTGATTAATTAATCTTCGCTAATTGAATTGGTTAGAAATTTCCGGAAAATGAAATACACCGGATCTCTCTCCCCCTCCTAGAACCGAACCTTCCCCGGGCAGGTTACTTTTTGCTACCCTGGCGTTCATTAATGTTTAAAACCGCGCGAACCCTTTCGTTACATTTAACTCTCACAAATTATTTACGGCATTTTTTCCGCATCGTAATAATTCGAACGTTGGCCGAAGGTAACTACGGAATTTCGTACGGATTGACTGTGCTATTTTTACATTGTCTACAGTAAAAAAATATAACATGTGAGGGTCATTTATCCACGAATTATCCAAATATTCATACAATTTATCTCTTTTCCAAAATATTTATAACAGTAATAAGTTATTAGGTGGCGATAACTGCTCAATATTTTTTTTATACCGGCGACAAACAATTCGCTCGTCCAAAAGGTCGAAACTCGACCTAACTTTTTCGAGCGTTTATTGGAATGCGGGCGGGCGTAACTTGCAACAAAAACGCTCCTTTAATTTGCAAATCCTTTGCAAATTTCCAACAAGAGTCGATATCATGGCCGCTCTTTTAAATGGGAGGCTTCGGCCGGACTCCACGTGGGGAAAAAGTAAAAAAAAATGTCCCGAACCGGCTGTTTCCTCTGCTGCCGGCATACAACAAATTGTAACGCGACGGTACAAGGCTGTAAATGCAGCGGTGGCGCACGGTTAGATTAATTTTAAACCTTATTAAAATAACAAGCCGCTTGTCTCTTTACTTGGTGAATGGGGCTGGGATATGGGGGGAATAGGCGGCGCTAATTCCATACAAGGTTGGTCGGGAGGAGGCGGTAACCTCAGCTGCGGTCTAATTAATTGTGTGCCGGGGCCGATGGAGCGGACGTCCCCGGGTGGATGTCCCTCCCGGTTTAGCGCCGGGTCACCGCCGCGTTCCCTGCAAATAGTTGGGTAAATAGAGAGCTCGGCTTAGCCATTTTGTTTATTTTGCTCCGTGTACCTTAGCCCGGTGGTATCGGGTTCACCGCCTCCCGGCCCGTGGGTTATTTCCGCGGGCGCCCCTACAAATAGAGCTTCCGAGAAGCCGACGTTTCGTCCCCGTTCCTTCGCTACGGAAGATCGGGTCAATCCGAACCACCGGTCACAGTAAACGGTTTTTTAGTATTACTTTTACCTCTGAGCAAAGCATCGTTGAATTACTAAAGGCGGTACACTTTTCTACTCGTCATTCTTGTATTCAGCTCGCACTTGGCTTGGGGTCAGCAACTTTTCATTTACCACTTAGGTGGCACTTTCTTCTTCAATCCGACCGTGTTGGGCAAGCCTAACTAATCATATACTGCAATTTTCACTAACTTCGGCTGGGATCGCTTAATACTGGGGGAAGCAATACCTCGTTTAGCAGGGGTTGACCCGCTGCTAGTCTGGGAATTTTCCTGTGTCTGTAATGCACCCGAGCGAGCCCCAGTGGAAGGGTTTTTGCCCTTTTCTCCTTCGGCCCTCTCGGGTATTGTCCGCTGCCAACGTTTCGAAGCACTTACCGGTTCCACCATCAGGGTCCGACTGAAGAGTAGATGGACTTGTGGTCCTCTATATACCTGAAGGTGGGGTATCGTTAATCCTCTTAGGATTATGAATTGTTTATCCCCCTATTACTGGAAATCATTTTACCGGAAGTGATAATTCAAGTTGCGGAAGCGAAACCTTCACTCATTTAAAGGATACTACTGTTTCCTATTTCCTCTAACGTTATGTAGTCATGATTTTTACAGTAAAAAATGATTTAATATTATATATTAATTTCAGTATATACCTATACTGCCGATATTAGGAATTATACTAGGCGCCTAATTTTTTATGTCATTTCCTATTTCCAAAATATGATAAACATTAAGAAATATATTTAATCATTAAGGAAGTTAATATAAGTGTATTAAATACATATATAATATTAAATTTTATAAATTCGTGGATAATGCAGACTGACTTTCTACATAATAACTGCATTGAGAATTAGTGAATTTGTAATTAACAAATCATTATCCGTCGGTATTGTATAATAATGGCCCTTTCATATTTTCTGATGGAATAGCTTCCCTAAATGGGGCCTTTGAAGGGGTCTTTTAGACATAGCCCCTTTGCATTATGGGGCCCGTACCCAAAACTTCATTACTTTCTCAGCACTTCCAACATTGCACACCGCCCTGTCCGCAAATTTCACCAGCCTGTAACACAAGTCGTAATAACATTTTAACCAATATAACATTGCGTTATTTACGATCTTATATCCATATATTATTGTAGCCAATCGCATATTTACCTTTTAAATAGCTATTATTGGGAGGAGAATCAATTGAGAACATAATATTGATCAGACATACCGAAGGTGTTAAGACGCTTATGATCCATACATAAGTTTAATTTGTTTTTAATTTTTCCCGTTTCGTTTGAGTAATAAAATAATAATCCTAAACAACTGATTTATCCAGTCTTTCTAATAATGAAAGTACTCCTAAAGTACCGCCTTTTGGTTCTCAAGCATATTACAATTTTTTCAAATCACTAAATCTTAACAAAACTAACTTGCTCCTATTCGTTGGAAACACAAATTCCAATTATGTTAAAATACATATCAACATAACATTATCTTAAAAACGAATTAACTAAGGAACAATTTAGTACTTTGCTTATATTGATTGACTGCTTACCAAAATTAATTACATTTATAATACGTTTAAATTGTATGGCAAGAAATTTTTAGAAAGTTACCGCATAATCGAAATATTCTCGTTAGTCAGATCGGATGAGCTATCAAATCGCTGACTTGGTAATTAACTTGAGCAACATTGCGAGAATGTCAAGCGTTCCTGTGATAGAGGGAAGCGTATCGGGTGCAGCTAATGCATCCGGGTCCAACACTGATACTGCACATTGTTGACAGACGCGATGAGCTGAAACGGGCTCCGGCCGAAGATCAAACGGGCGAAACGATTTCACCGCCTCGTGTATTAAATCACACGTTGCCAGCCTCGTATCAGATTCGGAGTTCGAAAATTGACTTCTGGGAAATAAATAAGGTGCACAGTGGAAGTATTGCGGATATGGGGGAGGACGGAGGTTGTTAACAGAGGGGAAAAAACAAGGCCGGTACGGGAAAAGTGACTTTGTTAGAAAAGGGAAGCGGTGGGCAGGTCGGAAGCATTGTACGATATCTCAAGCGGCTAAGTTTTTAGGTCTCCTCTGACCCCCTCAGGCAATACACTTCCAAATACCCGAATGTAGGATTATTCTCTGCCCTTTCCGGCATTGTAAACCTAGCATTATATAATTTATAATTCGAGAAAGGTGTAATTGAGGAGGTAATTTCTTTAAACTGAAGTAGTGCAGTTTTGTCCAGAGTGCCGACTTATCGACCTTATAATAGCAGCAGCTAAGAAAATTATATTTTTTCTACATATATACAATAAAGAAAAATATCAGGGCAATATGTTCAAAATTTTGCAGCAATGGACAACATTTAGGGTTAATTCTAAAATCTTAATTTTTCATTTAATTAATATTGATTTCATTCGATTTATTAATATATGTGTCGTAAGGTTGGTGGTTTAGTTAATTACACGTGATAAATGAGGATAAAGGACATAAATGAGTCCTTCTAACCGTATAAGATTTGTCTATTGATGCCAGAACATGTTTCATAAAAAAAGTTCATTTGTAATACTAATATTAAGAAATAAAGAATTTTATGGGCATAAAATGAAATATTATTATTGATGGGGATTATAATCGGGTTGAAAATATTATTTTCGCTCAGATAGAATACGTCGATAGGGACCGACAGTTGTTAACGACGGGGGAGGATAACGAAAAAATAAACAAGCGCACGACAAAAAAAAGGAATGAGTTACCACGGAAAATTTCGGACCTCCCTTACAATTTTAACGAACAGTGGTCTATAAACAGTCCAAATTGAGTTGAGGGGAGGGGAGGTTAAATGGTGGGGGGCGGGGAGAGAGAGAGAGAGAGAGACAAACAACATTTTAAATGACTTTCATTTTATCACAGACAGAGCCGGAGTGAGCGAGAGGGAGAAAGAGAGAGAGAGAGAGAGAGAGAGAGACAGAGTGGGTGGGGAGAGGAGGGATGAGAGAAGCTGCGAGCAAGAGGAGGAGGAGGTTGAATAGTCCTACCGGAATATATTGTAATAAGAGTCGACGACCGTGTATGAAACAACGCGGTTGACGATAGCTGGACATTTTAGTTAAAAATTAATTGTCAGCAAAAGCCGAATTGGAAATCAAGCACGAAATATTTAGGGTCCGGAGAAGAATTGTAGAATCCCTATCCATCGGCGCATGCAAAGGTGCGATGAGTACAATAAATATTAGGTATAGTGTAAAAAAGGAAAATAGTATGCCGTAGATTTCGTGTGTTTCTGTCTCCTCTCGCTGATTTTGTCTCTTGCTAGACCGATTTTGTTAATGGGCTTAAGTCTTTGTCCGAGTGTCGGTCAAAAAGGGGTGGTGGTGGTGGTTGGTTGCGGGTGAAGTCTTTTAGTAGGATTAGGGGGTCGAATATAATATTCTTTTCAATATATGTAGTATCCTTTTCAACTTATATATTCTTGTAAATACTTAAAACTCAACCTTAAATCTAAGCGAATAAAAGCTAGTGTGTAAAAGTAATATCGTCACAAACTTAAGATTCAGGAAAACATACGTTATTGAGATTTTATATTGATTTCATATTACTCGTTTATTTATTTATTATAAGGACGTATTAATATGTATACCCTTAATGTATCACAAAAAATGAATCCCAATAATCATCGAAAATATGTAGAGTTTGTAAGACGGTCTATAAAACTTTGGTAGTTAATATTTCAGTAAAGTTTGATGTGAATATTAATATTTAAAAGTTTCGAATTTGTTCATAATCACGATTAAAAATTCAGCAGTATTTGTTGAATCATATCTAAAATGAATATAGGTCCTTAACGTAATTCTTGTAGATTTGCGCAAGCAAAATATTAAATGAGGTACTGTGCTACATGATACTTGTATTGTTCTTAAGTAGTAAATTATAGACTAAAATAAAACTTTGAAATGATCCTTTATTTTCGTTCGTAAAACAAACATTTAACCCAGCAATCTGCCCCTGTTGACAGGGTACACTTCCGGTGAAAACATTTCAAAATATATTTGCTATCGATACTGCTTCTGTTTCTCTGTTTTTTTTTACTCTGCTTCCTCTTTCTTCGGCGCTGTTTATTTTATTCCATCACTTCGTGCTGCACGAGCAGTTGCAACCCGCTTTCTCGGACTCGTGAGAAAGAAAAAAATGACCCGGAATTTTCAACAGAATCGCATGTCCGCGCTTGCCTCGGCCTCTGGCGCTTTTATGCTCCGACATTGAACGCCGACGGCAACTCTGTGTAGTCCACGAAAATAATTGATACCAAATTAATTCGTCGTCGTTAATGTAAATTGACCATATAATTGATGACAATAGGAGGCTTATCGATCCTGACTATTTATATAAGTAATTATCGCGTAATTAGCCTACTTTCAATTTTCGATATTTTATTACGGTCTAATATTATTTTGGCTATATCTTCTTTCAAAATATTCCATTGGATACTGTATTAATCCTTATATGTAATACATTTTTATGATGCATTGATATTGAATATAAAACTACTCAATATATGGAATCGTCTGCAGCATTTCTTTAGTAATTTATTTAGACCGTCGCTAAAAAATAATAATTACATTAAACTCAATTATATTAAAAATTATTCAGCGGACTCGACCTTCGTGTTGGCTTAGCCTTGGATATGATTGGACACGGTTGTTTGCCAATTCGGAATCGTAAATCGGACTGATGTAAATTCGGCCGAATATTGGTGTCGGGCGGATACAAATATGAATATTTAGTTGGGTACACCGGCAGAGACGACGGCCGGGCTGAGACCGGGTGAAATATTTAGGCATTCGGCTTTGATGTCGGTTTCGAAGTGCAGGCAGCGGTTTATCACCTGCTTTGCGATCCTCCCCACATAAGGGCTTACATCAAAGGGAGCGAGCGTGTTCGCTAAGCGAAAATATTTCCAACTTTCCAAAGCTGTGAGCCGTGCAAGCGGCCGCACGATTGGGCCAAGGTCCACCAACGCCCGATGTAACAGATGTATTGTCCCGACGCTCATTTACTAGGAATAACGCCCTTTATTTTCATTCGTTTGCCCTTTGTACAGGGCCGGACGCAGTTATGGCACAACTAACCGTTATTTTACTCAAATTTAGTTCAAATAAATATTATGCTTGCACTTTGTGTTTCGCGTGTTAACATTTTCTAAAATATTACACAGAACATACAACGTACATATTCGGGAATATCATTCCGGTTTTGTCCCTGTGGAAAATTTGAATTATTATTTTATACATGCGGAGAACTAAGAATTGCGTACCGTTTTTAAAAATAATTATCATATTTAAATATATTACCTCGGGTAGACAAACTTTTAGTAAATATCGCTTTATCAAATAAAACATAATAGAATCAAAATTATGATATTTAATAATATGGAGTCACAAAACAGAATTTATTATACACTATTGTGCCATAAATTATGGCAGTTATAACTTTATCTATAGTCGGGTCAAGCCTTGCGTCACATCGTGCAATGTTGTATAGTCGTTATATTTGATTAACAATTCCTAACAATTAATATTTAACTGCATAAAAGTTCTGAACGTACACGAATAGCGTACAATTTCGTCTTATTAAATATACATTAGCATAATCAAATTAAGTTGAGGTAGCGATTTTTCTAGCTTTAAATTGAATTTATCGACTACAATAATCGAGAAAGTATTATCAAATTAGTTTCTAGTGACTACATTCAGAATCGAAGCAGCGATAGGAGGTTAGGTTTTACGGCGGAACGGACCCACCAGTTGTTAGACTTAATGAAATTTGAAATTTGCATAATTCCGGTCCCGATTTAGCCGGGCTGTTAACCGATGTCAACAAAATTATCATCATTTTTACAGGCCATTATGCCAGGCCGTGCCTACACCGTCCCGCTCTCATTTTACGATTTCCCTACTCCGGCTCCTGTTTTCATGAAAGAAAACAGTTACTAAACCCTCCAACAGATAATGAACTCTGCCCGAATAATTATTTTCGCTCGAGTTTTTTTTTTATGCAAGCGATGGAGGCCGAGGATATACTTCGTGTTTTTTTCTATTAATGGACGCAGCTGAAATCCGAAGGTTGTTTTTAATTAGGTCCATTTTTTTTATCAAAAATACATTTTGTCTTTTATTAGTACCGTGACAATGCTACTTTTTGCATTTAGTAATATTCGACAAGATTTATAGTTACATTTTTCTCTATTAAATTACTTTAGTTTATATTGGTTTAGGGTAACGACTATTACATTCTTCATCCGTCGAGTAGTATCACGGGGTATGGCTTATCTTAATAATTGTGTTTAAGCTACGTTAATAACTTCAAAAAAATTAGTATAGATCGTAATACAAAACAGTGGAATATCATCCACGTACATATCTTGGATCAGTTCTACATTAGACTTAGTACTGAACTTCTGTACACAGTTATTAGATCTCCTTAGGTATTATTCAAATCATCTAAGGTTTACAACCTCTCGACGGTAAATCCGAATTTTCCTCAGTTAGTGACCATCACAACAGAATAGAATATGTTGTCGATATGGGTAATTTACTGGTAATATGTTTCGGCATATGGAACATATTGAGGTTTCAATGTTATCTATGTATAATTTATGTCAAAATGTCAAGACGCTTCTATTTCGTTTCGAGGGCTAGCTTGTATTTTTCGCGTGTTCACTCTTAAGTGTGTTACATCTGATATAGTTCAGTAAAAAATATGCGGTTTGAAATGAACGTTTCCAGCCTTATTGGCGGTTAATTTCATTGGAACCCAACTCATTAGTTCCTTAGCCGGTTGAATCCCGTCCGTGAGTCGTAGATCCGGTGTGAAATTGAAGCTGGATGGTTTACCAGCCGGTTGGATGTTGAGGATTAGCCGGCTTCATAGTGTCGGGCTTATTTGCCCGCCGACGGCCTGATTGCGCTTTGCCCGATCCCAGCCCCCTACACGTTTGCCCCGGCCCGCATCCCTCTACCTGTATCCTATTTTAACGAATTAAGACTCTGTGTCTGGATAAATAATTTTCGGCGGAAATAGAAACAATGGACCCGTTAATTTTAGTCGCTTGGTTTGTGGGTCCGCGATACCTGTTAGGCCTATTCGAAACTGGTAGAACTATAGTCGAAGAAGCATCTGAATATTTAAAATTGTTATGTATCATATAAAAATACAGTACTAATGCCCAGAAAGTTCGAAAAACGAATTCGGGATTACTTTTCGCTTACCAAGATTAGATATGACCTAGGTCCGATGGGATTTGTGTGACATTAAGATTCATTAGTCTACGCGAAGGGTTAGAAGATATTTGTTGTTGTACACAACTAGGTTTACATTGTTCGAGTAAAATCGTTTCCAAAATTACATTCTTAGTTCGATCCCAGGGATTTTGTAACTGCAAGAATTTGCCTATCGCATATTATAAGCTCTAGTAAGGAATAAAATCCGCACCAATATTTTTTTTTGGTTCCTGTTCCGCGCATTCAAGTTGAAAGGGATACTTTGGCCGGTGTGCGGCGACAACATCTGCGGCTTAGTTCGGCCCTTGTAGAGGAGCGCTGTATTGTTTCTGGGACATTTGTATAATACCACAGTCGAACTCGTGCATACTGAAATTTAATGGTAGACTTAGATAAAAGAGCTCTGTATGGCTGTTTTCGCTCGAGTATATTTCTTTTGCATAGGATTTAGCGGGAAATAAAAGCAGTATTCACCTCCGAGATCTGTACGCGTTTTATATTTTTGTATTTATATCGTGTTAATGCAGTACCACGGACCTATATGTAATGTGAGTTCTCGGCTTTTCATTAACTAAGTTTCCCGATTACCATATCAACATCGTGCACAATACAAGTATTTTTCAGTTTCGATACGCAGAAAATTTTAAATCTATTCGACCCCTCGGGGCAGAATAGATCGAATGGATTTCGGAACGCGGAAGATAAAGAAAATGGAAAAAGGCAGGGAGCAGAAAGGAGGATGCAGTCTGGTCGGGGGACGGAGGTGAAGAGGAAATGATCGGGGTTGTGGAAAGGGGAGTGGGTAAGAAAGGAGGACAGGAGGGGAACAATGACTGAACCGAGCCAGTCAAATTTAAAGCGGAATTGAGACATAAAATGAGAGGGGAAGGAATTGAGAGGGGGGTGAATGGAGGGCGGCGGGGGGCGGATATGGGCTCGTAACATATATTTTACCGGCTTCCTCCCCGATTTTCGACACAGGATTTTCGCCGGAGGAGAAAATTGAATGTGAAGAGAAACTGAAAATAAGAAGTGGGTAATGAGTTATGGGGCGCGAGCGCTTCTGGCACCGGAGGATATCGACACTGCCGAGGCCGAGATCCAGGAAAACCTATATATATATATATATATATATATATATATATATATATATATATATATATATATCTTGGACTTTTTTTCAATGTCCACATTTTTTTTTCGCCCGTGTCCAAAGTAATAACGAGACGAGCTTTTTCCGATCTCAATTCCATCGCTTTTAGCCGGTTATGTTCGGTTTATGAATTGATCCTCTGAGATCGATTGGGTTGTAATTGTAACTCTCCATTAATTTCTGGGGACTACATAGCGGCGGACCCTATAAACGCCGGGCGGTATTTAAACGGCAGTTTGAATGATAAAAACCGTCGAATTCAGTTGTATTTCACGTGTATCGCGCTTATAAGAGTCACATGAGAGTTCAGTTATCGGTTTGGGGATATTTTCATCAACCGTTCCAAAAACAATATTTGTCGATGACTGCTGTTTCTAGTTTAGCCGGAATTATCGATTGGGAAGTGTAGTATGTAATAAAAGTCCACCTAAAATACTTTACGCGTTTGACACGTATGTATTTTATAAATTGATGCAATATAATCGTGTTTGTATTACAGAATGGCGTGTTCTTTTTATACTTCGTGCCATCTAAAATCGTACGATTTATTCTCAAAATTATTGAATATGTAAACTGGAAATTGTGTAAAATAAATCTAGTTCAAATGTGAACATTTTGTTCACATATGTTAGTTTGGTTTTAATTTTCAGGATTATATATTTGCTCGGAGGTGTTTAAATTATTTCGTCGACGGAGGGGTACGTCTTCTATCTCATAAATTGATGTGCGTGCGGCCTTCTTATGTTATATTGAGGAATCTCGAGCCAATCTAGTGCACCAGATCATAGAAAGTGTGACACTCTGGACACTTGAGGTTATCCCAGAAACCAAACGTGAGAGAAGTATAAGTATTCCGAAAGTAGGTGCTGCATTGAAAACGAAAGCTGCGGGGAAGTGTATACTCACTGTGGGACATTGGCACGCGTATCGACAAAGCCGATCGGGCGCTATATATTATAAGCGAGAAGAAATAAAAATACCGACGGGTTATTTGAATGTAGTTAGCGTCGAGGGAAGGGAACGCCGGCCAAGAAACGAGTGGGGGCCTAAGAGCCGGAAAACTGTTGTTCCGGAGTTTGAACAAGTTTTCTTCGGGCGGGCCGGCGCTGGCCCCTTTATCCCGGTAGCCGGGATATAAAGACTCCACCTCCTCCAGAATCCAGACACAGGATTCTCTGATGGAACACACAGGATAAGCACTATTAGGACAAGGTAGTCCTAGCCCACGGGCCGTACCTCAGTCCTTTACAGAGCATTCCAGATTATTATAAACAATAAATTGAACCGAATACGCCTAATTGGAACCTACCAACTTCCGTCGCCAGACCGAAGTGGAAAATACTAGAACCGGAGGTCGGTCCCAGATATTACTCTTTTGAACTGTTGTTACTTACAAGAGTCCCTTTTCTTGTTTCGAACAATGGTTTGTGGGATAGGGCGTCCTAATTAAGAGTCATACTAAGGCTGAAAATCGCCTGTATAAAGGAACTTACTTTTTTCTTCGGGTCTTTTGCTCCGATTGCCGAGAGCCTCGGGGCGATTCGGAGAGGAAATAATTTCATTTACCTACTACCTCTTATTATTTTTTTAATACCGCACACAGCCGCGATGGTCTGAAACAACCCTATATTAATAATTCGTTTCCATAGGGAATTTAGTATCTCCGCGTCTTGGTATTATGCGGTTATTATTCTGTTCTGACCATATTTAATACGAAAACGGGATCCTTGTATTTTATTTTAATTATCGCAGGAACAGTAAAATCACTTTCTGTTCTTTTATATTTCTTTCTTACCTTTGGGCTTTCAGGAAGCGCCGATTCTTTTTCTTCCTATTAATTTAATACTTAACCATATAGTTAATACTGATTATCGTCGAACTCTGTATTTTTAATTTAAGTAATATTCGCTTTATTAAACTCGAATTGTTATTACTCTAATTGCGAAGGTGACAGATCCACCCCCACTGATAATTGAGGACTAGCGAAGGGACGGATCACATAAAACTACACACAGAAATGAGCAACCGAATCCCTGGAGAGAAAGGAAACATGTATTGTAAGAATGTATGTGTATTATTATAAGGCGAAACAGTCAATATTGCATAGAGCAGAAAGGACTATTCTCAAACCAAACAATCGAAGTTTGTACAATATGTCATTTTCTATTTCCGGCTTTCTTGTGTCGAACAAGACATTGTCTGCACTAGATACGGACCACGGTGCTTTATATTAACAGATTCCCTACTGCGAATGTGTTTTTTAAAATATTATTAAATTCCTAACTGTTAGCTCTTATTTATTGGTTAAACGGTTGTCGCTGTCTATCGATGGACATGACCGAACAAGAAAAATACTCTATAATTGATAATTAGTTCGAGTAGATCGTAGCAGACTAACTAGAACTCGGGTGTCATAATATTGCTCTCAGTATATTGAACATAATTATGTCTCCGCTCTTTCCATTACATTTGATTAAATGAATAGCGGGTTATAGCGTCAGAAATTCATCGGACCAAGAGAGTAGGGCGCAAGGGGAGTTGTAGGAGTAAGGGTCGGGGTGTAAGGAAACTCAGCCCCCCCAAGTGAACCCTAGAAACGGACATAGTCCCAGCGGATTAGTTCCGCAGTAAGGGCACTGGCCGAAATCTGGCCTACCGCAAAAAGATTTCGGGGCGGATTATTGTTTTTTTTTCTTTTTTTAACGCCAGGACAAGGGGGCTTTTGCACTTTTGATGGGCGGGCCGGTGTAATCACGCAGGCCGGTGTAAGAGGATTATGTACCCGGCGGAGGAGATACCCGGCGGTCTCTACCATCGACGCACTGCTTATTATACAGCGTACGGCGGTTCCTACCCCGCAGTACAGATGTTGCGGGACAACTGCTGTCCGCAACAGCATTGTCCACTCCCTCTGTCTCTTATATAACGTGAGCGATGCCTTACGGTCCTTCTTTAGTAGAAACGCCTGCCTCAACACACGCCGAAATACCGGTAGAAAATTAAAATTGTTTTAAATTAGAACTACAGGATGAAAAATGAGTAATTCGGTTCCACGTTTGCGGAAGGGGGTTCAGTCCTTTCGATTTTCATCTGATCCGGTCTAGCGTGCTATTAAAATCTGTAATAAAAGGAGGATGTCGAAAATTCATTTTGTCGGTTTGGCGGGACGTCTACTATCGATGGGCAGGGGCGGCGATGAGGGGGCGGGGGGGCCTGCGCCTTGGCGGTGGCGGTGTGCGGGCCCCCGCCTCTCTCCGGCTCAGTTCCCAACCGGGCTCCAGACTGTACTGTTAGGCACAGCCACGTGCCACGCCCCCTCCCACCTCCCCCAACATAGTAATTACTAATATCTCGGAGTCGAGCGCCGCGATTTCAGAGAATGTAAAACAGTGCGTCGTCATTCCGTACCGTCCTCGCAACGACATAGCCGGTGACGAGCAGCCGGTCGACAGTCCCCCGCTCCCGACGCTCTCGCGATAACGGTCCCCGCCACCGACCATGTTGTGATACGGATTGGTTCGAATAGTGTGAGGATAACGTTTGCAAGGTACGTCGGCAGTGTAAGGGCCGATCGTTCGGTCCGGCCATATCTTCGGACTGCTGCGGATGTGTGTCGCCGTGTCCACCAGTGGTCTTCTCGACATTTAATTTTCTAGTTTCTAGCCGCTCCGACCGGGGCGGAATTGAGGCCTATTTGAATTCTCCGAGTGTCGCTAGCCCGGTGTCGTAGGGCCCGCGCCGCGCTGTACGCCCTGTCACTCTCCGATTGTGCCACTCGGCAGTTCGACGGCCCTGTGACGTACAAGTTATTTGCCTAGTTTAGCTGTGGCCGACTGTCAGGCGCCCACGTCCTTGTCGAAAACGGACATTTCAGCTCGGAGATAACGGTGTCGGCCGGAAATGTTCGTTGACGTACCGGGACGTCGTGTCGCGGAAGTAGCGAAACAATAAATAAATAGACTGAACGTTCATTCGAATATTGGAACATATTTCGGAATAATTAAATGACATTAGACAGTTCTTTATTATTGGTATTTATAAAGAAAGAAGTATTTATAAGTTGTGTAATTATCGACAGTATTAACCTAATGTTAGGAGTTAATATTCGGCTTATTGTTGTATGTTTTGAAACCGACGAGTTTGAAATTTGAACCTAAAATTGTTGGCCAAGAATCGTGAGAGTCGTCTCCGCTGTTCCTCTAATAATTGGGGCCTTCCATTTTCGGTTTTTTTTTTAAATTTTTGGGTTGGTCCACACTCCGCCGAAAAGAATACCTCTCATTCGGAATAATCGATGTCGGTCGGAGTGGCACTGCGGCATTGTCGGCCGTGTGTCGGAGGTGCCGTCCTGCCGATTGTTTGGTCCCGGTCCAGCTAACGTTAGGTCAGGTTCCCCGGGCACGAGTCACGGCGGTAACTGAAACCGCCCCCCCCCCCGGTCGGAAGGGCGGCCGACGAATGAAGCGATAAAACATCGTTTTGCAGTTCGCGTGCTGCAGTTATCTTGTCGGTCTTGTTGGAATTGGGGAACAATATTTCCTCCTTATCGCGATCATGTGATACACACGGTTTACACACTGAAGGAACGCAATCTCAGCGGCCGTTCCTCATTCCGGTCTTAAGTTGAATCTCAGATTAATTGCGACATGTTAATTAAAGTCGGTTGGAAGTAAAATTTATTAGTTTTGTTCTTTTTCGGAGTTTACAAATATTTTCGGATTTACTATCACGAAGAACCTTAATGGTTTTTATAAGTTCAACTTACTGTGTATTATATTCTTTCTTTTATAAACACAAGAACAATGCTGGTATGTTTAACGCTATTAGGTATATCCCTAGGATTCCTAAGATCCGAAATAATTTTTAAAATTAATCTCACTGAGCAATATAGGTTCTTAAAATATTAACTGACAATAAATAATCTTAAATTAGGAATCTTTAAAATGAATAACTTTTCTTCAACTACTGGTCTTGTGGGACATAATAAAGCACGATAACTTTCCAATTTTCATTCCTAAATTAATCAGTTTGGACGGAAATTATAGATGATTGGTATTTTAAAATGAGAGAGGACAAATGAACACAAATTTCAGTAAATATTTCGAAGTACATAAAATATTAACGTAAACATAATTTTGAACCGAGAAATGACAAGTTATGTAAATAAAATCACACGTTCTTCAACTGTGGTTCCGCGGTTTTCAAAAATTGGTTCTATCTACCAAATTTTGTGGGACATGCGCATTCACGAATTTCTTCCACAATGTACCATTACTCTTCAGTAAAAAGTTGAGTGTTATCGCCTCAGAGACGAAAATATATTTGGACAAGCTCGGGGCATTATTTTTCCGTCATATTGTAATCGAGAGAGGTGTAAAAAAAACCGGACCGCCATTACCACTTCGGTTCGGGACAATTGTGCAAGTATATCTGGAAAAATACATAGTAGAGGAGGAAAGTGGGAGTCATGTAAAATTCCATTAGAATTTCGCCATCGGACGGGACGCAAGAGACTCCGGTCTGTGGGCGGGCCGCGGGTAAGCCCCGGCCTTTTATTAATCATAGCCCAGTTATGGAGCCATTAATATCTTTTATATTCTCGCAACCGGCATTTGTATTCAGCCCGAGCGATGAGACGGTTCGGACGCATATTAAGAGATGGCCTGGCTTTTTGGGGGTGGTGGTGGTATAATACGGGGTACACGCACCACTCCACGTATAAACGTTAATGGCACCTCGAATTGACAACACCTGTCGCCTTCAGCCCTTGATGAAGATTCCGAACGCACTTCCGCCCCCCGCCCCCCTTACTACCGCCCCGATCCGTATCGAATGTCGTCTATTAAATAGGCAAATAGATAACAAAGAACTATTAACAAAGACTGGCGAAATACTAGACGTGAAATTCTCAATTTCACAATCGAATCTTAACACTCGGTACCATATAATCTTGATTGTTCGACCTTCTAGGGATTTCCGGGTGGTTACATTACGCAATATATGAAATTTAATTTTCGGGTCGACGAGAGTTCTTGTCACTGTATCTGTAAACTCACTTCGCGATGGACAGAAAAACCTGAGGTGTTCGGTGACCGAAATAGCTATAGCGGTGATACAAATATAACATAAAATCGTATATCGCGTTCAAGTATGTACATACTGTAATATTCCTCGGGAGAAATAATAACAAAATAGTAATATAAATTGGGAAAGAGTTTCGTAAGTAGAATATTTTGTAGTGCTCGTGAGGCGGCCGAGTGGTGAGGCTTCATTAAATGCACTCCGGGGATTATGGTTCCCTTCTTTTGTTGCCAGCCGACCCCGCCAAAACTGCGAATTGGGCCGAAACGCCCCGACCGGTCGACGGAAGTATTTAACCCACGACCCGATAAGGATGTTGATTAGGCCACCTACACGCCATTATTCCCATGACCGAGTTTCTTAGGGACGCGGCTACTTCAACCGCGACTGAGGGTTGTTGGGGGATTTTTCCGATTTCCAGTCGGTGGTGGGGCCTAGGTTTTCCCACGAAACGCGAACCTGACTGTAGCGGGCAAGCTGAATAATGATTGCAATCTGATAATGCGAATTTCCGAAGACTATTTCAGTCATTGAGAGTTGTACTTTCAAGGTTGTTTTCTAGGCACCGTCTAAATTCTTCAACGATAGACAAACGTGGAAATTCTTTTAAATTTAATAATATTCGTAAATACCGAGAGATTTAATACCAATTCTATATGAATGAGGCTAAAATAAATGACTTGGAACAATCAACAAAACATAATTTAATAAATAATATAATTTATGAAATATTTAGAATTTAGAAATGATTTTTTGAAAACTTAATATTCGGGATTGATACGGAATCACCACATTAAATTTTAATGTATTTGGAAAATAATATATCGATTGTTAAAAAGGTGGATTAGTAGACCTGGTATATTTAGGACTGACAATTAACGCGAATGAACATTTCAAATTTTTTAAATTATTACGTGAAATCGTTAATAATACATACTCTTTTGCATCATTTCTTCGAGTGTTAATTTTTCATTAATTGGCCAATAAACATACATCGACGTTACAGCTAATTAGCAAAGATTTTCTTTCACAATACAGTGCCGGTGCGCAGTAACCGTCTGTCTCATATTCGTGGTTAACTGATGATCGGCATAACGGCCAATTTGGGTTTCAGATATTAAGCATTGCGGCTTTGAGAGCCTTCCCTTAAGATTGGTGGTATTCTGGCTGAGAGGGGAAGGGGGGGGGTGGCTTCGGTACGGAGCTTATACCGAGGTCGGGGCCCATTTCCCCGCTACTGAAATCCTGAGTCTATTAATTGCCAAGGTATTTCAATTAAGTATCTACACATTCCTCTGCCGATATTATGCGTCAGCGGGATTTTTAAGCGAACACACTTAATGAATCACAATTGGAACCGCCCGAGTAATGTTTTCTGTTAATGGGCCATTTGGAGTGCTCGTTTTAAATTCCCCATGACCGTGTCATAATAATATAGTGGTTCATTTAAATGTGTATGTCGTTAGCAAAAATATTCTTTAAAAATCATTCCTAATATTTTCCACCACCATCAAATTACACCCATTTGAAACAACTAAAATAGACATATAAATAAGCGTCCAGTCACCAATTACTCGGGCAGAAATGTTTTTTTTTCGTTTGTTGCGGAGTACGAATTGCACAAATTTTAACGTCGTTCGTTTTCCGAAAATGAAATAATAAATGTAAAACTTAATTATTTAGCCCATAAGTCCTGAGGTCGTTCCGAAACTAACAAGGATAACTGTTATCCATAAATGTTAATATTTATCGGGCTTCTTGTAAAACTATTTAATCGCAAATACGGTGTTCGAAGTAGCCTAATAAACTATGCTTTATTATAGAGCAAAATAATAGGTCAAACACATTATTTTTAAATATATGTTTCCGGTAGCTTGCTCGGTCAACATATCAAATAACGAATTCAAATTGTATTTATATGCCAGAATAGTGCGCAATCGTAAATATAAAGCGAACCTACAATTATAAGCTAGTATATTGAACACGCTGGAAATTTCCATGACCTATAATTTAGATTGAAAAATTGCCTCCCGGTCTTAAGATCGAACCTAACCCGTAGGGTGTAACAAGTTCCTTAACTAAATAATATACTAACTCAACTCCATTTGGGTCGATATTATACTCAAAATCACATTGTTTATTGACATTGTATAATCAATTTTACATAATTCTTGCAGTATATATGGTATAACGCTCGTTATTATGTTAATTGTCAAGGTCACATCCGAAGGGGTGTACTGCATATTGTCCGTTCATCCCGGGCTCTATTAGCCCGACCGGTGGGACATGCCGGAGAGAACAGGGACGAAAGAAATTGTTAAAGATTTGAATTATTTATCGTTCTCCTGAGCCATATCTCATTTGAGTCAAACCGAGAACAGAGGGCCACCCCCACCCATTACTGGCTTCCCATAACTCATTCTGCCCGAAAAGTATTTTTCACCGCTCAGTCACCCTATAAAAGCTGAATCAACACCGGGGCCCCCGTACACCGATCCTCTCCATCCTCTCCGCGCCATCGTTGAACGGTTCTCGGATGTACCACGGATCTTAGGGAGAACCCAATGTATAATTATACCCATGGATGAAACCAAACATTCAGTCCCGATATCAAGAAAGGAATAGGTAAAATGGCTCAACTAATAGAGACTTTTTAAGGCTATTTCATTGTACATCGCGTTGGTTGAATTCGATTCAAGGAATTTAATTCTGTATCTATTCTACGTTATCTATAATAAACTTACTTAATATGTTTGCTGTATCTCCAATCTTTTAATATTTTTTCCGGATAGCTGTAAAAATTAGAACGCTGAAATGTAATTTGTACGATTGCAACTAGGGTTCTAAGGTAGGGTAGTTTAATTCATAATATTGTGAAATATACAAGCACTTCCAATATAACTGGTGGTACTGCTATATTAATTACTCAATTAACAATGCCCCGATATGATTTCGAAAACTGTATACGAACAGTGATAATAATAAATAGTATTGTTTATCGTCTTTTGAATGAAGTATAACAATTTGATAATTGTATTGGTCTAGCTTTAATACAGAATGTGTCGGGTCCATTCCATTTACTTCATTATGCGCGGTGTTCCAATTACTTCGAATGTTCATTTGTCCGTGTTAATGAAGTGCCAATGCGCAATTTAAAAAAATGGGCAACTTCGGTTATTAGGTTACGCTTATTATTAGATTACTTTTGAGAAATGTTAATGAAAACATTTCGTCTCGTTGCGAATTCAATAATTTTATGTTGTTACTCATCCTTAACTGTGCGAAATTTTCGGGAGCTATTACTGAAAGACGGGCTTTTAATTGCGTTTAAGAGGAGACGTGTGAAAATTCGGTAGCTCAATCAGGCAAACGCCCCCCGGTATTTTCATATATATATTATTATTCGAACCGAGAAAAATTAACTAGAGCTGCTGGAAAAGCTCGTTTTTCTGGGCCTTTAGCTGTTGGAGGGCTCTCGTATAAAATCCGCAAGGGCAAGTGGGCCCGATATTCAAAAAGTGGGCGTAAGTAAGTAGTCGGCCCGATCGAGTTGGCGGTGGACAATTTTCGGGTAATTTCCGGCGGTGGAAAGTTTCCCATGAGCGACGTGCCCGGCACAGAAGAGGCTGTTGATCTCTGGGTCCTATTCTCCCCCGCAGCCCGTATTTCAAGTTCGTTCAAACCGAAATATTAATCGTGGCCGGCTCGCGCCCGGCTGGTTTATTAATTGTCCGCATATTAAATCGGCCGTACGCCGCTTAATTGTTCTATATTTTAGCCGGTAATGGCGCCTACGGATTAGGCCATCGCTTTAATCTTTGTCGAAGTGTTGGGGGCCGCGCCGCGGTTATAGCGTGCCCGCCCCTTCATGTCGCCCATTCATGAATTAAATATACGCTTAAATTTTTATAATAACTCCCGGGGCCCGCCCGGCCCCTATTCGATTTCCACTTCGGAAAGGCCGGCGGGTTTCGGAAAAGAATTTTCTTCCACCGCGGTTCGATAAGAACGCTCGATGCTTATAAATGTGCATTAGGAGGGGGCGGCCGAAAGCGGTTTTTTTACATTTCGATGCCGTGCTCGGCTACTCGTACACAGTCGATTAAAATATACGAAATTTTTCACACTGCCCGCCGACTCGAAAATAAACAACAATATATGATATTTTAATTCCCTCTCGATTTGGACCGCAACATAGGAGGAATACGGTGTCTGTGAATCTCGGGGGGTGGATATTTGAGAAGAACTCGTGCTCGTAAATTATTATTTCTAGTCAAATATTTCCGTTCCCCCAACACACTCGTGTTTCCGGTTTAATGTTTCGGCTTGACCTAATTAATTCCTTTTTTCATGGCCGCATCATCCTGAAAGTGCTCGATGAGAGTAACTCACAAATATGTTAAATTGATGTTTGGTCCGAGGGATTAAAGTCCCATTTGTATAATGAGAAATCATAAAATTTAACGTTGCGTTTCAGTTTAATCTTATTCTTTATATAAATTAAAATTAGAATACAATTTCTCTTCGTAGTTTTCTTCGATTCTCTACAGACATAAAAATAACTTCTCGAACGGGCCTCCCGGCGTTCGTGCTAGCGGCCTCTAGGCTGGCGTTATATTTGCAGAGAGACAGTTCGCGGCCAAATAAGGGTTGGAGGAAGTTAAAAACTGCCTCAGTTGCCAGTGCCGCTGCCAAGTACTGTACTAAGCCGCCGACTGGGTCGCGTGATTTGCCCCCCGGGCTCCTCCTCCTCCTCCTCCTTCTCCTCCTTCCTCTCTCCCTTCTAGCCTTTATTCACAGACATCATTTGCCCCGATACCGCCTACCCCGCCCCTCATCATAACTCCAAGCCCCGGTTCCCCCCCCCCATAAGTGGTTATGGATTCGCGAACATTTTCTTTTTTCCTCTTTGTGCCGGTGTATTATTGCTGTGTCAGTTACCGCTTAGATTCCTCCGTATATATATATATATATATATATATATATATATATATATATATATATATACACGGAACATGAGAAATGTCAGAGACGGAACTGGGCTAGAATTAAAACTATTTGCTAGAGAGGAACAGTTTCCTCGCGATAGAAAATAAAATAAAAGAGCATACAGTATAATATCACCGACAGAGGTAAAATCGTCTCGGTTTTCTTTCAGGAAAATTTATCTGAACTAGCTCAATCGGAAAAAAGTTATAAACTGTCCAATTAAATATAAATGAATACGAAATGGTGATCGTGATTCCAGTTTGACGGTGTCGGAAACTATCTCGTGGAAGCGCGAAAAGTTCCCGAACTCGAATGAGCTGATCTAACTGGCCCGGCCCCGGCCATCTATCCAGAACCTGCCGTTTCCGATCGGAGTTCGGGAATAAACACTTTGTGCTTAAGCAGAGACGGAGGCGATTTCGTCGCGCATTTACCCCTCCCCGCGCCCGCCCCCCTTGTCACTTCCTTAGCGGAGGCAGGCAAGAGTGGCCGGGAGAGTTGCCAAAAAACGAAGACTGCCGGGATGGGGCGAAGTGTAGTGGCGCCCCTTCCCCACTGTCGCAAAGTTTCGGCCCTGGGTAATGTAAGCGACTCAATAGACCCGAGTCACTAGATCAATTCTTCACGTCCTCGACACTAAATTATTTACCAAACTTCGTTTCTCGGCCCCTAGCTTATTCTTCGGTCGTTTATTTCAGAAGAAAGTACCGGATCCGAATCTTTGGTTAGTCTAATTGAAATCTTAATTCCAACGGTCATACATTTAATATGACCATAACAATATAACCGTGCCCTTGATTTCGCTCCCGGAATTTTCGCTTTCAGCGTCATTTAACGCGCTCTTGAAATAATGATTGCATTTCGAATGAATAGTGTGAAATCGATCGCCCTCCACATTTGATGAATTGTTTATACGGGTGATATAAAGGTTTCATTTCGCTTGTTCGGGAAAAAGAAACCGAGATATCGCAGTTATTTACTTTGTGAAAATGCCGCACAACGCGATGTGAATTACTTTCAAAAGTGTAAAATGCCAGCCAAAGGATTGTACGGGATACTTTTTTTTTGCTGACGGCTTTGTGTGAAAGCGAATACCGACATTTAAAACCATCCCATTATTTACATCAGTTATCGAATTATAGTCGGGCATGTAAAGCTATCCGACTCTTACCGGTTAGAGGATTTTATTTAGGATAACATTAAAATACAATAAAATATACTTCCGACATTACTTACAGAACCTATGATTCTTTCCACGATTAAAACATTAGAACGGGATGAAAAATGATAATTGCGGTACGCCTACTGATTATTAAGGCAAAAATGTCCGTATTTTATAGAAATATTATTCCTCCCTCTTTGCCTTACCTGAGGAATTGTTAGATGTTGGCTATAATTCGGAAAGGCAAAGTGAAGCGTTCTACTCCTTTCTTCGCCAGCTTCCGATTCTTCTTCCTTTCTTCTTTCACCTGTGCCTTTTATTATTTTTCAAGTCGGGAAGAACCTGTGCAGAATAAGATGTTTGTGCGCGATTTGAGCAGTTGTGTTAATTTCACCCCTTCCTATTCTCCCATAAGTGATTCTTCAAGTATTATAAGTAGCTGGTTGATCGCTTTAGAATTTGTTGAGGATGTCTCAGACGGGCTTTAATTACAAGACAATTTTCAGAAATTAACAGCTGTAAAATTGAACGAAATATTATAATCAAGTTGACCTAAATCACCTTGATCAATTGAGCAAGGTTAAAATGAAAATTGACCTAGTGCTCATATTCCGACCGGTCATAGACTTCCCCATATTTTCAAATATCCTGTGTACTTCCACGTTCTTATTACTCATATTCGGAACAGTCCGAGATTTATGCTCGGTAATAAAATTAATACCGGTACTCGTAACATTAATGGTGGCAATAAAACTCGGGCAATAATTTTTTTCCAACGCCTGTAAAGCGGGGCTAAAACATCTGAGCACCGTATTGGCAGTTTTAAAGAGTTAGAGAGTGCGGCCGCTCGGAAATGCCCCGCGCTTTTTTTTAACTTTTATCCATCGAATCGGAAGGATCCGAAAAGTTGGGCGCTTAGTTTTCAAACCGGAAATGAACAATGTTCGTCTTTGGGCGGATGGTGGGGGGAGTGGGACTTGCCGTTTTCAAGTTCAAGACACTAAAGTTCTGCAGCCGACCGATTGAGAAAACACCGGAAATATTTAATGGGGTTGCAAATCTCTTTGGATTGTGCCTTCTTGCGCGGCTCCGATACGCTGGAAAAGGGCTAATGTATTTTGCTTAAGTGACTTAGAGAAGTTGATGCCAACTTATAAGTGTAAACCCCGAAGCGATATTTAACTTTGCTTAACTGAAATAGTGCCCCATTAAATTTACCGACTTTCTGTTGTCTGCCCGACTATTTCCGAATTTCCGGTCGGAATGCAATTGTACGTAAAAAAAAGAAGACTTATTTAAATATTTACAATATCGTTTCTAGAATGCTTGCGCCTGAGCTTAGTTTAAAAACAAATGAGTGATACTTGGAAAGGACTCCATTGCACGCGACGGGAGACTGACATTTTTTCAAATAGCCCTCAAATGCCAGCATTATACTATCCCCGATTCCATCAGCGCGGAATAGGCGAATTATCGATAAGCGTTTACAGCGGTTGAGATTGCTCGGCATTTACGTTGGAACCGGATATTATACAACGCCTGTTACGGGGGCACTTCGCAGTTTTTCTTCTGAAAACGTTTTTCAAACTATTGAAGGTCATCCTTCATATTCACCGCCTTTTTTTGTTTGTCTAAGTTTGTCCACAATTTACTTTCCCATTGTTTAGTTCAAGTGTTTATAGAGATTCTGTTTTTTTAATCAAAAAGGGGACATATTTTATTTCCAAATAAAAAAAGGATATATACGTACTCGAATTTAGGTTGCGTAATATTTCTTCCGATTATAGTTCATTTCATAAATAAATTGTAGAGAGCCAATGTTTCCTTCCAAAAGCTCGTAGGAAATACCACAGTTTCTTCGATGTTCAGCCTCCTCTCGCCAGTTTTGTAGACCGGTTCCGCTGTCCACAGAACAACACTTCATTGGTTCCTTTGTCAGCAGTGTGTTGAGTCAATCGGGCATACTGGTTGCTTGTGATACATCTTGTCTGCTCTTACCTAAATCTGTAAACTTAAGTGCAGTTAAGTTATTCTGGCTGATTGGAAACGCGTAATTATAACAAATCATATAATATTCGTAGTATCGGCTAATCGGTAATTTCAGAATGACGTATAGAATTTTGGGATTAAAGATTGTTTTCTGTTAACAAATTTAAAAACAGAAATTTGTAAAGGAAAGTATTCGGTTTGGGCTGTAAACCTGTTTGGGTACAACATTATTGGCGGCAATGTTATTTATTCGTCCAGAAGGACCGTGAGGATTTATAAGGCGAAGTCCAGGACGAGTCTCAGGCGAGAACCTACCTATTTTGTACCTGCCTCAAACGGAATAAATCTTTTTGAAAAATCGAAGATCCTTTGGTAACAATTGAGGATTCAGTTTTATCATCACCCCCTCCCCCCGTACGTTGTATATTTTCTGTTCTGTAAAGGTTTATAGCGTAATAACAATAACGATATAATAAAATGGCTTTAGTTTGAATGAAACATCAATTAATAAAATATATATGGCAAAATAAATGGTAATAGGGCTATAAGAAATTTGACTAAAACTAATTACTTTTGAAACGTTAAGACGGTGCCACAAGTGTTGTATATCTGGGTTTTGACGCAGTGTTTTTTTTATTACAGATGATTGCCATTAAATGGGTATTTCACAAATATCATTGGATGAGTTATCGCTATGACAATCAATATTGTGATTCTGTACTAGCTTATACAGACCTACATTAATATTTTGTTTCGCGTAAATGTGTATTCATCGAAATAGACCATGAATGCTGAATGGATGATTGTATCGCATATAGGAAATTCCGGAATTGTTAAAAATCCTCCTGAGCATATTGTGTCGATAGATAGATTCAAGTTGCCATATTTTTTTTTATTACTTTTAACTGTATGTTATCGCCATAATCTGATCTTGGAGCCGAATATGAAGACCGATATGAAGAAGCCGTAAAACGCCCGGCGAATCAAAGGCCAATTTTCTTTTTCATGCAAGTTATGCAATTTGCCGTCATGAGCGTCGAACGGCCAAATTAGAGTCCGCCAAAAGGGCGCAAGAATATAATCTGCAATCCATTAGTCGATCGGGAGAAAAAGCACTCTGCGGATGCATTTAGCCCGAGTACTTGCAGGGAATTAATAGCGAATAGTTCATCCTCCAGCCGGTGGTATACATGAATATGTACTCGAAACTGCACCGAATTGAATATTCATGGGGCACGTTGCTCTACATGTATTTCCATTTTGTCGGGCCCGAGGAAATTGTTTGCTTAACAAGAAACGCACGGGGGGGTTGGGGGGGGGTGTCTTTCGACAAAGAGCTGCCCATTGGCCGCACTTGTGTCTGTCGAACGAATCCCAGACACGGAGAGGACGGAATTTCGGATTGTATTTTTCTGAAACTAGCGTAGAGACGCTCTAAGCCTTACTATTCCGAACCGGCGGTGTTAATTTAAATTAGGCCGCCGGCTGGATTAATGGCCGCGGGCCTACTCCGACAGCCGGGTTGACACCGATGTATCCGAATTAGGCCGGGATGAAAACAAGATAACGCCAGAGGCCCACACAGTCCGACTCCCGTTCCCGCGTACAATGCAAATTGCCTCCTGTACGAGCTTTCGATATTCCTACCCTCCCGTTCCTAGCTTTCAATTAAACCCCAGACAATTTCTTCCGGACAACAAACATAGTTGGCGACGGCTAGCCGCGCCGTCTCCGAGTGATAGATTGGCTGATGATGACCCGATTAATTTGCGCCCGAACGTTTGACCTTGTACAGTGTCCGACGAGAAAACCATATCTGACGCGCGAATTAATGTCGTTTCACGGTTATATTTTCCGCCTTCGGGAAAATCGGGACAAATATTCCGGGCCTAAAAACTGCACCAATCGATATTACAATTTCGTGCTACTGGCAAGTCACAATCAGTGAAATGCTGTATATTATTTGTAAGGAAGATGGACACTGTTTTTAACGTTTCTGTGCGCGCTTTTTTAACATTTAACATTGTGTTTTAGCCCTCTGTTTTTAACATACATCGACCTAACATCAATAAGAAATAAATAATAACGCACCCGGGATAAATTTCAGAGAAATAACGAAGTAGGGACTGTTTTATCGAGGTTGGAGAGGCGTTGGGCCGGAGCCGGTGGGCCACTGCTCAGGAGTCAACTGGAGTTTCATTAGGTGGGCGGAGGGGAAATGAAACCGCCCCCGCACGGCCGTGGTTATTCAGTTTGTACCATTAGCGCGGCTACCGCTCCCAAAGGTGTACCCATTCGGCCCATTGTTTGTTTCCCGACTGTCTACACCCTGCCTCTTCTGTCGGCCCCTAATTTAATTCGCCGGAGGCCCAGTTCGAACGGCCCATCTTCGGCCCCCAACTAAACGGGCTCCCCAATACGTTACCCCTATGCCTATATATTGTGTTGTACGATTTGTAACATTTTATGGCGTCCCGAGTTTCTGAAACGAGACATTGCGGTAATCGACCTAAATACATTTTATGAATATAACTGCCTATCAACGACAGTCGTGACAGATAGAATCGAGCCTTTAACTATATGTATATTTTATTGGAATATATATTTACATCGAGTGAGGTATATGGGTGATGTCGATTTTACTCGATGATTCAAGCTCCGATTAATTCTTATCATGTTATACACCCCGGACCACTTTAGTCTGCCACTTAATCGAGTGCTTAAATAGGTTTCCTGGCAGCATGTCTTCTATACGACAGTAGTAGTTAAGTAGTCAAAGACTTAAGAACCAAAAAAATAATTAAATTAGCGTTATCGCGAATGAACGCTGCCAGCGTGCTGTTGCCGTTTGATTGATCTCGGGGGGAGGCGGGAGGCCATTAAACGTCTGGGAATCGATTTAGATGGGAGCGGGTACAATGTCCCTTTCCCGGCGCGGCCTACAAATCGGGACCGATTCCGTTCGAATGTAGCATAAATACCGGGGCTATTAATAATGATCGGGTTCTCCGGCCCGAGTGGAATAGGAGCGGTGGCGGGCGCCCCGGGCATAATGGGGGGTCGCGCTGTTCGCGATTCCATTCACTCCGCACTAAATCCGTTTTGGATCAAACGGCCGTCACCGACAGGGCATATCTCCCGCCAATAAATTCGGCGGACACGCCGTTAGAGGAGGACGCCCCCACCTGTACCGACCGATTCGGTCGTCGCATGTACCCGCCCACTTAGGCCATTCGTCGTAGACATAGACAGAAATAAACTGCTTTAATGTAAAATCTATTCGACGTTACGGTGGAACTTGTTGCCCATAAAAATGACATTCTCGTTACCCGCCAGAGACCGCTTTTCCTGGCTCTGTTAGTTCTCTATTTCGAGTCGTATAGTAACGTTCTGTCTGTTGCCTTTTCTCGTGGGGAATTAGCTAAAACAGAAAAATATAATGATTTATTTAACGCCCAATGTTCTAGTGTACTGTCCAGAACAGACAATGCCGTGGCGCTGCGTCATTTGCAGATTCATGACTTGCATATATTCAACTGACATTTACAGTTCAATAACGTATATGCCGCTATATAGTGTCAGGTAAATGTTACAGAGAAATTGAAATAAATGTAATTCCTAACCATGTTTACTGTGTAGTAGGTACTGTTTGCAGAGTCGCAAATTAATAGAAAGGTGATTTCCAACTATCAGTTTCTCCAGTACAGAGAACATCGAATGCGTTTTTTATTATCCTATATATACTGAACATTATTGTCCAGCAAGTTTCTTTAATCGGACAATAAACTCAAAATAGGCGTAACTACAAATTTTGCTGGGTGAAATAGGGTTTCATCCGTTCCGTACAATCTGTATTAACTAGGTAAACGAAATTGAGTTGGTCGGTTGAAGGAATGAAAAATCTCATAAAATATTCACCAATCACGGTCGCGCTCTGTCAATACTCGGGATATTAAAACCATTGACTTTTTTTATTTCTCCTCCTGCACATTTTTGTCCCACCACCGTGTATTTTGATACAAATATTTTAACAAAAAACTTTAAAATATTTAAAAAAGTTCTTCCATTTCCAGACCAAAATAAAATAATTCTCCGCCGCCGGTAAATTACTATTTTCATGTTTTCTGTCTCTCTACCGGGTCACTTTTTCCCCCAGCAGTGATTCTACTCGTCGTCAGAAGGAAATAATAGCGTAACTTGTACTTAAATTAATGAGGAAAGGGGGGAGGATAATTTACAAGGAAAATAGTTATTCCATTTTATTTTGAATAAGGTAATTGTGCCACGGGAATATTAAATATGGTATACAGGCATTAAGAGAGCGCATCTAAGACAGGAAAAGTTGAGATTTCACAATTTTCTGAAACGAAAATATATTTCACAATTCAAATTCGCGAGAGGGGCGCAAAATCCTTTTATGAATTTTATTGCGATTCACGTGGCACTCTACTGTACTAATATATGCAATAGGTATTATTGAGTGTATAATCGGAACGTATAAATATTATTGCGAACCATATATAAGATAATGCGTTACTATCGCATTTGTACAGCCGAATTCTAAGGAAGACAATATTTGAAGAGCGGAGTGGAATTTTGTTAATCACTCACATATATGAATTCTGTCCAACGAAACACTTCCCGTGATATGTTGCTATTTTTCTTATTGTGTGTCGGTTGAAAAATGTAAAAGCAATGGCCCACGGACCATTTGAGAAAGCCCGAGGACCCTAAAGCGTATTCGGGGGACAAATGATAAGTCGTCATCCAGAAGAGTCAAATAACAAGATTCTCGCTGGGCTCTATCCTCTATTAAAAGGGGCTAATAGTCGACTATCGGCTTCCCTTTCGATTCTGCGGCGGTTTTTGCCCTTCGTTAAAGAACATTCACAGCGCCGTTCCCTTCTTTTATTGCCGGCTGTAAAATGGAAGTGAGAACCGCCCTCTCTCGGACCCTATTGGCTTTCCTCCCCCTCCCACCCCCAACCCTTTTCTATTTTTCCCTTAAAATTATATACAGAACCGCGAAATAGTTTTTGTGGTTGAACTGTATTCGTAAATTTATCGAACATTTGTTAAGTCGTTAATATTACCTATCACTGGAAAGTGAGTATTACAGTGAGCGAAACTTAGTTCACTAACGATATGTGCTGTACACTAAAAATTATAAATTGAACGTATGAACGAATTGAACGAATGCTATTTCAGTTGAAGCGATCATAAACGAGATCATATTTTTATTAACCTGTGTATATTCAACAATAATAAGTAGCACAAGCGTCACCAAGAATGAATTCGACGGGCGTGAAGTCGCTGTCACATTCAATCATCCCCGAGCCCGGTGTTTTCCTCAGAATTTTCGGAACCTTCTTCGGTACCCAATTAACCTAATTGGTTTCATTCCAATTGCGATTTTGATTCTTTGCAATCTCGCTTCAGTAATTTTCAGTTTCTTAAATGAGAAAAACATTTGAATGAAACACTGTCTGATTCGTGGCGTTGGAATCGTTTACTTTAGGTTTTATAAATATAGACCAAATTGTTATATTTAACCCGTTCGCTACCAACCGTCACATATATGTGACACAGCTTTTTTTACCGCAGCCCAACGTCACACATAAGATTTTGTGAAGCAAAATGATTAAAATTTGTTATGTAAGTAGATAGAAATAAGTGAGCTATAAAAATTATTATTACATTTGATATTTTTTAACAGAAACATCTCTCAACAAAATGTTGAATTTTCGTAAAATAAAATGAATTTCATTTCGATAAATCGAATTTATATTTTTTTGTCTTATAATAAATTTCTTCTAATTTAATGTGACACATATGTGACACGTGGGCTACAGCGTTTAGTTTTTATCCATAGCCCGGCGTCAAATATTTGTGTCAGTTTAAAAGAATACTTATTTTACTTTTTTAGACTGTTCTAAATAACGTAAAATCTATTCCGATTGATTTCATATAATACCGAAAAAATCTTGGGCTCTTGTGGATGTTTTCTCCAGAAGGCCCTGGTAGCGGACTGGTTAATTAGCGTAATATACCGTTCTTTTAGTGCATGCGGCATTCTTTAGTTATGCGCACTCGAACATTACTGGCAACTGATTTAATAAAAAAAAAAAATCCCACATTCGTTTAAACGACAAATTGGCCTCGAGATCTTCGTCAGAGGACTCTGCGCCCCGGGTCGGCTTTGATTCGGAGCCGTCGAAGCAAAATAATCGGGGGAATGGACAATCCAAGACTGGGAAAGCTTAAAGCGTAATGAGTGGGCGGATTGGGGGGGGGGGGCAATTCTATTTCCCCTGCCGCGTTAATTGCATTGTTAGCTGTGGGGATGTCGTTTTATGCCGGCTGGCCGATTGCTCCCCGGGGCTCGCCAGGCACTGGTCCATGACCGGGAATTATCGCCCCGGACAATGCCACCCTAATTGGGCCTTACAACCTCATATTCAAACGCCTTACCCGGTTTTTGTTCTATCGCCGAATTTAAAGCAACTTTAACTATTGTTAAGTCTGGACGAGAACAGGTAATGGGAGGTTTATCTTCCGCAGGAAGTTAACCCTCGACATTGCTTTATTGTACTCGTTTTTTTTTAAACTTTATTTTTTTTGTACAATCAACTATTACTAGTTATAGGTACAATGGCGGTTGTTTGAATGGTTTGACTTGTTTCGCTCGATAATGACGCCATCCAGTGATGGTACTTTTGACCTGTATCCGGCCTACAGAAAGTCTCTAGGCCGGTGGCGTTTAAGCCGACGCCGGGGGGGATAATGGATGGACCATTGTATTGTATTCGTAACAGAAATTTTAAACAATTTATTGATCGCAAACAAAGACGCCGCGTTTCTACGGTTTGTGTTTCGGACAACGGTACATTTAGATTAGCGATCGGAATATTTCGTTTCGAGAGAGAGTATCTCTTTTTCGAATAAATGCCGGGCGGCATTCCGGCGAACGTATTTTGCCGCCGTCCGAAAGCGGAGTCGAGGAGCCGAGTTATTGAAGTATAAAAGGATTTTATAATAAGACATTAAACGCCCCAGTTACGCTAATTACCGTGAAATAACGCCGCAGTAAAGAGATTTCACTTTGAGCCGTTTGTTCATAATTATTTCCAACGCGGCGGTGAACTGTAATGGGTTTAATGCCGAAAGCGCGGATTCGGCGCTACGAAGTTGTGAAACCCCCGTCGGGTTAGCGAAAGAATTTTTCCATTAAAACTCAATTTCGTTACATTTCATAAAAATGAAACCATTGTGTCAAAGAAATTTTTTTGCGAATTTTAATTTGCGAATCTTAGTTTCACCAACATATTGGCTGTGGCTCTTAATTAGCTTTTGTTTCGCGGAAAAATGATTTGACTTCAACTCTTCTGATTTTCATCCTCCCCTCGGTAGTTTCTGTAATTTGGTACCACTTCGTTCAAGGTAGGATGTTACCAGTATGAGAGCGAAGAATTTTATTAATTTCTAGGGCCAGAATAAGTGTAAAGTCACAGAAAGTTAGCTCCTCTGAAAATTTCATCATTCTGTACTTCACAGCTACTGTAAATATAATGTAATCTATAAATAATATCATTGCAGATAATGTAATGAACTAAGGATAGTCTTCAACGCTTATTTATGAGAAAGGATAAATTTAAGATTTAGAAAGAGGTGACGAACTTGAGTTACTTGTTTGGTGGCCCGCAAGGTTTTCAAATCATTCTTGTAAGATTCTACCGATTTTTCATAAGCTAGAATATCTGTTTCGTGCCATCATCAGAAGCGTTCCGTCGCTATATTAATCAAGTTCATAAGCACATAAGGCTGAATTATGGAAAAAATACGCGGTAAAACCGAAATATTAATAGAACACTCGACAGGGGAAAACATCGCCTCGTTCTGAACAAAGACGGAAGTGTCCTCCACTTTATCGTTTCATCGGACTCGACAATCGATAGTTGGTTGTCGGCTGGAGGGGGTCGATCCCCAATTCAGTAGCTTCCTAATTTCCGGGAATGGCCAACTTGTATGAAATGGAGGCCCAACTTGAATTTCAAGTTCTCAATTGATTGGTGCCCGCCCTCCCTATTCGGACAGACAATTCGGATGGGGCGAAGGCGGGAATTGATCGCTTCATTATCCCGGCCAATATTGACGACTGTGTCGCGTGTCGTTACCAATTGATGCCGGAGAGTTTAGGGCCAAAACAGGGGTGGGGGCCGTCCCTCTAAGTGTTCGGCTATTAGAACTACACCCCCCCCCATCACCACAGAATATACGAACAGAAGGAAAACGCGACGATATTTCAATCTTAGGCCGGCAGTTGGTTAAACGACCGCTGAAAAAGAGCTTCTGAGTAATTTCTTCTATGATTTATGTCCCGCACTACTATCCGCTGGCCAGTTCTAACGAAAGTGCCCCTATTGATTTGTAAGTGTAACAGATAGTGTGATAAATTGTGTTCCGGGGTTTTCCCGTCTATTTCTGGAGAGATTTCGGCTATTGGAGTCGTTGCACGGATCCCAATAGCGAGACAACTTGGATGGTATTTTAAATTTATTCCTAACATATGTATTGCACTAATGAATAAAAGATTGGGACGTAGTGGAGTCATCCGTCCGGAAAACATACGATTTTTCTTATATTTTAATTCTGCTGTAGTTTTGTTCCAATTTCTAATTGTGATATCAGTTTCACTGAGAAATATCAGAAAATACTCGTTCAAATTTTTGTGAGTTAAATATTGCGGATGATACTTCAATACCAAACAGTAGGGTAAATTATGTCTTGTGTATTCATGGTTTTTATGAGTTTAGGGATTAGCCTGGTGCTTTATACACGTTTCAGCACATTTCAAACCTCTATAAATTATTTACACATTTCCTCTGCAGGGATTATAATGGACCCGTCTCAAATTAGGGATAATTTTTCTTATTGATAATTTTTCTCGGAGGATTTAATTACTGGATGTTATCAATTACGACTAAAAGGCTTCAGGATCGCCATCAATTAAAAAGGAGGACGAGAGGGGATCAAGGAGAGGGTGAGAAGGGAGGCACCCTCCCAACTTCTTTACGGCTTTTATAAACGGTGTCAAGACGGGCTTAATTAAAGAAGTAATAATCTTCATCTTAACTGGCGAAGAGTCTTTACATATAAGGGGCACAATTTTAATAACTAAAATTATAATTTATTTTTGTCATCCATTCTCTGGAAGTTCGGCGATTTATTAACGGACCGTACGTATATTGTTGGGGCAAAGTATACCGGAATAATCTCACTCATTATAATTACAATGCTCGTCCTGAAATTCAGACGTAATATTGAGAAATTTTTGTAGTCTGGGAGCTGTAAATTCTTTACTATTTATACTAAATTTGTAATATTTATATTTTACTCCGCAGAAGTGGTCGTTAACCAAATTTCGTATTCAATTCCAGTTTAAGTTTACGGATTCCGTTAGTTCGGGCGTATTTAATTTAATTAAACTATGATCCGAGTATCAAGATACTAATCTGGGAACCGGTATTACATCGACTGCGCTCTCGCCCAGCTTTCCCCTACGGTCATTCCTTTTAATTTCGGGCCCAAAACAACAAGGGGTTGGGGGAGGGTACACAAAAAGGTGGAATGTTGCTCTATACAATATTACAGATAATAAAATGCCCGACTTCTGCCTTGCGTTACTTTACCGGGGGTTTGGGGGCGGAGTATAATAAAACCGAGCACGTGGGGTTCTAATCCCGTCCGGGGGCTGCAATATTCAAAGCCCCCTTCGGCCCCCTTTCATGTCCGCATTTTACGGTCCGAGGTGTGTTTAACATACACTTTGGGACTACGGCCGAAAGGACTTTCCTTTTGTAATATAAATTTTTAGCCCCCCGCAGTCCTTCAAAGGGCGTCCGGTTCAAGGGCCGTGGGGGCTATCGACCACTGGCGCGCTACACACCCTCTCGTTTGCTTCCTTCCACCAATTTCCATCGCGCTCCCAAATCGAATCCAAACAGACGAAGAGGCTCTAATACGATTTGATAAAGACAAATCCTTCCTACCGTCGGGGCCGATACAAATTTATATCACCGTGGTCATATTACCACGGATAATTTGGTCGGAACGAAAAACCCAATCTATCCTCTTCTACTCTCTTTCACCACGCCACCCGAGTATTTTGAGTATTGAAGAAACCGACGGCAAGAGGTGAAGGGAAATAAATTAGTTCAGCAGTCAAAGCTAAAGAATCAGTCAGTATTCGGGCAAAATATTCATACAACGGAAGTGAAAATATACTAAAACAATCTGCCTGTATATTTCTGTCTATAATTTCTACTGTAAATAACTTTAGGTTCGGATTATTTTTCTAGTAGCCCGTGAGGAAGTATCTGATTTGTCGGAAAACTGCAGTTCCGTTTTCGCTGCTTTCGTACATTTTAAGCGAACGGGTTGCCGAGCAAAGCCTGTATTCTATGCAAACATATATTTCGTATCGATCCGGTAGTCCCTATCGCCGTTGATGTAATCCAAACCGGAATTTCATGCCAATCTACCTTTTCAGCCTAAACCTTTCAACCCTCCCGCACCCCCGACGGGGGCCAATCCGATATTGGCCTTGGATTGAGTGTTGTGTGAGCCGAGTTCATAAGCATAGACTGGGACGCGGAGGCAATCGAAAATCTGTATTTATATCAAACGGTTTATGACGCTACGCTCTTTAAATCACCTGGAGAATATTTTTACACTCTTCTTCTCGTCATATTTCGTTTAAACACACAATTAGATAACTAATGTAAGTTTCGCTGGGGTGAGACTAAATGATAATATTAAACTCTAATAAATAGTGTGCAATAACATTAATAAAATATGGGATCTAAGCGCGTTTCCGGTGCATTACTTTCATAATTATTTGAATCGCAATATGATTTATTTAAAAAAATATCATCAACGCAATAATTAATAATAGGAAGACTACATTAATATTTTTTAAATTTTTCGGTCATCGTAGTATTTTTAAGAATGAAAACTTTTTTGTGGCTGAAAAAAGGTAGAGCAGCTTCTCAGAGCCAATAGTGAAGAACATGTCATAGAATGCTGGTTGAAAATACCAAAACTCTGTCAAAAAGGAGTAACTACCACGACAGGATGTTAAGGGAGCCGCGATACACTGGACATGTTAATATATCCAGTTTGGAATCCCGCTGATTCCTCGATATTATTTCTCCTTTCGCTGGTTTTGTCTTTTGACAGGGTGACTCACCACCGTACTGACAGCCACAGCTACTGAAGATGGCGAGCAGCTGTATTCAATATTTCCATAATGAATACATTAATTATATTATGGAATAATATAATTAAACAGCTCATAATAGGGAATTTTTTTAATAACGTGAATGTATAGCTATATTATTTTGTGGGCTGCTTTGAATTAAATATTTACTTTTTAAGTTGGAGGAGTGGGGTCGACGCGACAACAAGCCTCGGGGCGGTGCATTCTCACTCGGTCCTTTCTCAAAGGGGCGCCTTATCCTTCACCTCGACTCCATATTTAAATTTCAACCGAGCGGCGTTAATAGCCTTTGGATTTGCCGCGAAATAAACAGCTTCCTTTCAACCCCAATTGCCATTACAGAAGCCCGGGCGGGTCGTCCCTCCCCCGGGTAGCCCACAAAGCGGTCTCCGGTCCTTTTGAGTCTCCTCCCCCCCTTGTTCCTTAATTACGCAGTTTCGTTGCAATATTCGCCGGCATCTTATTTATAAAACGTCGCGGCCACTTTGGCCCACCGACTACCCTTTATGCAGCCCGAGACCTGACGAACTGTCATCCCTTAATTAAACCGAAAACATTAGACGGTCGTTAACTTCCCTAATACATCGGAGTGAAGGATGAAAAAAGACCTGAAGACAGACCTTTCAGATGAACTCCACCCTTCGAGTTAGACCTTGACAAAACAAATGCTCCCCAACACCGTAAAAACAAACTTACTTAAGTCTGCGACATCCCATAACTTGGAGCTTAAATTCATTCATTTCGACTGCTCCATTTTTGAGAGAATTTAATTATCCTCTGCTAATATTAAAATATACATCCCGTGTGCAATATTTTGCCCATATATTGAAAACAAGAGTTGGTAATTCATTGAACTTGAATTCAATCAACTTGAAAATCTTCTTGACAGTGTTTTTGAAAAATATTTTCTCTTTTCAATTTCAATACGTTGCAATCATTATGATTCCATCTTTCAATGACCTTACATGTTTACACAATATGGAAAACTGTTGCTGTTACTTTTGTGTATACGCCCTGAATTCCGTATAATGCCGTTTTTACGCTCTCATTATTTTGATATATAATGCCGCGAGGAGTTGATAAAATTAAGGAAAATGTTTTAGCGTCAGAGCCGGGGGAAAGTACGACATTCCGCTGTCAGTTATCTTGAAGGTGGGGCGGGACGGAATTTTCTCGAACAACACTATTTTCGCTTTGGGAAACTTTGTTTTTTGTTGGTCTCCCCCACCCCCATCCCCTATTTATACCTCCTCTATTTAAGTAGAACTTCCGCACGAGAGCAAACAGCGTTGAGCGAAATATTTCCTTCATTGGCGAGAAATTTTCTTCGTGTTAATAGTTTCGAGTTCATTCAACTCTGCTCAGCAACTTTCAGCAACAGAAGTATTTCAAGCCTCGTGTTAACAGTTTGTTTAAAAGTTTATTATAGATTAAATTACAAAATGTGTAGTTAACAGGTACGTGTATTCCATTTTTGGATACCTACTCCATAAACCCGCAGTGTACGATCTAGTTAAGAACTAAATTCAAGGCAATAGATGGACCACGTCGATCTGTTCCGTATTATAATTTATGAAGTTATTAATCCTAATAATTATTATACATTTACGCGATAAAATAAAATTTCAAGTGTTAATTTAAATAACGTTTAAACTACTTCGTAATATAATTTTTTTTCATATTAAAGTATCTTTTAGGCAAAGAACAGACATATAATTAATAAATATCTTATTAAACACATATAATTCCCAAAATATCCTGGTAATCTTAATATTAATATTGAGTAAATAATATTCTTAAGGCCAACCTCATAGTAATTCCTCCTGATACCGGCATCCAAAGACCTTATTCCAGAGTTTTTGTTTTTTTATAACACTGGGTACTGAAGACATTGAGACAGGGCTAGCTGAAGATGAAACATGTGGGGAGGAAACTCGGGCAAAGAGAAACACGTATCAACTTATCGCGCTCTCAATACCTGCATTGTTGCATTGGGTTAACATTTCGCTGTATATAATTTCTAAAATCGTCGGGGCGTTTGATTTCGATTTGTATTTGCGATTGAGAGCGATCCAAGTTTTGATGGGGGACAGAAGAGCTCGGTCGCCTGAATTATGTAGCCATTACGCGTGTCCAGAATAAAGCGGAGAAGTGAGGGTGGGAGGCTCGTGACCCCGGACCTTTTCTTCCATTCTTCGCCCTCTTCTACGTTTTTAACGATTCAGGAAGCAGACGCCGAGTGCCGGCCGAGTTCCAGTTAAGTTTGTCCAATAGGTTTCCGCTTCCAGATCCTCTATCCCCGCCACCCCCCACACTGTACCTTTAGTACGGCCTCCCTAGTTTGTTCTTTTTCTTATTTCTCCTCGAGTTGACGGTCCCCACTCTGGGACATTCTTTTAACGGTGTCGAATCCGTCCGACGTTGGACGGGATAAAATTCTTTGCAGTGCCCCGGCTAATGTATCGGGAAGATAATGCACCTCAGGATGTGCACGTATAAATACTTCCTTCATTTCTTATCTGAATCCTGCAAAGATTTTTTTTGTTACAAATAAGTATTACTACTAGTAATTGAAAGTACTACTAGTCTTTTTTATCATTAAACACTCTCTGGAATGTGATTGGGTAGAACGACTTGGCTTTCCAGTTTCCATAATTCTAATTGTTTGTTCCAAAAAGAGTGTAGGCTAATGTAATATACTGTTAACAATCTGTCCACGAAATAAATAATTAGCGTACTGAATTTCCCTTGGATTGAAATTTTAATCACCCATAATGAGGTTTACTGCTTATTAAGTCTCTTCCCTGGCATGATTCCTGAGGAAATTTAATTTCTTATAATTACCTTTCATAATTCAAATAGCGCTGTGTCTTAATCCCGAAATAATATTATAAATTAAACATTAAAAATAATTACGGGGGAAATTTCGTTAAATTTCGTGTTAATTAGTACCGAAGCTAATTAAATGATAACGTAATTGATTTCACCAGTTCGTTGGGGGGTCGTGGCCCCTATCCCTCCTGGAGAGCCAGCGTTGGCAAACAAATGAAGGGAAGGTAACTTTTCAGGGGCGGATCGCTGCTATTAAGCGCTTCTCAATTACTCCGATTTGTTGTTTTTCAACTCTTTCTCCGGCAGGATAACTACTTCTTGATACAATTCGTTTTGTCAACCTATTTACTCCGGAATTTCACTTCTAATGGACCGGGAATGGGGTAGGTATCTTGTTGTTCTTTCAATTTGTACTCTGTCCAATCGTATTAGTTTATGGAAATCTGAATTTGAGGAAGGTTCGGCATTTTTTGTGCTTACGCTGATACTTTCATAGATAAACGATCACGAAACGACTGATTCATACATTCAAAATCACGACTTGCCATTGCCTAAATTCTGCCTATAGGAAAGAGTCCGGGTATACTGTGGAAATTATGTTTTATGTGATTGATGAGGCCAAAGGAGTCGATAAGGAAAGGTTTAATTTCATAATAAGATGGCGACTAACTGCTAAGTTGTTGAAGGCCCCGATCATTAAGGCTGCTTATCCCCTCTCTTAAGAGGGTATAATGGAAATAAATTCTATTTCCTAATTCAACTTCGCTCTTATATAATGAGCTCTGTTACAAAAAATTGAACAACTTTTTTAATGCGGATTTATCATTTTTCAATAATACCAAATCCTCTTCCAATTAATTAAAATAAAGTGCCGGGATTACAGCTTGTTGAGGTAAATTCGTGAAACAAATAAATCTCATTAAAGATTCTTTATTTATATTTTTATGCCGGTCATAAAAATTTAAAATGCAAATAACTTTCGAGATTATCTTTGCTCAAACGATTAACAATTCTGATATACGTCTGCGGTCTTCGTACCGTCGATATTATTTTTGAATAAAATACATTCATATTATAGGTTATTAATGGATAGATCCGCTTAAACGGCCAATAAACAACAACGAGTATTCGGTGCCGGTCGAGCCCTATTGTGTCCTCTAGAGAGGGGGGTATCGACCCTTCTCGCATGTTCATTCCGTCAGGTCCGTATTTCAATGTCGGCGGCGATTAAGGCCTCGTATAGTGTTTACGAGAGGCGGCCGAGGCGATAAAAAGGAAAATTCAAATGTGTTTACCCCCCGCAAGGGCCCGAGCGCGTTCATAACGGAAAAGGGCGGTGGAGAGGGAGAGAGGGCCGGATAATCAAACTGGAAGTGTCCCGAGCGCCCATTAGCCGATTCATTAGCTAATACAAAGGGCGGCGACGGCAGCCCAAACACATCCGAAGCGGTCACAAAACAAGGCCCGGTGAAAATAGCCGATGAAAGGAAACAGAGAGGGGGAGGGGAAAAAAAGGAGAGCGGTTCTGGTAACAAGCCGTTTACCAGTGAATAAATGACGCCCGCTACGTCCCTTACCCGGGGCTAAATAAATTATGGCCGAGGGCCCCCGTGGACCGTAATTTGCCCCCCCCCCGCCACCCCAGAAAAAAGTAGAGCTAAAATTTGTTGAGATATAATATTCTCGGAACCACCCCCTTCCCACCATATTCTTTCATAAATAATAGATCGCTAGGTTGGCGAAACATGTACTAACCCTGTAACAACGTGGCGTGCCCCCGACCGCTTCCCTACTTCGACTTATTTCCGACGGCGGGAATTATTAAAGAACGAAGAGTACCGGGATAAGAAGCTAATGTGAAATCGAACTTTCGGGGGAAAAACACCGTGCATCGTGTTGATCAAACGCAACAATACGCTGGCGTTGTGAGGGGCGGGGGTTGTTAATTAAAGGATACTGTTGTTTGTTCTGTATTTACAAGTAGGACGTCAACAACAGTAATGAAATTTGGCTTTTCAACCCTTGCCCATTGACCCTCTGATTTAAATGAAGTTAAACATTGTATTAATCAAAATAATTACCACTTTCAAATATATATCTAGTAATAATTATTATAATTAATTAATCAATTTCCGGAATAAGCGACAAAATGTCTACAGTTGTATTTAAACAATACGTTATGTCGGATCGATTTGAGCCAAAATTTGACGAGGGTGCCAAACTTGTGACGGTCACCGGCCCCGGCTACATTTCTTAATTGTGCCTGTATAAACTCATAGCTTGAACAAATATTTGCGATCCAATTTTCACAGCGTTACAAGAATGAAAAGTAAACAGTATCCTGTCTCCTTTGCTATTTATTTTGCAAACCGCCCTATCCGACGGACAGTATAAATATCAATATAGATAACCCTGAAAGGAATCAGAGAGAGAGAGAGAGAGAGAGAGAGAGAGAGAGAGAGAGAGAGAGAGTGTGTGAGAGATATTGACAAGGAATATTTTAGTAAAATATTCCTTCTAAAGGGTCCTCTTTTCCTGATTTTCTATCGCCACACGCTATTTTTGTCGATAGGTTTCGCCATCATATGTTAAATACAAGTACTATATTATATTTACTTATAACAATACATTGTTCGAATGGGTAAGTTAAACAAGTATACAGTTTTGTTCAGCCCAATAGAACTTAAAGTCTGAACCACCATATAACGGGAATGTCTGATAAACATTGACATAATGATACAGAGTGAATATTATTATCATAAAAATTTCGGACAGGTCAATATTCATCGCTGAAGTGTGAAATGACAACAGATAGTTTGGTGATGTTAATTTCGTAATACGGTGAAGAATATAAACGGCGTCCGAAAAGCTATTTGGGGCGGTGCGGGCAGATTAAACGGTTACTCTGGTCGGTCATGCAAAGTAATCTTGGTTCAAGTTGGCTTTTTACGAGGCCGTTCCGAAATAAAATTTCAGTTTTCCCAACATTCGCCTTCGGCCGACCAGCGACAGCTGCCCAACAGAGATTAAACGAACCGGTCCCATTAAAACAATTCGATAACAACGACGATGGGCTCAATTAATCAGTCGGTTTATCTTGAAATAATTTTGGTGGCGGGGAATCGAAATACCTGGGAATGGTTCGATTTAGGGCTTATGTACCAACGTCCTTTTAAAAATCCGAATTTGCAATCTTACAGTTGGAAAATAATAAACCGTCACTGAGCAATAATATTCAACTTATGGCCCCGTAAATGTGGCTAGTAGGTTCGTTGACGTTCGGAAGTGTTCAATTTATACGAAACGCAGCGCAAAATATATTTCCTTCGTACTTGGCCGGAGGGGGGAGAGAGCGAAAATTGCGATTAAATTTCGTTTCACAGTCGACATACGTGTACCGCGAAAGTTCCAGAAATTGTACAGAAAGCTAAATGGGACGTCGCCCGCAGGGAAAATAAGCGCCACTTTTTATCGCCCCCCTCCTCCACCTCCTCCTCGTCCCCCGTCCAACATAGCTGTTATTATTTTCTGCGTGTTCAAAGTTAAAAATGAAACCGAAAGAGACAAATTTTCAGCTGTGTCCAACCGCCCATAAATTGCCCACCGCGAATCAAAAACAATGAAAAAAAATCGCGTAATTTATATTCACACGAATTCATTAATTAAGTCGACCCGCCATGGTAATATACCATGAGCAATATTGCGTTTATATTACGTTTAAGATAATAAATAATAAGTCAGATTTGAGCCTTGTATACGATCGATTATAAAAATTCGGCAGAAGTGTGGCTGTTATTAAAAATCCATTTTGTATAATGGGGATTTGGGGCGAATTTAAAATGGGAGAGGCTGTCCTTTGATCCGGGCCGTTGGCGTTGGGAAGAGTGGCCCCAATCTATTGAGCCCGCGGGGCTTTGGGATTTGTGTGCCCGGCGGAGTCGGGTTTGGGGCGATGGAACGGTTCTATAGAGAGATTGAGAATAAATTGCCCGACTAAATCGGCGGTGGCCGCCGCTTGTAAAATGATTGCGACTTATTTTTGCCTACCGCGAAGCGATTGTCCCTAGTCGGAGTCATCGGCCCCTTTCCGTTTTTTCTCTCGCTGAACTGGCCCCGGGCACTTTTTCACAGGCGGGCTCTTGGCGAGGGGGGGAGGGGAGGGGACGGTCCTGATTTACCAGAGGTTTCCTTCCTAGAGGATTCGGAGAAAGAGGGACAATGGGGTTTTCTTCAGCGGAATTGTGACGGCACCCTTTTTAAATATATACGACCCTCGGAGTCCGGTTCCGCCGACGGAGTGAAACGCTTCCGAATAGGACCGGACAAAATATCATAAACATTACAGCGGTGTAATTAATTAAATGCCCTCGGGATTGTTCTTAAAACGTTTCCTTCCGCCGGTATTATTCGATACGAATACATTATTCTGTAAAAATTAATTAACACGTTTTACGTATCTACGAGATCGCGAGAACACTCAAGTTCCCCTACAGTTTTACGCTAAATTATGTTATCGATTAGAGAGACAATCCAATATTAAATACTGTATTTATTCCATTGCAAATATTAGTGCATTTCCTACCGATTAAATATTTAATATACGGATCATTTAATATAGAATTGTTGTGCAATTTCCACGGGTTATGAAACAATATTATATGAACAATGGACAAATGTAATTGGTCGTAGTGTTGAGTCAGTCGAATGGATTTCGATAGATAATGGCAAATATAGAACCTGTTCATTTTCATTTTTCACCGCCCGAAATACTTCGTTGAACGGAAATAAATGGTGAGCGACGCACTCTAATCCCCACTTTGTTACACTATTAATATCAGGGCATCATAAGAGCAAAATTGTTTATAAAATTTTCCTTCGCGCCAATAACGTCAATTCTGATTGGAGTAATTTTTGTGGGCATAATCGAAATAGGAGGATACTGGAGAAATGAAATTGTGAAATCGGGTTGCCGCATGACTCGATAGCAGGGACTGTTTGGTTAGCGAATTAAATTAGCCCGCGATTACGAAGTCGGACACATTTATTACGGAACTCTCTTGCGCCCCTAATAACATGAACCGCATACAATCTAGCAACATGTGTTCCGGCCATCACGCGACTATCGATTGCCTCGTGTTCCACGCGGACTCGAGGCCTCTTAATTTCTCCTGCGGAACGTCTTAGTGTGTTAAACTGAGTGTAAAACGCACCGCACTTGTGCACCCGAAACGAGGTATCAGGTTAACTGCGCTTTCTCGTTACAAACGTTCAGTCTTACGTAAGCGAAGTATTTTTTATTCCGATATTTATAGATATAAGAATAAAAATTAAGGCACGGCCTAAATTTGTTCGGCCGTATCGATCGGAGTCGAAGAACGGAAGTGTTTTTATTTAAACCGGATCATTGAAATAGATTCCTATCGCCGGAGGAGATATTAGGAAGGAGAAAAAAATAAACGACCGGTTATCGGTCAGGCTTCAACGTCAGAACTGAATTATCGGGGCGAGCGTGAGCTGTTTAGCGGGAACGAGGTTACCGATGATGAAATTGACGTTTACATCGTCGGAATATTCATCAGGGGGTTAGGGACCATAAAACCAAACAAGGGGCCGAGCTGTTGAGGTCGTTGACGCGTGGCCAGAAACAGAGGGATCGTCGGAAGTTTTGATATTTCGGGGTTGCTGGGTGGGAGGGTGGGGGGTTAGATTTTGTTTTTGTTTAGGCGACCCCGGGATTTTTTTAAAAATTTTTTTGTTATACCCATACAAGGATATTATTGTCCCGGCGTATAAAAAACCCTGCAGAGAACGGCCCCAGTCTGGCTTCCGTCATTCTGAATTATTCAAGCGGTATTCGGACCCGGGCCCCCTCCCGCCACCTATCTCTCTCTCTCTCTCTCTCTCTCTCTCTCTCTCTCTCTCTCTCTCTCTCTCTCTCTCTCTCTCTCTCTCCCTCTCCCTCTCGCTCTCTGGTGGCGTATCACCTCTCGACAATGCGCCGGCCAAAAAGGATTTCGGACGCTGCACCGCTTTTCGGCCGGAAAATCGGCGTGAATTCATTACACGAGAGTCCGTCCCCCCGGCCATTCTCCCTCCCATCACCGGCAGAAAAGCGGGGAGAAAACGCTTTTCTTTCTCTTTCTTTCTTCTTTTTATTTTTAAATCCCCTGTTAATTTATACTACACCAACACGCCCATTTCAAAATGAAGAAAGGGGTATACGTGTTTTCTTTAGGACATACGAATTATTCTTTTTTTTCTAATGGCCGCCTAAATGGTACGCAGGATTTTTATAATTGGGAAACGGGCGTAGGCATTTCCAAATAAAAGTAACATTTATTTAACCAACGCGTTTCTTAAGTTGTAATATGAATAGACAATGTTGTTGACAATAACTGGTTGTGGAAAGAATATAAGGCAATGAAGGATTGGAACTACGTGATTAGTTTGGAATAGATGGATTTATATCGAGAATCGGGACTTTAAAATCGGAATTAACTTTGAAGTTAATGAAATAAATAAGGTTATCGATCGGTTATGGATTGCGACGATTGTGTTTTATAGGAGGAGGACGGTATGTGGGCTCAACTTGAATCTTTGTCCAAGTACCGCACTTGATTTTTCCTATTCAGTAGGGACACGTTTGGGGAAAACGGGAGTAAAAGTACCACTTCTTAGCGTAAATATTACTTGCGCACTTTTTTGAAAAACTTTATAATTTAATTCTCTTCATAACTGCTGGCCGCGGATCCTTAGTTAATAGGTGCTTTCTGTTGCCTCTCAGGTGCACAAATATTGTGTTTTAATTCGGGGCATCCCATGAACACGAATGAATTTGTTATTTTTCTAATATTTTCACTTTAAAGACACTATTTTCTCTAATTCCTAACGTCAAAAATAGTCTCGGCAATCGAATTTCTACCCATTAAAGGAGCTCACAGTACAAGGGGGTCTCAGTGTTGACTAAGCGGTAATATCTTTCCAGTTTAGCTACCCATGAAGTTTTTTTTAAGCTCGCGTTATGTTTCCGCCATCTTGAATTATTCAAGAGGGAATGCAGGGAACCTTAATGAGGCCTTCGTTTTCCTCGAATTTCGTCTGATCTCTCCCTTTCTTAGGGACATGTCAAAATCCATTGCTGATTCCGTTCCCACCATTCTGGTTTTAGATAATAAAATCGCATAAATAACCGATCGACCTACAGAAGTGTATAATGTTCGTTATTTATTTCTTCTACTTATTCCTTACAGTTATTAGTTATAAATAATGGGGTTCCCGACCGCTATATTTCCTGCGAGTTTCGTAAGTTAAAACTAGTAATAATAGAAGGAGAACGAAGGTTCTGACTTGATTAATATGCATTAGGCCTACCCCTTTAGTTCCTGCAGCTGTTATTACGTTCCATGATTTGTTCCAGTCTCCAGTATTTTTTTTTATTTCAGAAATTACGCTACTTAAAAGAAAAGTTTTGTTCCTAGCGCGGACATAAGATTTTATGTTACATAATATAGTTTCGAGAGTCAATCTGTCCAAAGTGCGCAATGATATCTTTGTGAGAATGGTATCATTAATTTATTCTGTTATTATTAATAAGTTGCTGAAATTCGGAACGAATTCCACTGAACTTTAATTAAGCAATTAATTTTCATGCGACGAAGCTCTCTTTTCAAATACCGAACGACCCACCTTCCAGCCCTGTAACTTTCGTGTAGCATCTATTTCTTTTATCGGGTCTGGGAATTTCTTGCCTTTTCAATTTCATGACTTCCTTACAGATTCGATTCCAGTGCTCCTAGAGCGATGTAGTCATCAATCCATCATTAATCATCCGTCATCAACCGGCGAAGGGTTGCAGCCGCGAAGGTAGGCGTTGATCGTTCGCCACGTTTCACAACCACCAGAGGGAAAGGAAAAAAATATGAGCGCCAAATCCAGTGGAGTATTTCTCTGTCCGCCATGATTCTCTCAACAATAGTTCTGTTCCCGAAGTAAAAGGAAAAAATGTTCCTGTGTTTTGAATTTGATAGCTTGCCTCCCAAGATAACTATAGGTACCTTGATAACTTCGCTGCTGGTATCTACTTCAGATTGTCCCATACTTATCGAATTGCGTCGGTTATATCGGTTAGGGCTATAATTAGACCGGTAGATAGCGGTGGGCCGGAATGTCGGCCGGCAGACGAAATCGGGCTCCGATTTGGGAGGACACGTGGGTTGATGGTGAATAGTTTGTGAAACAGTTGTGCGTTTAGGTAATATCAGGTGGGCGTCGGATGAGAGCGGCCCTAATTGTGGGCCCCCCCCCAACTCCGGGGCATTAAAGGTATTCCGGTATTTAGAACTTGGGCATTTAGCCCCGGGCCCTCTCACTATACGGCCCCGTACTTAGTGTCGAAACTATGCCAGTCATTTATACGAAACGTACCGATCCATAATGCCAACAATGCGTCCGTCACCCGCTCAATATTACAGTTATCGGATAATGCCCACGCTCAATAGGATACCCGGAGAGCCGTTAATATCCGTTCGTATTAATTTAGTCATCGCATTCATCTAACCCGTTCGTCGGCCGGGAAAACTTGGTTTAATTTTACGCCCGGATACATTATATACCGAAGCGGGTAACAATTTTCTGCTTCTTCATTAAGCAGTTGTTTGAACTTTCGGTAAATCCGGGATACGGTCTTCGGGGTATATTATCCCTCAGGAACCATCTATCATTCTCTTCTGCGAAGTTGGAAACTTCAATTACAATAGTGTATAGTCCAGTTTTGTATCGTGATATTCGCTCAATTCCATTTAAAAAGAATTGTAAAATGTTACTCCGAATAGTTCAGTTTGCAAAAATTGTCTATAACTGCGTTCATCGGTGAAATGACCGAACATTACAAACATAAATAAATAAAATATGATACACGAGGAGCGAATTCCCTTGCCGGGGGATGATTGCCTTGCACGATTATATTTCTATTAACCCGATACTGTCAGGACGGGTGTTACAATAACTGTTGTTAATATTAACCTTAATATTAGCTTCCATATAAAGTTAGGATAAGGGAACTAAAATTGTGCAGGACATCGCGGAAAGCGGTACAGAAATTAGATGAAGGATTTACGAGGGTATTCACCGGACACGCGGAACGTGCCCCGGCCGCGGTCTGGACAAATCTGATATTTCGCTTATATTTGTTCAACCCATTTGGCTGTTCAACCTCATCCTTAAATCCGGGGCGTAGGGCGTCGCGGGAATAGTGTTTAAATGGGGGGGTCCCGTTTAGTATTCATGGGGTTTTATAGAGCTACAGGATATTAGCACGATGTATATTACACCTGAAAGTAATGGAATAGCTAATGTCATCTGGTGTAATGCGCCCCCCCCCATCGGCCCGGGGCTGGCTGCTTCTTACAGTTACCGCCCCCGGCCCCACCCTCGACACCCGCTGAAGGTGACACGCAGCTCACCCCACTCAGCGCACCGATTAACGGCCGAAGACTTCCATTAGCCCACAGCCCACTAAATACCGACCATTTGGAACCATTGGTTTATTTATCAGGATCCATTTGCGCCCACATTCTGCGAAAAACGAACTGTTTTTTTTATTCGATTAAAACTTCGAAAAAAGTGACTTAAGTTATTTAGGTTTGTTCGACTTGCACTCGATTCAGTAACTATTTAACCTGTTTTCGTTGTATCCGTTATTTCCGGTATTTTTTGTTTCTCGAGAATATTGTAGTACTTCAAATACATAGTCCCCATTAGAAAATACGAAAATATTAAAATTTTCTAAATTGTAACCATTTTTATGCGTACACAAGACAGGCACACATATTTATAGGTTAAATTATTTTACGTACAAAATAAAAATAATTAGTTTACCTTTCTGGTGGGGTCTGTTGATGCAATGGATTATGCGATGTATATTTGGTGAGTTATTATTCTACGCTATTGATCTTTTAAATGACTTTCTAAAAAAATATTTTAACGTTATTTGTGCGTTATGTTTTAGCTACCGAAGTTTAATACAAGTCTCAATTTTCAAGGGAATAGTGCCGCGGTAATATTTTAAGAACCCCCGCCGCCTATTTATTCCTTTCGGGGTCGGTCTTGCCACCCCTCTTATATATATATGACTCCTCTCCCCAGTGTCAACTTTCTCTCCTCTATCTCGAATGCGACTGCAATTGTAATCGAGTTGCGTCGGCCCGATATGGAAATTGGATTTACAAGACGCTCTATGCAAATTACGCAATTCCCGAGGGGGACTCGACTTTATGATACTGCTAGTACCACTGAGGTGCTGCTGGGGTCGGCACTTCTCCAACGTTGCTGCGTAATTACTTTTTTTCCGGACATACTTTTGGTTCCAATTATTATTAGTATTATTATTATTCACCGCCGAAAGTCGTCAGAAAAATCACGGTACGTTAGGGTAACGCCCGCTTTTGTTAGTACATTTCAATATTTCTTGCTGAAAAAATTTAGTTGGTGGAATATACACGTTTATTTGAACTTTATTCTTAGAGTCTGGCATTTTCTGTTCCCGGGAATTGTCGAAATAAAACAAGTGTTCCCAGCAAAAGACCAAAACAGCGGGAGGGGACACACGAAATATGCGTTATTCCAACCCCTGTCATATCACAAAACAAGTTTCCAACTAGTCCTTTTAATTGTTCACCTCTTAATCGCAATGGTCAGGTGAAAATGACGAACTAACAGGGTAATTTTCTTTAATCGTTTAGGGGCCGCGCGGCTGGGGAGTGAAGGGGATGAAGGGGGGCTTTGTGTGCATTGCGGGGGTGTAGGGGGGTAACCGGTGTCAGTCCGAGATCTACGATTGGTCACGCTCGGGCCGTCCAGGCGCCTTCGCTCAGAAGCGAACATCCGCCCCGTGTTAAATGATACTCGGACCCGCCTTGTTGTTTTTATTAAACCCATGTTTATTCATGATTAAAATTTGGTAGTTCCCGCCCGGGGACGAGGAGTACAGGAAAAAAACTCTTTCTCCCTTAAAATCCTAGGCAGGCCCTCGTCGTGTGACCCTCAAAGGGAATATTCATAACTTCGTTATCCTCTTCATTAATATTGCACAGCGTTACACACCGACTGGGACAATCTGCTTTTGCCCGAACAACCGTTATAGCCGGCCTAGTGGTCCATTTTAAAACCGTCGCCTGATATCGAAGTCGGTTATTAGCTAGGTTTAAATTGCGCAAATAATAACAAAAATTTATAACTAATTAGTTTATAGAATGGGCAGTGAAATGGTGTATTTGATACTTCCTCCCCATTTCTCACTCTTAATAGGCAGCCGAATCTTAGCCTTACACAAGTTAGTTATATATAATATATTCCCATTTTCCATTTAATCTTTTGTTATAATTAGGTTAGAGGATTGTGTTGAATAGGTTAGTAAATAACGCATTCATTCAAATATGTTCATATTTGTTTGATTCAGTATAGTAATCGGTTAATGAACTTGTACCGCACATGTACACTCGAGCGTGTACTTGTACATTTCGCTTTAAACACTTTAAACGAAATTCCAATATTACTGATATTACATTACCTTCTGTTGCAAAATCGCTACAGAATATATCTCAACCGGCATTTTTAATCGCATTTAGCGGCTCCCTTCTGTTGCCGCAGATGTTGGCAAATAATCCTTAGAGTTTTCAAACTATTCCCTCTCTCTAAGAACTTTCGGAAAACATTTATAGAGTTTGCATAGAGTTCGCTAAGCCGGCGAAACGGACGCTCGAATAAACGGTATTATTTGTCCGACAATACATGTCTGGGATCGGAATAGCCGCTTTCAGATAGTCTTCTTTACATTCTCCAAGCGTTGTACATTCTCCCGCATCGACAGAATACAATTACCCAAAGTTCTTTTCTTCCGTTCGGTCTCCAACGGGTGTTGACTCGAGCTTTTGAATTCAATATTTAAATCGATTTGAACCGAGAAATGTCATTGCCAATGTTACGTGTTTCAGTACAGGTTAACATCGAACCCTGACGTTAACAGCCGAAAATAACGTAATTCTATCTGAATTATTCTATCGCTAAATGTGTTTAACATTTAACGGGTGTCTGAAGGCCCCATTTTCTCAATAAACAATAACTACAAAGAGGATACGTGTCAAAAAAAGAAACAGTTAAGGTTAAAGAAAAGTTTGTCTAGATTTATTTCGTTATTATATTATTAATTATGATCTTTCTTTTTTATTGCTGTTACTCAAGTTGTTAAGAGTATCAATCAGGGGCGTATTTTACCATATTAAGTCCCCTGTACTGATTTAATCGCTCACCGATTGCGGTTTAATGGCGCCTTTTCCGAGTTCCGGTTTTTGCAAACCAGGGAATTGAGCTAATTGCGCGTCAAATAACAAACGAACGTGCATTATTCCTGTTTAGCTCATCAGCGGTAGGTACTTCGTGAACGATTTCTCCGCGCGACAGGTAATCAAATTAAGCCGAATATAAAATTGCCAAAAATCGGCGTTTCTCCGTCCCCTTTCGCTGATTCCGGGAAAAAGTGGGAATTAAACCAAACCGCCTAAAGTCTAGAAATGGGGCGAGGGGGGAAAAAAGTAAGCGCTAAAAATCTAGGCCGGACGTCGGAGGATTGATCTCCCAATTTAGGATAGCTGGGATGGAGGGGGCGCCGGTATCGGGCTCGTTAGGAGAGGCCCTCGGCTTTTTGCCAGCATTGAATTACCGAGCTACCGAAGATTTGTAATTGATGCCTTAATTGCGCGCCCAGGTCCCACCCTCGAGCTATAATAAAGACTGGCGCACATCTCTCCCCCGGGGCTCACACTTGGGCTCGGTTTATTTTTTTTCCCCACCACCTTCCGGGATGTTCGCCCCCGCCCTCCTAATTGAAAACAGCCCCCGACGTCTTTAATTTGGCGAAATTAAACATCGCATCCCCCCGAGAACTCGGTTTCTGGACCTACTGCGCGATACACGCGCTCTCAGAGCGTCGCCCGCCCGCCCGTCGGCCTAATTGCCGAATTATCGATTCGAAACGTTGGAAAAAGGTAAATGAGCCGGCCTACGGCAAACGTAGGAGAAATTTGAATAGCGCGTACTTCTTCAATTATTGAAAATCATAATACCATTTGCATGCCGTGCAGAAGAAATATGCAAATCGTCCGACTGCCCCACAGTTAGGTTTCGGATTGAATCGAACGAATCGGCAAAAATTAGAATTACAAATGAAAATCAGAAAAAAAAAGTTGCCGCGTTTAGATGGATCCTCGAGGTTTCAGGAATTCGTATTATGACGACTCTAGGAAATTTAAGGATTGTGTTTTTGAGTTTCGCATTAAATTTTTCCTCGTAATTTGATGTTATTAAATTTAAACCATCCGAAGAACATGACCCGCCCTTCGTAAGGTAGTCAATATTACGTCTTTGAAATTCGTATCTTTGTTATAAATTTATTGCGGTCCAGAAGAGAAATTATTTTCATAAATACGTTAGATATTTAATTTTAAAATAGAAATAATAATATAATATTTAAACGCGCTAAATTGGAATTATTTGAATTCTGCGAATAACATACGAGTTTTATTTATTCCGTTGATGTTTCCGAATCCAGAATAAATTTAATGCGGCCCGCGGAAATACGTCAGACAAAATGTCCCGCAGCAGAAATGTTTTGACGCACCCGATTTAGGCAAAGGCGAGGAGTAGGTTAAAAAAACGTGATTTTTTTTTTCTCGGGGACTACCTTACCGAAAATTCGACTTATGAATTCTTTCGACGAAAATAATATATTCGGCCCACGGGAAGGACATCTAATTCAGGCGCGGACCGGAGGTCGCTGATTAGCAAAACAAAGTACCCCAGTTTCCCGGAAAAGACATAAAGTACGGTAAAGGTTAACCACTTGGGTCTGAATATGCGATTCGGCATATATGAATTTACAAAAAAAACATTGAAACGTCAAATATTTCAGCGGCGCGGGCGCTGGGTCCGCCGGACAGTCGATCTCACGATAGACCTATTAGTCAATGAGAAAGATATTATATTACAAACGGAAAACAGTAATTTACTATCGCGTCTCTTTCTTGTTTTATGATTTATACTTCCGGTATAATCCCGAGGGGAATAAATTTGAATAAACAATTTGGCGGGCAGGAGGGGTGGGCTCTTCTCCCCGCTCCCTTCCACCCGTCACTGGCAAGCTGAACTTGATTTATTCCCCCCAACCGACCTTCCGCGGGTTTTTTTTCCAGGTCGCTACTGCCGAGAATTCGGTTTTATCTTTTTTTTTGCATTTCTCCGGCCCTATACAAAATAATTCCAGTGGAAGCGAGGATTTATCGAGGGGCGGGGGGGGGGGTCTCGGCGATAGGGTCGCCGGGGGGAAGGGTCGGAAGTTAAGGGATCCGAATAAACGGGAGGTGTCCGGGCCGACGGGAATATCGATGAGCCCTCGCCCTCAAAGGACAACCCCCACTCCTCCCATCAAAGATTCCCAAAGGGCCGAATCATACTTTGAGTCTTTCCCCGCTTCAAATTCTTGTTTAAAGTGTCTGTCCAACCAACTCCCCTCCTGCTCCACCCGTTCCCTTGTGGTCTCTTGATTGTGTTCATCGAAGGGAAAAATTCGGGTAGTATTCTTTTTTAATCTTATTCTTAATAAATGTACTCAAATTCGTACAAATTCCGAGAGGGTGGATCAAAGGCGTTTGGCTAAAAATTAATGTTAAAAATATACCGTAGATTTCGTGCGTTTCTGTCTCCTTAAAAATATACATTTAGTTCGCCCAGAATAGAGCTATTTGAGATGACATAATAGCAATAATTGCCCAATAATAACAATAGTTATTAATAACCCAACATAATAATAGTCCAATTAAAATTCAGGATGTACATTGTGAACTGTCCTCTCGAAATTGAAAAATGTCGAGTTTATTCCCTAAATTTCCTTCCGTATATTGTGTTATTTAGGTATTAAATTGTACGTTAGTAGATCACAACGGCCCAGTGCGTTCAATGGTGAGCGTCGGCAATTTTGTTACATCGAAAATTGGTTTTAACAACTTTGTAAAATGAATAACATCCCAATAATCGTTTTACGCCAATTAAGTAATTCCTTTCCGTGAAACAAAAGATGAAATATCCTTATCTGGGCAGTGTGTTGTGGGGGGTGGTGGGCGGTAGGGGGAGTTTCTGAAATGAATGAATTTGCGGTTGAATTACTGCCATGGTTACTCTTTGATCCCCGGACCAGAATACTTCGGACTCCTTTTGTGTATTTCAATCACCAGCTTAAACATTTGTCCCTTCTTAACAGTACTTCTGTAATTTGTATAAGAGATTAAGTACAGAGTCAGCCCGCCCCTCTCTACTCAACCATCCCTCTGTATTTCTCGATTCCTTAACAAATGAACCCTTTTCCCCTGCTCACGATTCAGAGACATTTCACCGTGCTCTTATTTAATTTCATTGAAAGGATTATTCCCGTTATTTCTCCCTGAAATACCTCTCTGTTTCTCTCTCTTTTCCCCACTCTCTCACTACTCTCTTCCTTCCCACACACTTGTCCCTCTTACGTCTCCTTTACTCCTCTCCCTCTCCCTCAACTCCATCTTTCTCTCTCACATTCCCTCTCATCAGAATCTAAGAGAAAGAACACCTTATTACTCGGCGGCCGACAGCGCCTTCCTGCATTTACGGACGTAGGAAAAACATATTTCTGAGATATCCAAAAGAACCTGGTTACGGCAACTATTTAAAAGTGCACCGAAGGCTATAAAAAGTGTCCCTTCTGAAATGGGGTTTCTGAAATCTCAAAGTAATGACAAATATGAGAAAAATTAATAGAAACACAAATAATAATGAATTTGTGATGTATATTTAGAAATAAAATAGAACGTAAAAATAACAAAAGAAAAAGTTTAAATAAATTATCAAATAACAGGGATTTATCAAATAATATGGTAATTCTACCCTGGTTGAGGTTTCCAGTAATTCTTGAAGCGGTCTCCGAAGTAGGACCGCTATATCTTTACGATTCCTATAACAGAGGAGTGGGATTCATCCTCGGCAATAAAATTCGAGTTTACTAAAGTCCGCGGCTTATTTATCCTAAATTGGCAATGAAATTATATTATTCGCAATAAAAAGAGGGGAAATAAAGTTTCGAGGTTAAAAACGTGGCCCTTCTATTCATTGTGCAAAATTTAAATCTCGAAATGTCGCTCCTTTTTACTTTTATCTGTCAAATGTTTCTGTGTATAAACTGCAGTTAGATAAAACTTTCGTTAAATAACTTTTGTATAACACCGATCAATTACAGGCAGAAGAATTATACTAAACATAAACTTTATGAGGAATATTTAACGTTTGAATTAGCTATAGTGGGTGATCTGTTACTGTCACATATAAAGGATAAAATGTAATTTCTTTAACTTGTGATTCAAAGTTATTTCTATATAAACGGTCCTCCGTTTCGTACATACCATTAATCTTCAGAACTTACTCCCCCTTATTCGCACCCCTCCCCATAACTTTCCCATTGTGCTTCCCCTGTTGTACCGGGGGTTGTTATCCATTCACCCTCGCTTCATTTTTTCAACGGCACTATCACCAATTGGCCGTTGCAAGCAATTGCCAGCACTTTTAAAATATCCATTTCATTACTTACGGAAGGCTGGAGAGAGAAACGCATTGGGGCTGAATTTTCAGGTTGTACATGCGATAAATCAGTTGGGTTTATTGGGAGAGACGATTCGGAACAACAGGAAACAACCTTAATTTCGTGTATACAGTACCTAAGAAGTGCAAGCGAAAACACTAATAGTGGGGGAAAATACATTAGTCGACATTAAGACATTTCTGTGGAATGTCATCACTTTTAATCTCTCTTTACTTACACCGCTTACGCCCGTCGTGTACTCACGATGTATTGGTAATAGAAATATAGTGGGTATGCCCAAACATTGCTGCCTTGAGGGCCAAATTGGTATCCGGAAACAGAAATAGCGCAAGGGCGGAAATGAAGTGTATTTTAAGTGTGTTTGTGCAATTTTTTTTCTAAATAATGAGAATATATCGAGCGAGTATCGTCCCGTCTGAATGCCGGACCAATTAGTCTGTGGACTGTAATCGGCTTATTGCTTCCTGGGAATTTAAAAAAAAAAGTTGTTCCCGTTTAAGCAATAAAAGGGAGGCCGGGTCTAGGGCGTTTTTAGTAGAGTATTGGTTCGTTTGGGTTATGAGGGGGGGTGGTGGCGGGGTTATGGACGAAGAGAGAAACCTCTATTAAAATTTAATATTTACCTGAGGTTGGCCGAGGACCAGGGCTAGTTTACCCTTTCGCTGGGGGTTGATACGCCTGCGCCTTCCGTTTACCGCACACAAATATTTCAAAGCCGAACTTTCCGGCATCGGTCAGAGGAAAAAAATATGCTGTCGGGGCCGCCCAAAATATTTTCAAAACGCTCTGGAATATTCAGCTTTGATTGTCAGCTTCGGACACGCGGCTCGAATTCCTCTCTTACCTTCGGCGTCAAGAATAACAATCCCCCGCCAGTGAAACCGTTTTTTTCGTATCATCAATAAATCTATCGGTAGAAGTCGGTCGGTATCCGTAGGTATACTTTTAGAATGATGTTATCCTATTCTTCTATTAGACTTCGATATCGTCTAAAATTAAAATATATTTAGGCGTCAACTTTTCATATACAATGTTGACGTGGCATTATGTTGATTGTACCATCTGTTTGTAAGTGAGAATTACAATTATGACCACGTAAATTAGTAATACTGCATAAGGTATTATTGTTGTAAGTATAATTTGTCGATAACTTATAATTTCTAATTAAATACGATGTTTTTCCCGTGATTAACCCTATGAACATTCCGGATTTATAATTGATTTATTACATTCGATCGATAGGCCCTTTCATAGTTCAAAAAGTGCACACTTGCCGAGCCCCTTTCGAGTGTATAGTTGGCGAGGAGGAGGCGAAGCCCGATGACAGGAATGTGGCCCGCCGTCTGACGTTTCGTGTCTAATGGTGGCCCCATTCAAAGGGAAAACGGCACTGAACCCTCCTCGAAAGGCACACGCCGTAAAAAGGCGGCCCAAATTTTATTTCCTATCTCCAGGCGTTTGTAAGAAATTATTGCTTCCGAATGCAATCGTATAACTTCCGTTCCGAAACTGCCGGCCGTGTTAACCGAATGATGTAATTTGTCACTTGAACCTAATAGTTCTGTAAATGTACCGATAAATATAAATTGGGAATAACGTAATTCCTGTAGAAGGATGGGGTCCGGTGGACGCTGTGTCTGGACACGGATGTATAAAACGCTGATTTTGCAACAAATATCGCGTTCCTGCCGTTTTAAAGAGTTTATTTAAAATTTATATTTTCATAGACATCCGTATAAATATAAAATGTATGTCAACTATCTTTAAAGTAAATATTAAAAAATGTAAATACACGCTCGATTTACGTAAACTTTCATTACGCTCGGATACTCGCTCGCTAAATTTCGAAACGAACTGTTGTATATTGCAAGGTATACTGAAATACCTCGTTTTATATTGCGTCCGTATATATTCGACAAGTCGACTGTACGATTCGGCCGAGCCGTATTGAAACAGTTGTATAGCTATGACCCTGCCGGAGTTTACTACCTCCTCCCTTTGAATTGAATTAATAATTCTAAACAAAAGAAACGGTCTAATTGAAAGGGGATCAAAGTCTATTAGATAACAAGCACCGCGTTCGAATACTGTGAGAATTAACAATTAGATTCATATTGTAATGGAGCGTAAAGCCCCCCCCCGGGTGGAGTAAGTTGCGGAAGGAGAGGGAGTGGTGGTGTTGTAGGCCGTGGAGTGGACGGGGGTGGGATTTAGACATTAACTCAGCCAATTATTACCTGCCCGTTCAAGTATCCATTTCGGTTTGCAACAAAGGTCCCGGCGCCCCAAACTCTGGCCGGCCTCTTTGAACTCGGCCGGTTCATCAAACAAAACATGAACTGTGGAAAGAGGCCGCCGGGAGTTGGGGGGGGAGCGGGGGCAGATTATTGTTGGGGATTTAATGTTGATAATTTGGCCGGCGTCTAATGGATATTAGGTCAAGCCGCCGCCCTTCGGGGGAGGGGCACAAAGGGCCACCGCCTCGACCCCGTGCTCGGATCCGGCGCCCCCTTTGGGGTCCGGGCCCGTGTAATGGTTACTTTAATGCGAATAATGCGAAGCGGCTCGCTTTGTTTCGCCGCCGGCGGGCCGCCTTTCCTGAATTATGCGCCCCGGCTGCACCGCCTTTATAAGCGTATTGAACCATCGGCCTGACAAATCCCCCGTTCGGTAAATTTATTATGGCAACCACGCTGCCCATTCGATAAATTCCCTACAACAGTCTGTACCAGAACTCTAAAGATGCCATTTGAGCTTAATGTAGTGCGTACTTTTAGAATAATACTTATTATATAATATTCGATTTTCTCGTGACATTCGATAACAAGAAAATATTGCCCCGTCCTTATTTATCGTCGTTTGAACCGTGAATTGAAATATAAGACTGCGGGAAGTTCCGAGAAAAATTGATACGTAAGAGTTCTTAACGTAACTGGGAAATGGAATCTTTGAAATTAAAAACAACTAAGTATTTTCAATACTTCGAATTTTGATACGTTTCACTTCATAATCCAGGGGCGATGAGTACGTAAAATATCTCTTTTAGTGGATATCAGTTTTTATATTAAATTATTATAGTAGGACCATAGCCTGTGTTACTAAATACTAGCCATCGTCAAGTTCTATGCTTTATAGTTTTGAAATTGATTACGATGTTTAAATATTAATTGGACAGTGGAGGTCAGTTTATCCCTGGAACATGGAATCTGAATCCGAATGCGTATATTTAAATTGGAAATTATTTCGTTAATATGTAAAAACAAGTATTATACTACACAAAACAAATATTATAATGAGCCATTAAGTGCCCCAAGGTTTTGTATACAATCTGAAACTAAACTGTCGTAAATTCTCGAGGAATCGTGCGATACCTTCGAAATAATTATTCTTAAGTTGACATCGACCGAAGTGGCAATTGGAGATTGCGGTAAAGCTATTTTCACTCATTACCGGAGTGACCTCAATGTAGGTTAACTGGAGGCCCAAGTTCTCTGGGAGTCGATGGTTTCGCCTGACTGTGAGAGACCAATGCAGTCCATTGCGGGTTCGCCAAGCTCCGTCCGGACCATTACCCTTTCGCCCTTTGAGCGAGGAGGATTGTTCAACTTCCAAGTGGGGGGGTTGTTTAACCGCCCAGATTATGGTATCTGGTCTAGATACTTCTGATGTTCCGTCGAGCATTCCTATCCTACACCCTAACAATAAGTGCAATAAATGTTACCATTATTGCTAACTGGGTATACGGGATCGCTTGGTCCGATTCGGGCAGGCAGTGCAAAATGTTTTTACAACATCGGTACCAGCGAAAGCCTTTATTGTCTCCTTACGTGTACTCTTTGGCAAAGACTGTAATGATTAGGGCTTAGGGTTAATCCTACTTGTAATCTCTAACTTATATTAAACAAGTTTGTATTAAGTATAAATTAGGCAGGGAGTAATTCAGTAGTTTTAAATATATTTTCGTAAAGCTCTCCTTAACAAACTTATTGCGCTGTAGGAAACTGTCAAGTACGAGTGGTCATATTTTAAATGCTTTATTAAACATAGCTCGACTCGTAAATATAAATTTACGTGTTTTTTTCAAATTCATTCATATATTAATCTATTAATTAATAGTAATTAAACCCAAAAAGAATTAGCTACTATTCTAACTCCGTTCACTGATCGAGTGCTAATTGGCGAGGATGGTCATCCGATAGAACGATGATTAGAGTAAAACCCGGACAGTGGGGGTGATAAATTCATAAGCGGAACATTTAAAACTCGATTGGGGATGGTACGGTGGGCGGAAAATATCGTGCTAATTGCTGACATGTTAGAAAGTTCAGCGGTCGGGGTCCGGTGTCTGACCCTGTGACCGGCGCCCTAATGAATATTTAAACGATTTCAACCGACCAGTCATTTTAGAGTTTGTTAAACGGCCAAACTCCAATTGGATCGCGGGCATGTATAATTAAATGTTGAACTGCCGAATTAAATTATGGGTATTATTTCAGGAATCGAGAGTGCCCATTTTTGTTTCATGCCCTGTCTTACTTCTAAATGTCGATTTGTGTTCTGGAAACTTGTTGTTTACCTGCAATTTATTATCCGGAAAACTCTTTTCAGGAAAAATTCGGTTTGTTTTCTTCATCGGTTACCATGTGAATTGTGGAAGGAAAAATAATCACCGAAGAGAGTTTTTCTGTCTGCCCTTCAAAAAAGCGTAGTCCTAATATATAGCGCCTTATGACAGTAAGCCTGAAAAACTGTATTGCTGTATATCTAATCCTTGGTTAAGGATAAATTTATTGAGTCGATTTTTTTCGAATCTACCTTCATTTTCACAAAATAGATACTCGGCGCCGAGTTTTCTGTACTGATGGGTGAAGAAAACTTATATACGCATAAGACTTATCCATTTAAACCAAGGTTTTGGATAGTTATTACTCTTTCGTATTATATTTATTTATTGACTCGATAACTCAATACCTCGAAGTATATGATAAGAATTCACTCGGTACTGCCTAGCGTAGTACACGTGAATAACCGCTCGGTAATTCGGGCGCTCTAAAAGGTTTATTGTGCGGAAAAATCCTCGATCCAAATCGTAAATCGGAAGTGATCACAGGGATGAAAAGCGGTACCCCGTCTTATTATTATATATGATTATATGATATTGGCATCTTTCATCCGACCTTGTGTCTTCCGTCTCCCTGATTCGGTTTTACGCTTCGCGACACACTCAGATGCCGGTAAATCGTACATATTATTGCGTATCCTTTACACACACACATATATATATATATATATATATATATATATATATATATATATATATATATATATATAGCGTGTTTATTATTCCTCCAACTGTGAAAATTATCATTTCGCTCTTGGCCGAATTCGGCTTGCTGAAAGGCGTCAAAAGAGCGACTCCATGGAGACCGACCGAATCACGAGGACCTAGATTTGGCCACTTCTTATTTCAGTGCGTACTGGAGTTAGTGTCGTGGAAAATGTGTGGCGTGTGGGGGGGGGTGGTGGGTTGGTGGAATTGAGAGCATAAATCCAGGTTGGGAAACTCGGCAGGAAAAATTCTGCGGAAATATGTACCGTCGGCTTGGGGCGGGGGTCTGAATTTAAGGCCTCCGGGTCAGTCGGTCACAGGGCCATTAACGCTGTTTTATGATCCTGCCTGGGGGGGGGCTCATAATTCTGACCCGCGGGGTAATGACGCAACGCCCATTGTGTTCCCACCTTGTAAATAAGAGATTAAAAACCCGGTTTTCGGTCGATCCTATCAGTCACAACCCTTGATTATACGGTAATTTAACGGAACAGAGTGTATATTTTGATCCGTTATTAATACATGACAGTCGATACTAATTATCGCTCATTTTTTGTCCTGGACTCATTCGGTTTTGAGTTGTTTCATTTTAAGTGTATCTTTTGTATTCGATGTATATTAACTACCCGTCGTAGAAAGGTCGCGATATTTATATGTATTATCTGGCGGACGATATACCCTTTATATCTAATTATATTTTTTTTTCACGAGCTGTAATAATCTACAACTGTTGTATTCTGTAGGTTTAAACTATATATTGCTATTTAGTTTTGACTAACTATAAAATGAGGCCAACTAATTGCAAGGGAACTTTATAGGATTGAAATTAAAAGTTTCGGAAGAAAATACCCTAAGTGGTGTAAGCATTTTAGATCTTGTCCAAATATTCGACATAATGAGTTGACGCTAGTTAATGTTTAACATCAAACTAGTGCAATCTCCGACATACTGGATCGCCGGAAGCTCACCAAAATAACTTGGAGCTTACGCTATTCTGTCCTACAAGTGAATCGTTCGTTTTCAAGATGTATTCGGGCGAATACATGTTTTTCGGCAGAGTTGATACACGGGAATAGCTTGTCTGTTATTGTACAGATTTATTGGATAATTCGCTAAAATGTTTTGCGGACTTGTCGAGCGCCGGTTGTGACTATCCCGTTTTGGCCGGGGGCGGCCCACCAATTGGGTCTATATAGAAGCGATTAAAAACTTCCTGGGCGCCGGCCCCCACGAGCCTCTATATTTTAACGGACTCCAGTCTAAAAAATTTCAATCGCTTTCCGAAAATTAATCCGACGAATTAAGTTCGGATTAATGAATTCAAACTGTTCGGTCGAATTTGACTTTAACTGACGCAGAAGACAGTTTATCTATCGGACGAATTCGGAACAAACTGAAAAACTAATTAAATTTCACCCCTTTTACCATTCTTCCGACGACACGGTGTTTTTTTTTACCCTTCCGTATTTGTTCGCCGCCTAATTGAAATGAATAAGCCTTAAATAAATAAACGTTTTTCGATCCCAATCGGGCTAATTCGGCCGGAAATAAATTACCAACGGACAATATCCAAACCCGCCTGACGCATTAGGCGATTACCTGTTGTTAATTCGGTGAATACATTTCGGACCGTATAATATTTTGAGCTCCGAATTAAATTCGCTTAATTTAAACCGACCGCTAGTAGTGAAAATACAATTAAAGTGCGGGTACGATTAGCAGTAAGGATGGAATAAACTAGGAACAGAGTAATATAGTAAACAATTATTACTTATCGAAATTTTTCCCGTATTTGGAAACCACCTGAGTAGGCTCGATTGAATGGTGCCCACTTGGGTTTTGTCTGCTTCCGACGTTTCGCAACTCTTACTGGTATGTTCTGATCCTACCGGTGGTCGCTCAGAAATAGAGAGGAGTTCGGATTGATTCTTTTTACGGTATTGTTTTACCGCTCCGATCGATGTATATTTTCCTGTATTCAGTCACTAGGTTTGGTAGGTCCAAGTGGACGTAACCTCAATACTGCTCCTTCGATTTGTAATAATAATAATTGGATCGTACGATACAGTTCTCAATAATTGTATTATATAACTATTATTCGGCATCGTATATATCCTATTATGACCGTAGAGTACCCATCGAAGCAACTCTGAGCCCCGGTTTTCATCTCTCGGCACGCGGGCCCTTCTCTGGTAGGGTCCTTGAAGGAGATTGAGGGGCTCGCTTCGCGATCGATCGGTCCATAGATTCCAAATCCGTAGGAAAATAACCTGATGGGCAATGATTTACATTTCTTCGAAGTAATGGAGGCGGACTGGAAGATTTTTCCCATCCTGTCGGATCAATTCTGTCCTTATTAATTAGCGAACAGCTTCGATACCCTGTAATAGAGGTACAAATAAGTTTAATCCTAAGGCGACTAACGATACCTCAACTTCGGGGTGATTGAGGACCCCGGTGATGGTTGAAATTCTATCCTGACTTCCTCATACAACGCAGTTCAGAGCTAGCCTAATCTCTTGCGGTCTGCGGGGCCGGGCCTGTGCCCGGTTCGTGTCGAAAGGCCCGTGACCCGTGACCGGGCTCGTCACCCCATTCCCCTATACGGAGGTCGCTCCAAGGAGGATACCCAGGACCGGAGTTGTATCGCTCATAAAACACGCGAAGCCGGGTGCCATTAAAATGCGAATGTGTCGGGGAAAGTCGACGGGCGGTAAAGAATTCGCTGGAGACGTTGCCAACTCCTCGGGGAAATGCGGCCTCTGTCGCCGCCCCCGGCCCTCACAAACACACCAGCTCAAAATTCTTTATTCTATTAAATTCTGAACCGCTCACTCTTTTTCTCATCCCCAAAAAACTGTCCGAACAACGCTCCGAACAGCACATTGTTCACGCTCCCAACATTATTTGTTATAAATAGTAACATCTATGTACCACGTAATTGTTATTTCTTAATCGCGTGATTACGGTTTCCCACAACAACTCTCAATATCAGAAAATAGTCGGGATGGAATTATTTTTCCAGGGGCCCGAGATTGGTAGCATTTTGGATTTTAAACCCCTCGAAGGAACCCGTTGCACCTCGGTACGGATTAAACGACAGTAGTCAATTAAATGTATTCTAATTTTAGTCTGAAAGATTACTTTTGTCGAAGTGGTAACCGTCTGTTTTACGAAAACCTGAAAATTTTGTAAAAGGATAAATCTTCCGACCATTCTCTTTTTATATTATTTATTTGCCTCCTTTTAAATATCGATTAGTACTCTTAATTCCATTTTGTATGTGTCTGTAATAGAGGCCATGCTGGTTTTCGCATCCGAGGCATTCAACAATTTTATAATTTTTCCAAAAATTACCAAAGTACAATTACTTTCGTGATACCCACCGAAACGCGCTTCAGACTATGCGCATATGAGATTTTACTGAAATTAAAGTCCTCTTTTATTAATATTGAGATTTACTGTTATATATATTGCAAAATATCCTATTATACCGACATGTTCTCGTGTTTTTAATTAAATTCCATAATCCGTGTGTCCGGATGAAACTAGCCGCTTCCGCTTCGAGTTGGCGACCGGCATTAGTTTGTCTCGCGCTCATTTGCCGACGTCTATGCGGTCGCAGCTAATGGAACTTGCGCAACTCTAGTCATGATACCGGCAGAAGAGTCATGAGCCTAGCCCTGGCTAACTTCTAAAGGGGCCGCCGACGTTTAATGGCCAATAATTGGGACCGGGGATTTTCCCGTTCCAAATCTCCACCGGGAGGCCGATCGATTCCAGATTAATAACTAACCCTGGCCCGATGGTATCGTCAAATTATTCCAGGAAACGTCAATAGGCGCCCAGTTATAAATATAAACGCCGCTTCAATAATATCATTACTTTCGATTGTTCATTTTTAACCTGCCGTCCGGTTGATGGAGATCGAAAACACGGAGATATTGATTGCTTAATGATAAATGGAACTTAAACTTAAATACAAAACTAATTATGAAAACCCGATTAACGATATTAATACAGTGATATTGTTTGTAAAATGTATGTAATTTTCTCGATAACGTTGCTTTACTGCCTATATACCATTTGAATTTTTACTTTAGAGTTTTGCCTCCTCATATAGAACATTCACGCCCGTATAAAAAAGCCCTCGGCACAGCTCCTACTTTTGGGTTAATGCATTTAAATGAAGATGAAAAAGTATTCGGTGGGACCCAAATTTTCATTTTGCCTAACTCCAGACAGGTGGTACTCCCACGTGACGGATACCCGCACTGGCGGTGGTTGGGCCCGTTTAGAACATAAGCGATATTTCTTTATCATTTACAAGATTCACTAATCCAGTTTCCTTTTTTCGCAGGTAGGAGATTGATACTGATTCACGACCTGCCGATCTATGCTTAACGAGGAGTCACGTTTGTCGTAAGTGATCTTTTTTTTTATGTTATACATTTCCTTTCAGTTCTGTCAAGCGTATATATTGTATTATACATTCGTGGCATATCGGCCTGGCATGTCGGGTTCGAATTTAGAAATTGTATTAAACGTAGAGCGCCGTTATCGGTTATACAAGTTCCGCGTCCTCGATCATTCGACAATAGGATTTCATAATTGTTCCAGAAATAAGGTACAATTCCTTTCGTGACCACCTCCGAAACCACCACCCTAATCCCTTTTCCATTCCTCCTCCCTCCTAAATATCCAATCTCGAGGCCGACGCGATCGATTATCAATTATCCCTTGTTTTCCATCTGTTGTTACCGGGTAAGCTCATTATTTACATCGGTTCTAAAAACGTACCGGCGCCACCCCTCTCAATCTTATTCGGCCGGATTGAGCGACTAAAATTAAAAGTGGGTATAATTGTATTTTTCCTATTTCGTTAGTAAAGACGACTTTATTTATCGTTAATACGAAAGGAAGCCTAATACCAGTTATAACTGACAATTCTGTACTACCGAGACAAAACTAACGTAAAAATTGCACACCGACACAGTAAATGAATTCCTATCGTAGGACTCATCTCTGGGGCTACTGCATGCTCTCGGACTGGATATCGTAACCGGCGTGGGCCGAACATAGTACTGTACCGGACTTTAATTTTGTACGCACCATAAAATCACCCACCAACCAAATGGGCACAAAAATAGCGATGAGAGAAAAATTACGCGATACGGTTTATGACATCCGGAACTCTCGCCGGGGCCCTTGTATATATCTCGAAGAAATCATTTTCGCCCGCTCCCGAATTATTAGAGGGGGTGAGAAAAGGGGTTATAATCCGTAAAAAAATGTTACGATCGCTCATAACGTCGGTGCGCGACGCGGAGAGCAAATGGATTGTATTGGGGTGTGGTGGTGGTGGTGGTGGGGGGTAAATCCGTGGTGTCGAGGCGCAGTTTGAGGCCCCCCTCGGGTTATCAGCGGGCTCTCGGGGTGATAAAACTTAGCGGGGGCGTCAAGGGGGCCTGCCCAGATAGTCCCCTAATCGGCTATCGAGTGGAAGTAAAGGCTCCACTCCGCCGCCTCCTCAGATATTGCCAGTAAACCTTCCATTTTTTATTTCTTTACTCCCGGGTCCGTTTGTCCCTCTCACGACCCAATCGCCAAACCATTTGGGGGATTTCCGGCTCCCGAACACACTGCCCGTTTTTATACCGGCAGTTAAAGTTTCGCTTTTTTGAAGATTAAAAGTGCCCCCGCCCCTCCCCCCTAATGATCACTCGCTGGCGTACATCGGGCTGTACGAGGATGATAAAGTAGAGTAGTTGAGGATTATAAAAAAAAGGGACTATAAAACAACCGGACCCGGGTGTAGCTCTTTATTTTTATAAAGTATAAACTAAAATAAAACATAACCTGCTAAGTATAACACTGGAGCGGCTACATGTGGCTGCACCTTTCAACTTCTAGAAGATTTCCTCGTTTTTTAACATTTTGTACAGCTTCCCTGTTTCGTTCCTTTGTTTAAAGTTCCCGCTTATAATTCAACGTTCTCTGTGCCATAATCGATAGGCCAATAAATAAATGAGGAGGCTAGAAGGAACATAACAGAGGCGACACGAAATCACACGAAGTTTTTGTATTCACGACTACGATAAAGACGAAAAGAGGCGGTAGTTCCAGAGAAAAGCAGCTTCAGAATGGACTACCGAAAAGTAAGAACTTATTTCAGGGTACGTCGGCGAAATAGCGTGACCTGTCGTCGTTAACATTCGGCTCCCGAAACATAAACTAAAAATTACACTATCGAAACGCAATGCTCCTTCTCGAGAAGTAGAATTACTACTCCACTTATCGATGGCTGAGGACAATTGAAGAAAACGACCGACCGATCCGGTACTGTTAAAACCGTATTGAGACATTCGGTGGGGGCACTTTTAAACAACGTATTTGCTCAACTCTCCTAAATTTCTTAATTTAGGATTCATTACTAATTCCGTATTGGATTGTACCATGTTGTGTAACAGGTAAAAATACTTACTTCGAGCGGTATTTCAACGCAGTTTGAATATCACCGGTTTCGATTCAGCTCATAGTGGGAGGACTGGCGGAACGCAAGGAAAGTGCGGCCTAGCCGAGGCTAAGCGGAGTTTTTCATTCATGGGCCGTGTACTGCCGCGAAATTTACACCGCTTGTGAAATATGGATTTTCACTTAGGCCGTTGGGGTGGGGGCGGCATATGGGCCGGACGATAAATTTGAAATCGGGGCATCGAGTCGGGAAAAATGTTTGTGCTGCGTCCGAGGGGGCGGTGTGGGCCGCGGAGGAGTCGGGCCGTGTCTGGGCCCTTGTAATGGATGCCCGTTGGTCCCAAGCCAATGCCGCCGGGCCCAACTACAAGACAAAGACAAACTTGGTCAACTCGAATTTTACTGCCGACCCGCCCCCTCAGCTCTAACCCTCCCGTCTCCTCCATAATATTTCTTGAAGAAAAGCCGCATAAATGCGCCCTAATACGGGGACTATCATAGGCCTTGTTTTATTTTCCCCTCTATATGGCGCCACATTTTTTTTCCGTCTGGCCAACATGTGTCCGATTCCAGATTATTAGATTATACCGAATATATCTGGGATACCGTATATCCTTATTAAGATAAATAATAAGGTCGGTAAAACTAATTCCGAATGTTCTTGTACCTGTCGTTTTTCTCAGACTCTATTTTCTCGAAATGTTGTCACCGACTGGCTACCGGTAAGATCGCGTGATGTTGCGCGAATAATATCGGGCGGACCCTGACGATGGAACCGGTAACAGTTCCGAAACGTCGGAAGCGGACAATACCCGTAGGAAAGGGCACCCTTCCAATAGGGCCCACTCAGCCGGTTTCTGAACACAGGTCAACGACGATATTCTTACCGTAACATCACGCGATCTTACAGGAAGCCAGCCAATTGACAATTCAAATTCTGGTCGCCGAAACCTTCCCTTATCTTCTAACATTTTATCGTAAGCTTTCACAGTTCCTGAAACACTCGACTAATCCGGTCTGTTTTGATTTGTTATATTTTTTCTACATAGAACTCATTTTCATGGACTAGGCATAAATAAAGACTTTACAGTAAGATGTTCCAGTGCGTTACCGGTTAGGCTACCGGAGTTTATTCCATTCCTAATATCAAGTTCGGTGCTTTCATGAATACAAAAGTATAATACATAGATGTTGCCGGGAGGTTTGAGCATTGCCATTTCCCTTAGAAAACAAATTAAGATAGATTACGAAAAAGCCACAAATATTCGCATTAGGAGCCTAGCTGACCCACATTCGAAAATTTACATTTTTTTCCGGAGGAGCCGGGGAAAATTCATGAATTATTAATATTTGATCTCATTCCATTGCGTTCGTAAACAGATTAATATCTTCACAGCGTAAAACCTGAACAGCAGCAACTTTCCCTACTCCAGAAATGTGGCATGAAATTCGGCCCGTTACGTAGTTTTACTTCGGATATAAACGGTGCGATAATAAATTTGATGTTTAACCGTTATTAGTTGATTGAACATTTAATAATCTACATGTCAATCGTGACACGCCTATAGACAGTAAAATTTCTCGGAAAATTCCCTCCGCGATTGTCATATTTGATGTTTGACTGTAACAACCTTTCAATAAAACATTGTAAAACGTTAAAAAGTTTACCATTGTGTCAGTTAATTATCAGTTTATAAATAATAATGTAGATTGTTCTAAATTTAAGATATTTGCGACGATACTATCACGGATAATGGCAGTATTGTATTTTGGGAATTTTAGGTATTCTGAGGTAACTGAGTGGGTGGGTACCCGCAGGAGTAGTTCAAAAGGGGCCGGCCTGGAGCATAATTGTGCCTTGATTCTCTCCACCCTGTGTTGACAGAGAACTGGAGGGTATTTCCGGTTGCATTCATAACTACCCTCCGGTGAAATCCGGCCAACTTTTCATAGCTTATTTTTCCGGCTACCTGTTTGTGGGGGCGGCCTAATAGCCATTTTGAACGCGGGCCAAACGCCGCCTCCGCACCCGCGCACCTGTTGTTGCTCTTCCGCACGACAATCCATTACTCCTCCCTCCCTCCCTCTTTCTCTCTCTCTCTCTCTCTCTCTCTCTCTCTCTCTCTCTCTCTCTCTCTCTCTCTCTCTCTCTCTCTCTCACTCCCACCCTCTTCCTTTTCCTCCACCCTCCCCACTCACCGGGCTATTGATATATTTATAGCTCCGTGTATATTAAAAAGAGAGGCCACTTCTGCGGAGAAGAAAGAGGAGAGGCCGATAAAAATGGCTCGAGTACCGCCCCCTACAGCCGCTACAGTATACAGCCCCTACAGCCCATATTTACCGGTTAGAACAGGCGTGTGTGTACTCTACGCCGGTAATGAGAATCTGATATCGCCGCTAACAGTAGAATAATCGGGGGAAAGAGGATCCGTGTAAGAAGTAGAATTAAAATATCATTATAGAATGAATCTCCCCCGATTGTCATAGTTAGAGGCGAATGTAATTTAATTGAGTTTGGACCATAACCAGTTTCGTGATCTTCTGTACCACTGGCTTTTTTGGTCCTACAATAGACCGGTTTCGGTTTCCCGCCATCGTCATTAAAATTCCATCAGCTGCTGATAAATCTTCCTGTCTTCACTTTTTTCATTACGCGAAATGAATCCTCGATGAAGGGGATAGTAAAACCTTGGAGAAATTTCAGATTTTATTCTTCTAACTCTCCAACTGAAGATGACGAAAAGCTTAAACCGGTCCATCGTATCGGGGAAATGAGCTGACCGGGCCAGAAGAATTTTATGTAAATTGTGTGCCTTCGATGTGCCTGCCGTATATTCCCGTGTCAGGAATCTGACTGCCACTCAAGGATAATGTGTATGAAATTATTCAGTTTAATCCCGGTGCAATGTTGACAACGCGCGTACTGGAAGTACCCCGAATTCCCGGCATATTCCAAATCGCGTTCCCTTCATCAAAGCGCTTTCAACCCCTGGGGAACAAACGCCGGCCGGTTCGATATCTGTCGGTTGACGCGAATATTGAAGACGCTGAGAAACGACCGTGTACACGCTGTCATGGCAAAGGAACAACAATCAGTTAAAAATTGTCTAACAACAAATTGCAATTAAATTTTTGCGAAAAATGTCGGGTTATTTTTTGGGGGTATCGAACACCCAAATTTATTGATTTTCCGAATCTCGAATTGCGGCCGGAAATTCGTTTTTCGCGAACGGAGAAAAGTTTCCGAGCGGCGGTACTTAGTACGAGTGGGCGAACAGCCGAGACCTTTATCCGGGTTGAGATATCTTAACGAAGTTTTAAAGATTTGCGCTTCCCGGGAGTTATAATGATTGGACAGGGAATGACCGACTGTCGGTTCGATTGATAAATAGTTGGGCCTATTGTCCAAGTCCCGACGCATCACTGTCCTGATTGTTCTTCAGAATTTCAAACGAACAAAGTTAAGGACCCCAGTCACAATTCTGCCCACCGCTCTCCACTCATAACCCCGCATTTTATATAACCCCGCTAATACACTTATTATATTCGGGACTCGATGCATTAACTCAATCGTATAGTTATTGTTCTGAAAATAAATCGAATCAAGGTCAATAATATTCAGTGGTTGACGTGGGTGATTAATGTTTGTAATTTCCATGATATAAGTAAAATATTTTCAAAATAACCGCACCGTTTTCATAGAAATCACAAAAAATTTTATAGATACACCAGCCGGGCTAAAGACAATACTTATACTTCTACGAGACCGAATCTATTCTGATAATATTTACCTTTTAACATATATATGCTGGGAAAAGAATCGTGGAATTCGAAATTGTGCACCAGCACCATTCGTGGGAATTACATAAAAGGAATACATTTTGCCTTACTTTTGTCACATGTCAAGAACGCGAAATGTATTCGTTCAATATCTGGCCCATCGGAACAAGCTGCGGAAATATTTTTCTCCGCGATAAAAAGTGAACTCGAATCGTTCTAATTGTATTTCCTCGTACATTTTTTTTTTACTCAGCGTTCATTAGGGAATCTACATTCATTCCCGGAATTATGCCCGTCCGACCGTCTTGATGAGTTATTACAATCGTATCAATGATGAAAAAATTCCGGGACCTACTTTTTGCCTTGTTCGAGACCTTTATCGAAGATATTTCTCAATTATTTGTGACGTATAAAGCAAACTGGGCGGAGAAATAAACGATTCGAGAGGGAAAATGGGGCGGAGGGGGGGACGGCCAAAATCGTCTCCGAATTAAATTTTAGCCTGGAAAAAGCTAAACCAATCGACGTCCCGTCCGTCGGGCTTGGGACCGGCCCCAGAAGCGGAACACAATAACAAGGAATTGGAAAATACGATTTTAGCGATATTAGGCCTTGCAGAGGGTGGTGAAAGGGGCAGTTTGGGGGCGGGGTAGGGAAGAAGGCGAAATAGAAGGATCGGGAGATAAATGAAGAGACGTGGGCCGAGTGAAAGAAAGGAAGGATAGAATGGAAAGTGGACTGGGAGAGAGAGAGAGGAAGCGTAAATGATTATACTGAGGAAAGTGCTGACAGCATCCCCCCGCCCCCACCGCCGCTCTACACAACTACCGCCCCCCGAAACCGAGCTTTGTTCAGAAAACAGATTAAACAGACCTCAAGCCACCAACAGACAAGTTTTTCAGTTGAGGTAAAATGAAATATGAATATTGTTAGCTGTAATTGAAATATAGAATTATTTCTGACCTTGGCGCGCACACGGCTATCGAATCGATGGTCTAATATAACGCCGGGACATCCGACAAAGGTAATTAATTATTTTGCTAGATTATTATCGCGGAATATTTGAACGTGTTTTTGAACGCATTTAACAAATTTTGAATACGCCTAAAACAATAACGAAAACAATCAGACACATTAAAAAGGGACAGAGGGCGAAACGTTCATAAAGAAAATAATGAAACTGCACTCTACTAACTAATCTATATAAAGTCATGAAATCGTTAATATTTAATGTTTTTCTAGTCTGTACACGGTATAAGATTGAAATCACTGAATGCGATTTCAAGTTACAGTATCCAGGAATTAGGGTTATAATTCTATCTACAATAATCCCAGTAACTATTAAATCTAGAAATTTGAATTTTAAATTAAATCTAGAATTTAACGATAATTTGAATATTGTATGGCATTTTAATAGTATATTAAAGCGTTCGCGTATCGTGTAATCGTTTTTTTAATTTTTTCATTAAAAACTAGCATGTCAATAATGTAAGTGTCTTAATATTGGACGATTGGATAACGCCGAGCACGCACTTTTCAGATTTCGACGTACCGATAAAAATGGCAAATAAAAAGAGAGAAAAAAACGGTCTGCGTCGGCTAATTATCGTGTTCCCAGAACAGGCAACGATTAAATCTTGTCTTCAATCGTACATCGATACAAGTTTCGAGAATTCAAGGTAATACCGTGCTCAGCATTCATTGTCGAGGTCTGTAATATTGATCACGTAATTTGCATTACTCTCGTTAAATTATACACTTAATGGCATTATGCGTAAATGTACGGCGAATTTTTCCTATTCCTACCTTGCGTCAGTTGTGGCCGCAACTATTTGAACTAACTGAATTGAAACTTAATTTGTAAAATTAAATTTGCAAGAATTATCAACAAAACAGTATATAGAAATGTAAATAGAATACGCAGAAGTATACGTAATCATCTCCGCACAAAAGGTTGTCGAATTATTCGAAACAAATTAATAATGAGTGTAATATAACTTTTCGAAATTTCTGCAGGAGTTTGCGAAATTGTGAGCTGCCATTTATTTCTTTTCAGAAGCACAATCGCCAGTAAAACACTGAAAGTGTATTTGAAAGTTTTTGGATCTGACTTTTAAGCAAATTTTTGGTTCTAGACCGCTCTCGAAATCATTCTTGTTAGCAAGTTGTTCTATCCCAGTTCCTTGTCACGAACATTATTAATTGATGTCTCGTTGTGGGTGTTTGCAGTGCTCAATTACAGAAATTTCATAATTACCGTAGAATACGCACTCATAAGATGATTCCCCAAATAAGAACACCCGAATAGTAAACAGATAAACTATCAGGTAACAAGACAGTCTCAACATAAATAACATCAAACTATATTTTTTTTACCTTCAATGGGAATATAATAATTTCCATTATGTTTTTTCAGTGCACTATCGAGAACTGAAGAAATATTCATGCAGTGAACTCGATTCAGTTTTTTAAGAACTTGCGTTTCTCAGAAAAAGAAACAGATCGCGCCTAAAAGAAAATTGTAGAAAAATTTGTCCTGGAACTATTAATGTCCGCCATACAGTTTTCTAACCAATCAAATAAGAAGGCGAGAACAAGATGTTCGGGGCTGCATATATTATTTCCTCAATTATGCATTCGGTCCGTGGAAAATATTAAATATTTCTCTGTCGGTCGGTTCCAATAGGAGATTGTTGGGCGGTGAGGCGGAGACTGGCGTCCGTTTATTCTGGGCGAGGGCTAACCCAGCCGAGATATATCGCCACCTTTCAGAACAACAACTCCTCCCTTCTCTTATTCGTCATACGAAGCTGGGGCAAAGCGATGAGGGTTGGGGGTTGTTTGAGGGAGGCTTCCCGCCCCCCCCACCCACCATGCCCTACCTACCCTCTCTCTGTCAAATAGAATTCCTTCATTTCGCCGAGACTTTTTCCGACACTCGTTCCTACTCTGGAGAGGAGTTTTTGAATATGTAAGACTTTCCGTCGGTCCCACCCCCCCCCCCCTCTCTCCTCACAACTGGTGAAGAAATCTAGCTAAAAGTGTAGATCCTGCTCCTCCACCTCTTCCTCCCCACTGAAGGCCACAAAGCGCCGTAGGTAGCCGAATGAATAATGCAAGTAATAGAATTAATAAATGGGACCCGGGCGAAATTTGAAGCGAATAAAACGAAAATATGCTGATTAAATTTCGCATTCAATTAGATGTCCCGCAATTATTCTTTTGTGTTCCCCCTAAATTGGAACGGAGTGATGATCCCGCCTTTCGCGTTTGTATAAAATATTCTTAGCTTTGAATTGTTCATATATATATATATATATATATATATATATATATATATATATATATATATCAATTGTGAAACAACGAGCGATACATTATTTTATGACCTATTACAGGCAAATTCTGAACTCAGTTAAAATGACGCGGGGTAAATGCACCGGCCTGGGAACACTTCCTTAGTAGTAAGAGTACTTCTTAATATCCTGCACATGACATGCACAACACCCATTATTGAATCTTATTATTAAAGGCTAGACGCCGTGAAAGTAGTTTTAATGATTAAATTTTGCCAAATTGAAGCAATTATCAGCTAAGGATCACATATGTATATTTATGGCTGCAGTTGCAGCACGCACTCCTATTATTCTACGAAAGAACAGGGGCATATGCGAGTGTGCCCTATAAAAGTTAAATGGCGCATTAAATGAGGGAGCACTAGGTTTTTAGTCCTCTATTAATCTTATAGGCTCTTTTAAGTCCCCACACACTGCTGTATGTACACCGGATCTACAGATTAGCCCTCGTAAAACTCAAATCGGATGTTACGACCGCCACTAGAAATGGTGAAACGGTCCGCGAATGTTATTCTGAATTCTGTAGAATTGCTGAATAGGCCTCCGTGTGTACTGCTTTGGACGCGCTCGGCCACGTTTCAAAGACCGCGGAACAGGCTTACTTGGGCTTTTTAATTAGCGCCGAGACTACTCGAAAAGTAAGTGACGATAAAATTTGGACTTTGTTTCAAGTGTGGACAAGTGCCGGATGTATAGGATTTCTCACGCTGTAATATGAAGAAATATACACATGTTGCAGAATAAAGATAAAGTCACGCGAATATTAGTGTTTTCAAATTAGGGTTGTAAATAATGCCCAATTTAATTGATATCTAATTAAATATAAACAAAATTTAGCGGGTTATTAACGATTAATCACATATGGCGTGGGATTGAAGGCTAATACTTCTATTTGAAATATCTCTTGTCGCAGTGCTTCCGGGGCACCACTGATGTAGAGTTATATGGTCGTAGATCTACATTCTTGCGAGAGTGCTAGATTTATATTAGCCCCAATGATGATTCATTGAACATCATTTGAATTCAAGTCGGCCAACCGACTGATCCGAATTGATATTTCTTTTATGGCTAATTTGAAATATCAATTACCCAACAGCTATAGTGGGGTATCGCGCGTATAAAATTAAATTACCGCCATTAAACGATTCTCTTTTTTTCCCTCTCTGTTTTATATTTAAAATTGCCCGTTCAATTATTAATGAGCCTCCAACGGGGCTTGTACATCCGACCGCCAGTGCTGATGCCGTAAGTATAAATTTGGCTAGCTTTATTCAATGTACTGCCTTTAAAATGCGATCGGGCATGAAACGCATTAAAGTGCTGGGGTGTCGTGTATTGCTCTCGGGTACAAAATCGAAGAGCGTACCCGGGCTGTCTCTCACTCTCTCTCTCTCTCTCTCTCTCTCTCTCTCTCTCTCTCTCTCTCTCACTGTGTCTCTCCCTCCCTCCCTCCCTCATGTCTCTAACAGGGTCCCGTCGGTGGCGTTTTATCGAAAATCGATACTGCATTCCAAACAGCGTATCTTAATTTCGATTCCATGAATAAATATTCGCTGAAAATGTCATAAAGAATTGGCAGCGCGACAAAAAAATATGATATCCAACCAATGAAATCGAAATTAGTACCGACTTCATTTCTGTGAAACGATTGCCCACTTCATTAAAAATTTGTACTGTGTTTACATAGATAGTACTGGACATATAAATAAATAGAAATGAATTACTACTTTGTTTGCTTGGAGAGTATTACCTTAAACAATCAGTAGAGGACGGGAACAAATAGTCAGCGAGGGGCCCAGAAGGAAAGGGTAAAAACCCTTCCAGTGGAAGCTCGCTCCGGCGGTTTCCAAACACAGGAAAAATTCAACGTTACAAGTCTAATTTTACACAACATGCACTTTACATTCACAAGAGTGGACTTTAAAGTGGGTGGGCGCCTTAAGCAGCCGTCCGAAGTTAACGGAGCGAATCGCGATTCAGTTCGGCCCGAGCCTAAGCTGTCGATTTCAAACTTGAGGACTTTGTTTTGAGGACGTGTCAAGAATTTCACCTTTATATGCGTTTAAAAGTCGAACTCTAGAATTGGGCTCCTCGCGTTTCTCGCTAAGCCCCGTAAACGACTCGCTTCAAGAAACGCTTGTACGATTGTTGCCCAACTGGCGTTCCTAATGTCAAGTCCATTGTCTCGGATTAAAAAAGTTTTCAAATAATAATAAAGTTCGGGAGATATCCTTTTGGTATTCCGGTCGTTGGTTGGGGCGCTCGATATCTGGGATGGTAGTAATTATAGCGGCGAATTATTTTCATACAGATATTATATTGGTCATCGTCATACTGTACACTTTATCGGTTCCCATACTTTAAGTGTTCGCATATATCCAATATTAATAATAAAAATTAACCCAGAAATTAAATTATATTGCTAATAAATGACGAATATCGTGATTTACTGTTATCCCCATAATTTTGTTTTTATCATTTTTCCTTATCTAAAAAATAGTTTTAAAAATATTTCATTAATATTATAACAAACGGGTTTTAGTTTAGGTACATTGTTATTTCCTGTCAATACTTAATTTCAAAATTAACAAATTCATTACTTAAATACTTGTAATCCTCCTTTCATACATTAGTTATAAGCGTAACAATATTGATTCATCTTTTATGAACAGCTCGTAGAACGGACGTGCAGTATGAATGTAGAACAGTTTTTCTTTTGTGATGGGGAACATTTGAATATGTGTAGCATATAGTGGAGGCGGAGGACGATTATTAATAACCAATTATTAAAGGTTAATATATTCTACGGGTGAATTGATGGCCGGCGTTATGTTCGGGTAGGTCGGCGATGTTGGGAGATTGTGGATTAGGGCCGGGGTCGGGGCGCCGCCGGTGGGTCTTACCTTGTAGTCCCATTACCCGGTTGAAGTAAGGCGGCTCTGAATATTCACCGCAAATTCTGATTTCTCTTTAATATTTAATCAGCCGGAGCCGGCTGGCCCTATTGCCGGGATAGAATATTCATGGCCCCAATGACATACTGAGACTTAGCCGCGGAGGAATTGCCCCACAGGACCCTTTCTGGGGACCACACCCCCGGAAACTTCTAACCTCCCTCCACTAACCCTCTACTAACGGCAAGATTTTTAAACTACTGCGCAGTCCTTAAAAAATAAAACCCGCCGAAACGGCCGTATCTGTTAGAATTAGTTCCGGATGGATATATAACGAAATATTTCGTATTAGATTCATACGAGAGCTAAACATTAAAACCTTTGTGTACGTTTAATATTATCATTTCATATTTATAATTGTAAAATATTAAACGGCCGTTAGTATTCGTATTGACTATAGAAAGAACGATGGAACAAAGATATTTCCGAAAAATAGACAATACTTCGACAACCACGACAGCCACAGAATGAATGGTACTACTCTTCTGTCACTGGCAAGACCCCACTCTACTCACTCGAGATAAATTGCATTCCGATGCATATTACTCATTTTTTTACATAAGTTAATGAAATTTATGCCATAAGCTATTATTTTCGGTTTTGTCATCTTGTCAGTACAGATCTAAATATTTCGGTATTGAAATAGGTTCAAACTCATTCGGTCTTTATTGATTCCGTTGTTTTAAATTATTAATGGTACCTGAAAATCAATCGAACTGGCGATTACATTTTCTCGAGTTTTTTTTTCGGCGGTACTAGAATAATATGAATTAATATCATTCGAGCCTCCCTCTAATTCCACCTAACGAAAGGCGGTCGAATGGATGTCCGTGCATAGTGAAACGTCAATTTCTGGCGGCAATGATCACAATTGTCAAAACGGCCGGCCACATTGAAATCGCCGGCGGTGGCAATTTTCCGCGCTGTTAAATTCGTCATTATATTGTGTTGGCCCGTCTCATTATCGGGTGGACAATAGGCGTGTGTGTGGATTGATATCGGCGGTTGGGGGCCGCCCCAATAGAGGCCCATCTTTTTCACTTCCCGTTACCGCGCACCGCCCTATCCGATAAATCGTAATACGGCCGGGGGACTACTACTGTATTTACGATACAATTTTACGGCGTGCCGACTGATACATGAGTCCTCCTCGTACGTTGTGTGTCTTCACCTCGCATATATAAAGAAACTGTGCAATTTGTCAGGTAGCCATTTATATATAAATATTGCGGTAGTGTTTAATTTTTTCTCCGAATTTAAGTATTATTTCTTGTTGGGTAACAAGTAAGCCAATATAAATATTAATATATTCTACTAGAAAATACTAACGATACAGTGAACATTATATTTATTTGTATGGCGTCAGATTGTACCTTCACACAAGAAATTAGTGTTCTTTCTTAATTTAAACTGGAGTTAGTTCCCCATCTCGTCGAGTTTAAAATTTCCCTCGGTTACAGATTTCAAGTGTTCCGTTTTATTCGGAATAAAAAAAAAAGCGGTCGGCAGGAAGAACATACAGGGAAAGTTAGTCACAAACATTTCAAGTGTAGTGAGTGAGAAGGGGGCATGTATTACACAAAGGAGACCGGATTAGGGGCATCCGCGGGGCATCGTGTCCGGGGCAGTGAGTTTGTTCTGGAAAGCCAAACTCCGGTGAATGGGCGCTCCCTCCCTCCCTCCCACTCCCTCTCTCCCCCTCTCATACTCTCTCTCTCTCTCTCCCTGTCGGCACTAGCCCCGCATTAATATTAGAGAGCGGCTCCCTGTTTACGGACTCTTTGTGAACCCGGTAATACCCTCCTCCTCCTCCTCCAACTCCTCCTCTTCCTCCCGGTCCCGTTCCTGCTATGGCCGCTCCGAGAGGGGAAACCCCTTTCGGCTTTATCCGGCCGATACGAGACGGACAAAAACGGTCGGACCGCAGGCGCAAAGTTGTACCGGGTAAGCCGTAATTCCCGATAGGGGCCAGTTAGACCTCTTTGATCTGATCGGTTGAATGCGGGGCAGAGGGGAGAGAGAGAGAGAGAGAGGGAGGGGGGAGGGAGAGAGAGAGAGAGAGAGACCGACACTCCCCGGTTGGCGGCTAAGTGCCTTTCCGGGACCCAGCGCGATAATGTCCCGCCCGCCGAGTGGATGTCCGACCACTCCTGTTCTTTCACTCCGCTTCCAACGCACAAAGTTTCTTTGAACTCGCGCCATATTTTTTTCTCGAGTGATGCAGCGGAAACCCGAATACCTCGGCGATATTTGAGCCGCGGGTGCCCGAGCGGGCCCGCGGAAAAAGCCCCGTGCCGATGAGCATTTCGATACAAAAAGAAGGGGTCCGTTTGTACGTTAAAATAAAGCCCCGGGATTTTAACGTTTATTCCAACTGTTTACGCTCGAAAGAATTAAAATTTGACCGAAAACAAGCTCTGTTCTGTATCACAAATGGCCCAATACAATTTGTACGCACCACGAAAAATGGAAAAGGGAAAAAAATGACCGCACATTTTTGATTCGGCCATTCGGATATGCGAACGTTCATATTTATTTCAATTTTTTGGTTGAAAATAATGGGGGAATACCCCCTCTCTTTGGCTAAATTTACATTTTCGAACTTATTGCGGTGCTATTTTTTAGATACTGAAAATCTTTGTAACGCTGCTTCCCAGGGAATATATTTCATTATTGCATTACCGCTGGCATTATAGCGTTCATTGTAAACGAATTCTAACATAGATTTTGTACTTCTTAAATTGGGACATTTCCTATTCATTTTCCTCTTTTCTAGTCTCACGCGTACTTATCTGCAAGGCCAATTTAATTGACGCATTTCTACGCTGCCGTAATTCCCGCATAACGTGAAATAAACGTTCTATTTTATAACTCCCTAACGGATCATTAAACATAAATTGAATTTGTGGCCACGTTGAGTCGGCAACTCGATTTCTTAACGTTGGGCGTACTGATTTTAATAAACGGCTGTTGAATAGGAGCGGGTCCTTTAGCGAGGGTGGTGGTGGTGGTGGTGGTTGTGGTGGTGTAGGTGTGTAGGCGGTGGCTAATTTGGTCCTACATGTACACTCCAGTTGCTTATGTAGTTTGAAATCCTTTGACTCGGTTTCTAATGAATTCCGTTATACGATTCCCCTCCCCATATTAAACTAAAGCCCCGGCCTCCCTCACTCAGAAGCGGTATCGAACTTACCGGCAATATGTTTGATTGAAATGTTAGAATGGGTTAGGTAATTAATTTTGCACGGTACAACTGTTGGAACTATTCATTTTCGTAATGAGAACGTAACAAGGCCAAGGAAACATCCAAGTAAATCAGCTTGCTGTGTGGCTGGCTGGCTGTTAATTAATTATTTAATAATATTTATATTATCGCCAAATTATTTATAAGAAATAATAATTATTTCTTGCGCAAACAATATTGATATTCGTTATATTCCAAAGTTATTTCATAGTGTTCCAAGATTCATAGATAGTGTTCATAGTTCCAAGTGTTAATAATAAAATGTTGTTATTAGTTTTATGTGAAAGGCTGTAGTCTGCAGGACCTCGGGACGAATGAAAACTTCCATTTGGTATTGAAAATAGAATGAACAGATACTGTAAAACACCGTCGACACGTGAAATGAATTGTTTCAGTTTCATCTAGAGCCGTGTACCTGAATTCATTCGTCGTTGTTTGCAGCTTCTGCCCGATGAAGAATTCTAAAGTTCCGAACAGGCGGCATGAAGTCATTATGAAGAAACTTTGTCTTTGTGTAAAGTTCGGAGAATTTAATACTAAATCCGATAAATAACTGCCGAAAGTGGCTCCGTTTATTAAATCCAATATTCCCTCAATAAAAATAGATTTCATTAAGAATAAAAATTTTTGATAAAATTTTACTATAAGGCAATAATTTTCGAAGCAGATGCAGAATAGTTATGATCTTGTACATCGTACATGATCAATATAAAATAATTTACGACCATATTAAAATCAACGACACCGTATTTATTATGTGGGCTTTTAGGCCGCCATTAATAGGGCAATATCTTTCGTACATCAAAATTAAAATTTAAACATCTGAAAACTGATAATTTCAAAAATAGTATCCGAGCGTAAAATTTGTACCGCGGAAAAAGTATGCGCGCACTATTCGTCTAAGTCGTAGTTAATCTGTACGTGGACTTTACGTTCACCGGTCTCGAAAAATGAACGGAGGTCGGGTAACGCTGTTGCCATACATTACAGAACCGAGATGGGGAGAGGACGAAAGAGGAAAAAAGCGGAAGGAGGAAATCTTATAACAAGATAGATAATAGTAGGAGGCGTTGAAGTTGAGCTTTTATTGCCGGGGCGAAGCGTTATTGAGCCGTCAAAACTGCAACTTTTAAATGCCTTATTGTGATTTAACGCCGCCCGCCCGCCAGACAATATATAGGCAGTTATTAAATGCTCCCCTTAATGCTCAACTTCGCCCATTCGTTTCGCCTCCCTTCCCAGTTTCGGATGACATGCGTCCGAACTGTTCAAAAAAACCAAAAAAAAGAGAAAAATCGAGTCCAGGCATGTTATGGACACTATAAATATTTTTACCCGGTCGGCTAAACCCATAAACGAAAGTATACATCTTGCCATAACCGCACGAATGTAGAAAATAATAAATAATAATTAAATTAGCGTACATAGATTAATAACTCATCTTTTAAACTTATATAGAAGAACTATTAATAATCCTGCACTAGGGAAATTGTCCGCATCATTTATAATGAGAGAGATATGATTGACCGTGTACAATTATAATTGTCATTAATTTCTAATTAAAAATTTTTTATGAACTAATCATTATGAGATGAAAGCATTACGATTCCGTGATACTGGAATTCGTTGAGGATAACGCGACTGGATAAACCCAATTTCTTTATAACTGGGCAAGCTTAAGAAAATAATGTTCCCTTTTACGACTACATTTCGTTGGAATTGTAGAGAGGGGCGGGTGGGTAGGGGCCGGGCTGTACACCCCTTATACTTGTTGAGTTCCAATCGGATATTTAAATTGCTGGTAGGAGGAGTAGAAGGATGAGGTGGAGGAGTAGGAGGAGGTGGAGGAGGAGGAGAGAAAAAGTTAAGCCCCGCTTTATTGATTATTTTCCAATTCAATTTGTCTACTTGTTGGGGAAGAGGATTTGTCTCGACTTTGTTACCGGCCGTCGATTTCTCTTGTCGGTTCGGTGTGCTGGCGTCCGCCTGAGGAGGGCCCAGATTTCTTCGATGGTTTAGGGGTTAGGGGTTGCGGCGCCCCGAATTTATTTATTGTTAAGACCGTTGGCCAGGGGGCGGGGGCGTGCCACTCCCTTTTTCTTTTGCCTTATATTTTCCTTTTATGTTTTTTTTTTTAAATATTATCTCCGAGGCTCTCTCTCTCTGCCTCTCCCATTCTCTGTCTCTCTGCCTCCCTCTGCCACCGCTTTCAATAACTCACTCGGGAAACTGCTTTTACTTTATAATCGGCGCCCGGGTGGGAAAAAGCCTTATTGAGGTCACATTTTACTTTCACCGAAGTGAATATCCGGGGAGGGGAGGGTGGGGATAACGGAAAAGGAAGATATTGTTGTAAATGGGATCGCACATGACTCGAAGTGAAGAACCACTCACCTCTCGATATTCGGTGGTCACCCGAAGTTTATCGGTAGTTCATTTATTTCTTGTATCGATTTCGGCCCGATAAATTTCGTGTATAAATAACGTGAATAAATAACGGACGTGGATCCTAAATTAAACGCACAATAATTTAAGGCTTTTACTCTGCGGTCCGCAAGGGATTATCATAATTTCTACCCTTTTTTTCGTCGCCACTCAGGCCCGGCAACCGCGCGACCCCGGCTCAAATTAACTGCACCCCGCATACAGAACAATTACACGCCGCCACATAGCGCTAAACAACACCCCCGACGAGTACTAAGGCATTAACTGTACACATGTCATAGTTAACATCCCTGAGAAGTGTCAAGAAAGTGGCTGCGGGGCCGCGGTAATCAGTATTAACGAGCGGCTATAGGCCGAACAGGACGCGCCTCTCTCTAGCTACACTGTTACCGTTTCTGGACAGTTATTAATGGATACATTTTTATGCCGTCATTTCTCATTTCATGTCCCATTTAAGATTTTCAAGACGGAGTTTAGAGATTTAAATTTGACACTGTAGGCCTCCTGCGGCTCGCATAATCGGAGTTCACTCCCAATTGCGCGAGCGATGAAAAATGGTCAATTCTGGATCATTATATCTTTAACTTTTTATATATTGTACAGTTCTCGGTACAATTGCTGTACGTTTAGTGGTTTTATCGATTGTCGTGATAAAGAACCACTCGCCGCACTTTTTCAGTTGTAATTATTCTCATCTCGGCCATTGTCCGTGACGTTTAAACCGCCGTTGCATTGAAATTCTATATTACTTATCATGGTGCAGTACACACTATAGAGTGGACTTGGTCATTGGTTGCACGACTACTTTGGTTTTCCGCGTTGTTAGAGTCTCGAGGTAAAAGGGGGTGAAAAAAGTGAAATCCCCGCTTCGTTTCTTCGCCATTCGGGGGTTTCGCTTACCTCCGCACTTCTAAGCCCCCACCCCTTCCCACCTCTGTATTCCCGGTGGTCGGTCGGGAATATGTTTTTTTTACAAATTCGGACCTACTCCGGGCTCATACAGGAGAGAGAGAGAGAGGGAGAGAGAGAGAGTGAGTGAGAGAGAGCGGCCACAATATCCGCTCGGGCCCACTCCAGGAAAGGATGAGATTAGACCGCCGAATTGGCCGACTCCGCCAGTATTGGGTTACACGGGAGCTGAAGATCACGGGGGCCTGTGCCGTCCCCATACTCTGTGAATTCCCCGCCTTGTAAGCGTCGGGGGCGGTGATAATTCTCCAGCACACTGGCAAATTGCTCCGGCCTCCACGGGCCCCTCCCTCCCTCCCCCTCACCATCGCGCTTCTGGGCAGTTTTGCAATTGGAAATTGAATTCGAACTCGGTTTGAAATCGCGTCGCAGTGGGACTGGTGAAAATCTGAAACGAGCCCGAACTGGATGAAAGCGCGCAAACTAAGTCCTGGGACAGGCACAACCAAATTATGACGCAAATACAAACAGTTTGTATGTATTTTTTTATTTCTATTAATATTCTATTATTTTTTTAATCTACGAAATAATAGAATTTCATTAGACGATACTACGCCCATGTCTTACTCCGCTTAATAAAGCGGATTGATGATATAGTGTTAAAGAAATGCCAATCCAGGTATAAAAAAAAGGTCATATACGAATTTTGTCTAGTTTAATATAATAATAAACGCGCTGAATTGAGACATTTCCGCGAGTAAATTCTAATATCAAATTTAATGAATTGAATTTACCGACTCGGATTATCTCAATTCGGCCCGTCCGAAACGCAAAGTTTATATTGGTTTAACTCGTCATCGAGAGAGTTGGAGGAATAATAGATTCGGGCCAATACAGTTCTGTAGGCGAGCATCGGATTCTGAGATCAGTTCCCACTGTCAGTTAGTGCCACAAGTACTGGAGGTAGTCCACCAGCATCCCTCTAATTGCGTTATTATAGGCGTGGTCCGTCCTAATTGCTATTCTCCTCTACATTCCTCAAAGTTGGGCTGTGCTCTCACCGAGGTTAAGTATTATCCTGGATACTCCATTCAATACATTCCCGGCCGTCAGGCTCAGTTTTTTTTGTAGAACTGTTATTTAAAAGAAATTAATATCGTGCACTAATCTACTTGACCTACAATGATGTATATATTTATCAATATATATTATCACGCGACACCATAAATCATAAGATTGAGCCCTATCTTACGGTTATACGTTATACATTTTACGTTATAAATTATGAATTCAGATTATTAATTAATTAGAAGTTAATCAATTTTAACAGCTACTATAAAACACCCGATAATTATAATTTTTGCAGGCCCGAAAGATATTTAACAAAAAATATGCCTAGCACACGACGTCATTAAATTGAAAACGTACATTTAAAGAAATCAAATAGTTTGTGCAGGTTCTCCTGTGGTGTGTATGATAAATATTAGAACACTTGCGACACTAGTGTTTGGAGCGATGCCGTACGGGCGAATCCTATTCCGGCGGGGGATCCCTTTATATTTAGGGGGCAGAATGCCCTGGGCAGCCTTCACAGTACGAGGTTTCTAGTTTGTTTTCTAACCGGAAACTATGCCGCAGCCCAAACGGAGTTGTTGCCGGGGATTCGGCAGGAATTTTTAACCGACTAAAGTTATGCCCGTTGCCACTCTCTCTCTCTCTCTCTCTCTCTCATCCACACATTGTCCCACTCCATTGTTCCCAGTTTCCTCTTCATTTCACACAAGAATCTTACATTTCATTCATTGACCAGTTAAATTTCAAGCTATACATTTCTAATGGTCCTCATGGTTTGCCTTGTAATCATATTACCATGATTTGTATACTGACGTCCCTGTCTTAGTGTATTACATTGCGAGAATCGTGTAGAGGAAACGATATTTACAACCACGATTCTTCAAAATGAAAGTTTCATATAAATGAAAACATAGCAGCATCAATATATGGATCTGGCTAGGCTCTTTCTTCGGAGATCCCTGATTACCTCCTCGGCTGTAGATGAAATTGTGTAGGTTGTTTTTACACCATGTTCTCTCTCTTGTTTCTCTCAATATAAATACATATATTTATTTATATATATATTATTTGTTCTATATATTCTGAAAATACATGGCAACTAAAATGACGTGAATTGCATTTCTATTTATATATAACAATGGTTAGTCTTTAGACACGTTTTATTCATATTTTATTCTACTCCTTTCTTCTACGCCTTCATATATTACAAACACATGTTCTCAAAATACACGTTTCTATTTTTCTAATGTTCTTATCATGGAATATTTCAATTTAAACCGGGAAGAACCAAACTTTCACCAAACTGAAAGTACCGAAGAACCGAATATCACTCGATACATACGGAGAATAATGTAAATGCAAATACATTTCTCATTTACTCAAATCAGTTAGTCAGGCCAATAATCAACTAACGATATAAAGAGACGAGAACCTATAGTTTTGAATGTAACAATGGTCTGTAATTGGACATTAAAATGTTTTAAAATACATACGAAATATCATTTTATAGGGCGTGTATAAATTTGAGGATGTTCACAAGCGGCACTGAATGTGTGACCTGAATACAAGTGATCAATAGCAATAGGACGGCACTGAAATACAAACGCGAATTTAGTTCCCTTTCCCGTTCTAATTAACCCGTGTCGCCGTGCAAGCGATGCCAAGGTTAGACATGTTTAATCTTCCAACTCGTTAGACTCGAGGGAATTTCCAACTTCAGCAGACAGTCACTATCGCATTGACTGTGCAAAACCGGCCGGCGACGGATCAGTTACAAGTTAGCCACGAATCTGCAAGCTTCTTCGGTCGCAATCTATTATATAAAACTCTTCTCGGCCGGATTTAAATAGTAATGACATATCCTACAGTAATTGTGCGGTATTGACATGCCAGCGGGATCATTGTAATTCGACTGCTGCAGCGATGTGGTGAAACCGGTCTAGAATAGGAAAGAGCCGAAGATGGGATATAGAAAATCGCCCCGAGTGGCGAAAGAAATTTCTTCTTTATACTCGAATCTGGCCGGCAGTTGACTGCAACGGCTTCCATCTGTAGACAATGTCCTATCTGGTCGGGAGAGTTCCCTACGGAATTAGGGATAAGGCGGGAGCTTAGCCGGGCCCGCGGGACCCAATTAAAATAGGGAGCGGGGCCAATCTCCCCCATTGTACGCCTTCCACCCCCCCCCCTCCCGCCCGATACATTTTTAACCAGATATAAATGATAATTCTGATAAATCGTTCCCGGAAAATTCTTCCACCGCCTCCACAGCCCGGCCCATGATGAAATACATTCTTCCCGGCGCGGACCTTTTGGCGAGCCGCGATAAGGGATTTTTTTTTGCGCGTGTTTTCCGTTTGTAACGAAAGCATGAGTGATCGCTATTGTGACCCGGCCATTATAAATTTTTTTCTACTCTCCTGGAGCAGTTATTCATCTTAATTTCCCCCAGATTTGCATTAATATATCGGGCGGTCGGGCGATGGGGACATTTCCATTGTGGCAATTTGTCCGCATAATAATAAAAGTAAAGGCCCGGAGGGAGGTAGATTATAATTAATAGCATTAAGCGCCAATGACCATTGTGGCAGATAATGGCACGTTGTAATAGTAAAGCGTGTAATATGGGGAATTAAATATATTCGGAGATTAAATATTGATTTAGTATTACACTATATATATATATATATAAAAAATACCTATAATTAAAACCCCCGTTTGAGTGTCACCTGCATGAATGGATGCGGTTTGAGAAGCCGAAATCGGTCTAGCATAGGACCATAACAATGACAAAAGTCGATAAAGTGCAGTCAAAATCTATTTTCGATATACTTATATCCGATAAAATGATGTATGTATGAGATATGTATATCGATATACATATCTCATACATATGTAAAACTCCTTCGAAGACCTGACTTTGAAATATCTTAAAAAATTAATATAAAAATTGTAAATGCCGATATTTTGGCGCAATAAAAATATTTCCAAACAGGCCCACATTTCAAGTTTAAAAATGACAAAAGCGATAAAAATATTAGCTTTCAAGATCCGTCCAGGGTCCGTAGGCCTTACTCGAAACTTTATTCTTTGTTGAGGTACCGTTGTGAAAAGCAATTATCAGCGGGATCTTCTATCCCCTTTGTTTCGCGTTTCGCCAGTCGATACGGTGCTATTTCTGATGGGAACCTTTTAAGCCCCCTCGGTGTATCTGGGAGGCGTCTCACGGAGGGCGCCCTCCCAGACATCTCTGACCTCGATAACTTATAATCCTGTTGGATCCCCGGGCCTCAAACTTTACGATGCCCGACACTTTTTCCCTTTCTTCTGTTGGCGCCCCCAGCACCATTGTTTCTGTCCCCGGGGCCTAACCGAGTCCGACTAAGCCGCCGCCGCCGCCGCCACCCCCCCCCTTCACACTATTCTATTCTATGGGTGACCCCTTTTTGACACTGTCGTATTCCCGACATTCTTTTACGACTCGATATTCCCGATTCGCGGCCTTATTCCTAATAAGACACATCGTCGTTCTGCCAATAAAATGTCATTCGGGTGATTCAAAGCTTGTATGAAAATCTTCTAGTACATTTCCTTCTAGTACTGCGACTAATCTTATTGTTATTTAAAGTGAAGAGGTTAATTTAAGTCCATTCAGTATCGGATCCTGTTTGATCTGTGTCCAGCAATAAAGGGTCGTTTACATCTTTCAAACTGACTGCTTTATTTTTTCCAAAAATATAATCCGGATAATTCTCTCGATCGAGAGAAATATTTTATTACCAGTTAATTTCATCTGGTATTTTATTAACGATCGCTATGACATTCGAAAGTTAATTAAACTTTATTTTCATACAAATTCTACACCGTGACCTAAAATATAAAATGTTTTATCGTTCTGGGATAAAACTAGTCGGTGCTTTGTCAAAAACTTATTTCTTATTCGATACGTTATTCCAATTTTCCTCTTGCCTTTTACTGGGTCGACATAAAATAAAATGACAAAAAACTGGTGCACCTCAATTTTACCCCATTACATTAAAAAAAGTCAAACCGGCTCAATTTATACGATTTCTATAGAGACAGTTCTAATCATCATCTCTTCTAATCCAAAGCCACCAAGTGCCACAGAATTCGATGTAATAATATTCACTGTTTGAACAGACCGTTATGTAATTTTGTATATTCGTATTAATAAAAAGTACTAACAATAAAACCTGTACTAAAAGTCATATCTGCAATAACGCAAGTGTATAGTCTGGAGATGAGTAATAACGTGTAAGTCGGACTATCGAAGGAAATTATCAAATAAAGAAACGACTGTCTCCACACGCGTTTTTCCACGTAGCCTTTCCAGTGCATATAGACTGTTGTTGTCGCCCTTTTAATAAGAGTATATTCCAAAGTCGTGTAGTCGTTGCAGCCGTTCACAACGTAATCCATTCCGGCAGCCAGTCAGCATCGCTTATATCAAAATCGTTTATACCCATCGCGTCGGGTGGAAACGGTGCAATTCAAACAGCGGGTAAACGGCCGGAAGCCAGAGAGAGCGACCTGGGCAACCGGTTGTTTGTCGGAGAGCGGTGGCCGAGGAAAACCATGAAATGCGGAAGGGGGTGGGGGCGAGTTGAATTTTTGCGAGGCAAATAGACCGCTTATCTGGTCGGCCGTCTGTGTACAGAGTCCGCTATTGATTTGTCCTAAGTAAATGTTGAATGACCGGCTCCCGAGGCTCAATTACGCCCTTTTAGAGGTCTCCCGGCGGCCGCAGACCCCGCCGCAGACCTCCTTGTTTCTCATGAATTATTTTATATTTCCTGAAATGTGAACCGGACCTCCGATATTTGTGCCCACCGCAATACGCCAAACGACCGGTTTGGGGCTCCGTAAATTTAATTTAAAAAAAAGAGTTTACCTACTGCTAACAAGAGTCTGCGGGCCAAGCTAGAAAGGAAATAATTAATATAATTAAGGAAAATAATTAATTTGTCCCCGAAAGTAATTAAGTCGAGCCTTTCAACGTTCTTATTATTACCCCAATTTAATGCGCGTATTATTAATATATTAGATATTGTAAATCCGTCAAAACCCATTCTTGTCCATGAAGATTTCATATTTCTATTCCTCCGTTATTTGTACGCAACGATTCTCCTTTCAATCGGAAGATACCAGCCCATTTATCTAATTGGGCGTGTTAGGCACGTAGCTAGTTGTTTAAATTATATCTAATCCAGATTTAGCTAGAACAAAATCCAATTGTTCCAACCCGGCACATGCGTTGAACCGGGGGTGGGATGAAGACAGTCGACCGGAATTCAACACTGTAATAACATATTCACTCGTGATGATTCTCACTCGAAACATTCCAAATCGTATGCGACGAAATTTAGTTTCCCACCAGAGGTATAAGGTCCGATTATAGGATTCTACGTTCTATTTAAATATTTGGAACTCAATTATATACGGGGGGGGGGGTGGTTTGGAGTCAGGCAAAACTAAATAAATCGGAGGATAACCGTTGCCGCCCGCGGGGGCCAATCGAATCCTGAAACGGCCGGGCCCGGGGGGAACTTATTTCCGCATATAATTCGACGTTTCCGATCGTAGATTATGTTTTTTTATGCGGCTCGGTGCACCGAATTTCGGATATAAGCGGGTGAGAGAGAGAGAGAGAGAGAGAGAGAGAGGAGAGATTGAAGATATCTATAATATAGTTAGGAGATTCTCTCCACTTTCCCGTCCAACAGCACCCGGCCACCATACTCCAACTTTTAATGGATTTTTAAATTGGGTTTCGCCGGCACAGAAGGAAAAGATATCTGCGGCCTGAATTAGGCAACCGGGTTACACCACGCCTATTAACACAGCCCCCCCCCCGCCCCCCTCTCTCTTTCTCTCTCTCTCTCTCTTCCGCCATAAAAAGGGTTTTTATAATATACCACTATTCCGAGGCTTACAATTTTCTGCTTTTATTGGTACTGGCTGGTAATAACATTTTTTGAAGCGGGACCGTTGTAATAATCTAGTAGTGTTGGGGCACATAAATTCCCAGTATCTAGAGTTTCCAACTTTGTTCCAACTGAAGAAACATTACCGCGTATTAAGTAGCCGCCGAATCATAATAATAATAATAATTAAAAGAAAGATATTGGTTGTAATTAATAACATTTAGGATCAGATTTAATCGGATTTTATAGCAATCGGTCTCAACCATTTATAAGGAGTGACCAGAAAATGAGATCATTTATGTAACAGATGTCTACTTTCCATATTATAACGTTTGTTGTATGTTAAAATATTCCTTATAGATCAAAATTATAAACAAATTACTGTGCAAGAAAAGCTTCAACAATTATTTTGTAAATTTTTATTTTTATACCGTGGAACATGCGGCTCGCCTGACTCTTTACTGTCCGAATTTCCAGTAATGTACATAGAATTAATTACCCCCGACTGTTTTGTTTTGTATTCTTCGTTTATTTACATTTCATGTTCGTTGTTATTTTTATCACAAAATTATGTTATCCCAGTAAATATATTTATATATATATATACAGGCATATATATACATGAGTTATTCGAGGTTCAGATCTTTGAACTGCACACGGTTCTAAAACACGAAACGTTTAAATGTTGTTCATTTCAATAAACGCTGTAATTCGACAAAGGGGTACTAAAAAAAAACTTTTCTTATACTCACTAACGATGGGTGGGCTCAAAGTTAATAGGCGTAGGACACGAAAATATCTCATTATTAATAAATCTTTATTAATAAACCACGACCCCCGCCGTGGGTTATTTTAGTTCATACTGTTCAGAGAAAAATTACTTATAAGCCTTTATGTTTATTAGTTATATATAAATAACGTTTACTGTGCACAGTATATATGCTATTGTATTTATAATATTATACGATGATACCCCTACGAAACTTTCAGTTCTTCTCCTTACCTTATTTTTCTATATCTTTATACCGTCTGCGTTTGGACGCCAGTTATTTACTATGCAGTCTATTAATCGCGCTTGTTAAACTTGGCGTAACAATACTGAAAGTTGGACAGGGTTGGTATAAAATAGACAATGTTTTTAAAAAATGAATAGTGTTCAGAATCGTGGCGGGAGGGCCTGAATTTGATTTGGGGCTGATGGTGGGGGTGGGGGCGGCGGCGGTCGAGATCAAATTAGGAGTTTCACAAAACTGGCAGAGACTGATTTGAAGTGGGGCCCGGCAGGATATTTCAGTGGCCGACACCTTTTTACATTTTTTCTTCTCCCGGAATTCGACCTCGTGGGACCGGGACGGGGGGGGGGTGGGGGGGGGGGTCGGATTTCGTTAGGAGGGCCTCTCCTTCTCCTCCTCCTCCTCCTCCTCTCTAATGAAATCAATTTGTCGCCCGAATTTTCCGAGCCCTTTATTGGCTTCGTTAGAGGGCGCTCAGACAGTGTAATGGCCGCCGTGCGACTACATTTTAAATAATACCCCTTTCTTCGGATTTATTGACGGCTTTGGATTTCACTAATTGACCGGCTGAATTCCTCAATGGTGTGCCTACCCCTCCCCAAGTTGTCAAATGCCATTCTTAATTAAATTTGAACTTTAGATAAGGCCAATTTTGTTAATTTACGAAAGTTGCACGTATTTCATTTAATTATTATATATAATGTAATGTTTCAATAAGTCAGTTAACTTACTTATGATGTATTATGTAATTCTGAAAATAAAATATATTTACCGATAATATATGGATATATATATACATAAGGAATTTATTAACTTTTATTAAATCTAAATACACTGGGAATGTAAAAGAGCCATTATTTGCAGACGGGAATAGATAAAAACCCGTGCAAAATAACTGTGTGTATGTGATTTTAGTCTGTGCGGTGTAACTCATCGGTTGTTGAGAGAGTCGGGTATCAAATGGCTGGCGGGGGAAAATTGAATTAAACTTGTTCTAGCCATGAACGGTAATTACTTTCACCTGCCTTTCCACTTTCAGCGAGAGAAATTGTGCTTCGGCGCAAGGCGTCTATACAGCTCCTACCGAACCTTATACGCTCCACAATCCGTGGGAGATTGCACCTATCTGTGAACATCAAATATAATTAACTGCCAACCGTTTTCTGTAAATTAGCGTATCAATCATTTACAGTAATAATTTATATCCTCAATGTCACGCATTTATCAGCTACTACTGATGATTAATATTTATTTTAGTTAACAATCTTGGCAATTTCAAACTTAATTTCTGACTTTTCTGACTCAGACGTTCCCCAGAAGAAGATAAAAAATATAATTATAATTATTATTATAATAAATTTCGCACAGGAAAATGAGAAAAAGGAGTTTGGTTCCTACATTCGACGAAGAATCCCTTTTTCTGCTGCGTTAACGCAATTCCAATAATCTTTATATCCTTAAATTTTTACATAGTTTATATACAGAGGGGTCCAAAAAAATGTATCCACTGTTTAAAAGTCCATAACTTGCAAACTAATGGCGAAATGAGTATCAAACAGAGCCAATATCCGACTGAACACGTTGCAGTCAGTAGTTGGTGCTGCAGTTCTGCGGCATCGTTTGTGTGTGGATTTTAATGGTGACCATTTCGAACACCTACAGTGATATCTTTAAGTTGGACTTTAAGCTACACATTCACCAAAAATGAGACAACTCCGTCAATTAGTTCGCAAGTTATGGACTGTTAAACGGTGGATACATTTTTTTGGACCCCTCTGTATTTACGATAATTTAATTGATGATAATCTAAATCACAAGATTATTGTTTTATAGTTGAAGGAGAAATGCCGGGAATTCCAAACGCATCATGACAGTGTATCTGACGGTGAAAGAATAGATCTTTTTCAACCGGAAGAAGTATGGAAAGAAGGGACGGGGATGAAATAACGTATTAAAGAGTCGTCGTCGGGAAATCACAAGAAACGATACAACTGTAGTCGGTTTTGGTGGGGAATACGCGGCAGTGAATTTTTCACGTTTAGTGTAGCTGGTGTGCGGCTGCCGAGTTAGAGCCGGTGGGGCGCCATTCGTCGCGCTGCCGGCCTAAGGCTAAACCAGAGCCGGCTGAGACCGTAAACAGTGATCAGGGCCCGCGAGGAGGAGGAGGCAGCGTTTAGCGGGACGCGCCGCGATACGTTTTCATTGGGTGGGGGCCTCACGAGGAGCCGGCAGACAAATCTGAGTTTGGCCCAAATCCTACCGAAACCCCCCCTACCCCTTTACGCTTCACCTGTCTCGCGGTTGGCCCCGGATGAAGGTTTAACACGAATATAGGGCTTTTTTCGTTCTTAAAGCGAAGGAGGAAAACGACGGGGCGATGCTGGGGGATGTACGTAGCTCCGTGTTTGGTATACGGGGAGTGGCTCTGAGGTATTCCAAGCAAAACAGAATTAACTCTGTAAAGCGTAGCGTAGGCACATCAAAAAAGCAAATTAGAGCCCGACTGTTTTTTTGGTAACATTTTCTGTTGGTAGAATGTTTACGGGAGTATTTATACATACATATACACACTTAAATGATAAAAAAAATTAATATTTATGTTAGGACGAGTGTAGTGGATAATTATAAAAGTAAGTAAATATTCTTATATCTGTCAAGAAGAATAATTGCTCGAAGATATCGGTGTTGTTGATGAAAAACTTGTACATATCAGCTCTAGGGTAGTCCAATACTGGACATTTTTCGATGATATGTAAACGTGCTGGTTTTCCTAATAACAGGTGGGCCTTGGTGATCCTAGACCGGCCAATCAGAATCATGACGATTCATCAACCTAGAGAGGACAATATTGTAATTGCACATGTACTTTGGCTTGGATTTAAGCTTCTACCCATCGTCATTCAGTTTCTTTAGAACTAGGGGCTCAAACAGTATTGCCTTACGACTGCTAATGTGAATTATCTGAGGGTGTGTCCTTCTCAGGACAGTATGCGGGCAGAATAATTGTTACGCGTACGAAAACAAGCGCGTGATATATAATACGTGGCCGGGTTTTGGGTAAAAAGAAAGTGAAAGAGGAGGGTCAGGTAGAACGCATGTAAGAGGTACACTGGGCTTAATAACGGGAGGACCACCTCGAGTGGTGTCCCAGAAGACTTGAGGGTATTCCGCGTGAACAGCCCTTGGCGACGATCGCTCTTGACAAAGACGGGACTGAAAATGTGTCCGCTATATTATATATATATATATATATATATATATATATATATATATATATATATATATATATATATATATATAATACACGCACCACTCGTGTACATGCATTCGACAATTATGCTTATTATCTCGGAAATATTAATTATTAATTCCGTCCTATCGAAAATTTTAATGGCATTACTTTAGTAATCTTCCTCCCGTGGTGCTAAAGCTCCTTTGAAAAAAAAAGTCCGTCCTTCCGCCCCTACCACATTAATTTTATATTCCTTTGTATTCTTTCCCTTTCACGGTCGTTACATTAATTATCGTATTGATTGCTTCCTCTTTTTGTAAATTCCCAATATCTTTACCAGGAATATATTTACTTTCTAAAGTTCCTTTTTTTTAGTACACAGGTATTCATGAAAAATTGCGTGACTTATCTTTATTGCTACTGTAAGAAAAGTCCCGTAAATTTGGCACTAATAATTTAACTGATATTTATGACATGTGGCAGTGTCCTTGTTTTGCAAATCCACTTCGATAACGCAATAAGCTATATTGCGTTATACGCTATATTATGCTATATGCTATATTATATGACATAGATCATAGCAGTCAGAGATGGTTTCGATTATCTCGTGCCGAACCCTGCGGGTAGCAGCGGGTGATGATATTATCTTATCATTCCACCGAATCCATATCGTATACAAAGATCTACTGGGTCATAATTTACAATTTTTTCCGGTATAAAGGGGGAGAGAAGTAAGACTGGAACAAAGCTAATAGAGGGTTTTTTTTCTGGGCGATGGGGAGGGTTATGGTTTAGGCAGGGTCTGGGCAAGAGAGGGCAAAGCCGATAAGAGGCGGGGCGGCCCCTTAGTGGCCCCCTAACCAGGTAAAGTATCGCTTTTCGACACGGGAACCAAAGATCGATGCATCGGCCCTTCTGTCCCATTAATTGCTTACTGTTTAGTCTTGGCAAACATTGATCTCTCCTTTCCTTTCAGGCCCCTTCACTTTCCCTCACCCTGTATCCCACCACATATGACCCCCAGGAGTGTACGACTCCAGAATCCCAAGTTGGCATCAACTCTGTACAGAAATACTACGCACAAATCCCTCACAAATACTAAGTTGTTAACAGTACACAGACTTCGGGGTCCAGAAATTAGGACCTTTAAGGCCATTACTGAAATGGACATAGGAATTAACCTTAACTAGCCAACCCATTCCGTTCTCATTCCTCATCCTAATTCACTCGTTGAATTACTCCCCTGCTACTCACCAATTAAAGGCGGGCAATGTGAAAGCCTAGGACATCACAAAAAGATTGAGAAGTGATAATAAAATAATAGTTATTAAACTTAACATAATTCGGGCGGTTAATGTAAGCCAGATTTCTGCTAATTTTCGCTCCAAAGTTTTCCCTGTTATCCTTTGTTTGGCTACCTTGTTTTTCTACTAGAGGGAATTCTAGGAAACGAAGTTTGTTTTAAAAGTTTGAAAAACATAATCACGATTCAGTAATAATATAAGTCTCGGAAATTAATATTTTAAGATAACATAAAATTATATGGGGGAACTAATTTCGATTATGGCGTTCATATTTACAATATATAAATTTCATAGTTAGATGTATTTTGTCCATCTTGTCGGAGCTTGATTTTCTATGGAAATGCGGTTAGCTTCTGAAACTCATCTCCATAATTTAGGTACATAAATTAAAAAAAAATATTATTTTAAAACGATCTGGATAATTTAAACGAATTTGTAAATTTAAAAAAAATTGCGAGAACGCATGAATACAACTTTAGTTGTTCCTTTGTATACTCAACCAATATATACTATCTCGGTAATCTACAGCGTTGTACAATTTTATTCGGTTTGGTCTATAGACAGGGGAATTTCTGAACGGGAGTAATTCAATGGAGCCGGGCGGTGAGTGCCGAGGAAAGACAATGGCAAGATCCAGTTAATGAATCTTTGAAGCGAGGAAACCCCTAACAGGATAGAATTCATTTTCCATTATAACGCTTTCCGGTTCCTATCGGTGGCCGGCCAAATTCCCCATCCATTAATTGGCCACTGTTAAAAGGACAATGGTAATTGCCCACGTCTCATTGCTACCGGCTCCCAAACCCACATAGACTTTAGTTTTAGATTATCTAATTTTTTTATATAACTCGTTCTATACTTGTTTCATGCAGTGTTTATTTAGAGTCTAATTTCTGAAGGGGGAAGGAATGAATAATGGATCAATTTTGTTAAAAATATAAATTTTCATAGTCAATTGTGCTTCCACTGTTTTCGCTTATTTATCTCACAAGTTATAGCAACGCGCTGCAATGTCCAATGTCCTTGTTTCATAGTCCATATTACGTCCCATTCCTTATTATCTCCCCTTAATTTTTTTTCAATTACATTTAAACAAAATGCTAATAGAGTTGTATATAGAAAATAATGTATGCAATTTTCCTGATATTTAAAGATAGTAAAATAAATTTTGAACAGAATTACACCATTTATACAAGGGAAAATAGTAATACTTACTTTTTTCAATGAACAAAATTAGATCCTAGTATATTCGTCATGAATAGACAGATATTTCATGCTTCGATACTATACACGGCATTATTAGTAGAGCATAGTTACTAGAAAAAATGATTGGCTCATCAGGAATTGTAGTCAGTGTTGCTACCACCGTGCGTAATATACCATTACATCGGAGGGATAATTAAATGAAATTCTATTTAGGAAAGGTTAATTAATACGAGACGGACGCATTATAATTAGTAGCCCCGTACGTAACTCCGACGTATTTGCACGAGCATAAATATAAACTCATCTCGCCGCCATCTAATTATCTTCATTGGAGCGTAGGGTATAATTGTAAGTGGGGATGGCTCCGCTTCAAAGGGGAACGGGCATCGGTCCGAATTAATTTATTAGAGGATTTTAAACATATTACGATTGCCTACCTACCTCTATCCTAGCCCCGATACAAATCTACCTCCCTTCGACAATTTGGCAATCCCAACAAAGCTACCATGGGTGAATTATCTCTATAAAAAAACGAGAAAATTACAAATATAATTTGAGATACCTGCCAGGGGGAACGCGGGTGTTTGGAATATCATATAGGCAAATATTACGAAAAAAATGCTCTCCGTATTAGGATATTAGGACGATTACGTTGTAGCATATATTTAACGAGAGAATGTGATTCAATTTTGGTATACTTGTTTGGTGGTCTCCGAGGGATTGGACCACAATCATTCTTGCGGTTTGAACTTATATTAGACAATGCCATAATTGTTCATCAACGTAATGTCAATCAGCATAGCATGTGGAAAAGGAGTATGATAAGAACCTCGAGAAACATACCTGTTTAATGATACGGTGAGCTATTAAACGAGGATTTTTATATATATCTTTTTTATAGAGTCCTTAAATGTAGCCATGTTCCGGTCCGTTAAAAGGGCGATGCGAGGACGTCTTCCTTATAATTCGATGTCGCGGCAGCGACGGGCGGTGGAAAATAAAATAAATCGCTTTTGTCCACCTTTCACGTTCTAAAAGCGTCCGTCCCATCGGCACTTGGGGCGCTTGGGGGTGTTTGTCCAACTTTTGTACTCTGAAGTGTTACAAGGCCCTCGGGCGTAAAAGGCCCTATCCGAAACAGCTGCGCAAATAAAAACCCAACAAACTAGACAAGATTGGGACTAATTTGAAATAATGTGTTGGGTCTCTCGGTGGGGCTGTTGGTGGGCACCGGGCGCAGCGTCACTAACGCCTCCGGTGCCACACTCCGCCACAATCGACCGGCCAGAGCTCCTTCGGAGAAAAAGTTTGATGCAAAAAAACGCCCGGCCAAGACTCCTCTCAGAGTGTCCAGTTGTAGCGAGTAAACAGGGGCAAAACAAAGTAGGAAGACGATAAACTAAATTCAAAACGTGTACACTACAAAACTGCGTACAGTTCCAATATACCGATATTCGGTCCGAATTATGAAATACGACTCTTGAGAGTACGATACGGCGGTAGATCTGAGAGGAATTTTCCTTCGGCCACTTTTTGTTAGGACGAAGAAGGCCGAGTTTTTCTATTTCGCTCGTCGATCCGACACAAGAATACCTTGGCATTTTACTCTTCCGGCTACTGAACCATATCTAGACATTTAATCCGATTCCAGGACAGACCCTTTTGGAGGAAATCGGATGGGTCGTTATAACTGAATTGGAATGACACGTTTTACGGACGGCCCCTTCCCCGAACAGTTGTTCGAAGGAATCCCGAGAAGTCGAATGGGTTAAAAGGAATAGAAGTTACAAAAAAAAATCCTCCTTAACGATTTCACGTTGAAGTAAAAATGAAGTAAAAAATGATTGAATCTGGTTAGGGGTATAACTGAGCCTTTAACGATTGATGTACCTTGGGAAACCCGATAGGGTCTAATCAACCGGTTAGGGGGCTCTCGCTCGTGTCGCTGCTCCGGTCTTGAAAAGTTTTACAGGGAAATATAAAAAGCCCAACTTTAATTGTGCACCTGCGCCCCGAAGCCCCATCCCACCCCCCTGCCCTGTCTAATCACACCTACTCGTCAACCTATATTTTTTTGTTTTCCTATTCTCTGTCCTTTTCATTTTACCGGGCGGGCACCACCGCTAAATGATTCGCTTCAGTAAAAAGGGTTTTAATAACAAAGTCCGTAGTTACGGCTCAAATTGTAACTAACAGTGAGTGGGGAGAAAACAAAATTTTGACTACCCGGGAAGTATATTTTTTCAACATTGCTTATGCCCAGTTAGTAGGTATTTAATTGCGATATTCACTCGTGGGATTTACTTGACAGTTTTGTCTATTAACGGTATGATGCGATTGGCTAGAATACCTAAATAGGCATAGCGCAAAATAAATGAGAGAGGAATGAAGGCCCGAATTTTCGGATGCGACTTTGTTGTGGAAACATGAGAAAAGATAATATGAATCAATTATCATAGATTTTCGTTGATTGACGAAAAAGAATTTTTACAGGAGTAGAACTTACTCAACGTCTTTTTCAAATCCGTAATCACTATGACCCAAAGGTTTGGGTGTTTGGCGCTATGCCTTTACCATAGACCATTCATCATTTTGCTTATGTAATAGAGACGTGCAGTACTATTGTCTGAGCAATTTCTCCTGCACGCCTTGACGTTTCAAAGCGGCCCTATGATTGATTAGGCCGTCCACCGATTTGGGTCCTCGCGGTTTCTAGTCCATGACAATTTACCAGCACCTTTGTTGTCACTACTCCCTCAGAACTTGGCTAAATGAAAAGAACCAATGTTACAATATCCGCTGAATATTTGTTTTCCTGAATATATGTAACGTATTATCACGTGATATATACGCGTATAAGGGACCATGATAGTTCTATAAAGTCGCAATAGTAAATAACGTTTTGCATAATTCTTAACTACGCATTTTCAAACACTTGCATACCTAAAAAATTGAAAAAAGAATATTGTTCATCTCAAATTTCCAACAGATTTAACTAGGATTTAAGCGACCCAAAGCTTTGCTTTTTCCTATAATATTTATTTCAGTGTTATAAAAATAACGAGACACTATTCCCGTCCTCTTTTGACTGAAAGCAACGTTTTTCCGGCGCAAAGCTCATTTTAATTAAACTCCAGCCCCGAAGTAAATATTTACCCTCGAATAATATAAATGTTATTGTATTTCCGTTTACTAGCTGTTCGTCCCAACCCAGAAATAGTACCGGAGATATCAGTTGATTTAAATATCGAGCGAAGAGTTCGAGCACGATCCAAACATTACCAATTTGTGTTCCACTCCCATCGATTGTGTAAAGTGGAAGCCAAGTTAAGTTAAATCGGTCCTGCCCGATATTTAGAATTCCTGACCCGCTTTTTAAATTAACAACTTCCAATTGAAACATTGTTTTACAGAAATATTGTAGGTGCTGTAAATATTTCAAATTCCTGGTCAACACCGATGGAAATTCTTTTCTAAATATTTTCAAATTCTCACCAGCTGTATCCCACGTTAATTATTTTATACAAGGGTAGTATCAATTGTGTATAACTCGCATAATATGTAACAAATCTGCATATTACATTTGAGTGAAAAAATACTGTTGCAGGAATTTTTATTATTCGAACATAACAATAAATAATGAATGGCCTTATATCTGTCAGAGATTTGAAATGCTCTAAACGTAATTCTAAACGGTTGCAATTAAATTTGTAGGGATACAGTACTTCAAAGGGACCAGTGGTACTGAGATATACCTAGAACAAGTAACACACGGTAAAAACTTCTTCGCACGATAGCTTGATAAAAAACTTTCTTATTATATTACAAAACAAATGACTTCCCTCGTAAAAAATATTTGGCTCTTTGTCTCAATAATTTGCTCATTTGTAATCTAAAGTATATTCACGAGGACTCACTGAGCGTTCACGAATATTTCTCAAAACATGAAACTGATAAATATTCCAAAATGCATGGGGAAGTCCTTGGCATTGTACCGGTATATCAATGAAGGCGAATGTTCATTCTGGAAAGATCCAGAACCTCGTTGTACTTATTTATAGGGGGGAAAATCTTTGGGGCGTTGCTGAAAGAACCCCGCTCTAAATCAACCGATCAATTCATTACCAAAGGAACACGAACAGATTTAATGCCAATGAGCCGGAGCGTTGGATGGAGGGAGGAAGGGAGGGAGGGAGGGAGGGAGAGGGAGGGCCATGTGTCTTCGGTCTAAACAACAGCCAATTAATAGAAAACCGACTGTCTTATTCCGGCGCCTTCTACTTTGTCGAAAGGCCGGATTCCCTACTTAACCAGCCCGGCCAGGGGTTTCTACAAAACAATTCACCCAATAATACCGTCCATTCGCCCTGTTCTTCTACTCTTAACATTTATGCACTTTTATCCCAAAACATATATCTCCTCATGACTTCTGGGGCTCGAAATTATGGACTACAGAAATATAACCAATGAACAATTTTTAGACCGTCATTTCAGATATGGAAATAATTAAAACTAAAAGTGATTATTATTGGAGGAACCTATTCCAGGAACGGTTCAATGGTTGCTTCGAATGGTGTAGTGTCAGTTTTTTTAACTGACAGTACAAGTGACAGTGACAGTGCAGTGAGGATGACCGAAAAACATCCAAAGTGCCAAAAGTGACTAACACCGCTACTGAAGAAGGCGAGCACCCGAAACCGGTTTAGCAAAAGACCAAACCGGCGAGAGGAAACAGAAACACACGAAATCTACAGAGTTTTTATACGATTATGTAAATAAAATAACTTTTTATTTTATGATAAATAAAATGGTATGGTATTATAAATAAAATAAAGTGGTTTAAAGATAAGTTGTCTATATATGTAATGGGGGTAGTGGATACGTTTTGTGAAAAGAAAATGTTAGGGTAAATGGGGGCTAAAGTAGAAATACGGGTTATTTGTGGAGAATGACGGGCCTCGGTGTAGAAATCGGGACCGGTGGACCTAAACGTTAGTTTTACTCCCGGGCCGGGAGTTATTTACCGAAAATTCGGTCGGTGGCGGCGGGGGGCGGGGGCCCTCTCCAGAACGGTTGGGGGACCCCCTCGAGTGTGTCGGCCAACACTGGCACGAGTGTAAGAAACAGCTGTTCAAATAAGCTTTCCCGCCACACGAAATTGGAACTTATTTGAAGTTGTATCGCTGTCAACCCTTCGGCACTAACACGAGTTTAGCCCGAATTGGAAATCTCCTCCGGACCCTTCCCCCAAATGTACGACCCCTTTCAAAATTAACTTGCAATTTGCGTTCCTCAAATAGGCCTGAAGACAATTTTTTTTGACAACCAAATATTTCCAATTTACGGAAAATAAAATACTATTTAAAAAAAAAGAATTCGACATAAAAGACTGAAATGGCATGGATGTTATATCAGAGTGCTAGTATATTTGGACAGTTACGAATAAATAGAAATATAGTTAAATAAAAAACGAAATTAATTGAAGGCTGAAATTGAACGGAATTGCCAATCCGTTTTTGCCGCGTCCCCTACTATTTTAAACCTGACTTTCGATTCTCCGGTGGACATACGTTTTTTTTAATTGCAGGTATAAATATAACCCCAGTATAAGCATTAGAAAACAGCATTATCGCATTGAAACTAAACTTATATTCTTATTATCAGCAACAGTAGTAATAGTTATAGGGACGGGTGTCGAAGCAACCAACTAAAATTATTACAATTTTCTTTCACATATCAAACAGCGTGAACCATTTTGCCGTTACTATCGAGCGCATATTTGATCCCGGATATATTTAATTTCGCCGATAATGTATGTATTCGAAGATACATTCTATTTGAACACTGAATAATATTTCATCTCTTCGAGTTCAGTAGAATTTGATCGTACGAACACCGCCCCGCCCCTGAGCCAATATGCGGAATTCATATACGAGTCCGGTAAACAGGCTGCACAATATCGTCGAACAGTGCGCGCTCGCCCAAACACACTCTACGGATTGACATATTTTTCTGGTAATTAACGTTTTAAAATGTATATCCTGTAGATACAGGGCTGTACGGTATAAATTACCATAGTATAGGGAGCATTTCTGCATACCGAAATGCGCCTGTAAAAACAAAATTTTAAAAACTATTTTTTTCCATATAAGATTTCGCGGATCGCCGAAACAAAATAGAACGAAATAAAAAGCTACAACTTTTAGGAACTTAAAGCAATTAAGCATTAACCTTAAGTAATTATCCTCCGACGGTATGATAACAACCTCGATAATTAATATCTGAGATATTACTAGCGAACGCTTGCTGTAGTAGTAATGATATTCTAGTGTTTCAAATTGATGTCGCTGTTATTGTAACATTTTGTTTATTTAAGTATTGGGTAAATTCGAGAATTAATTCGATAATCCTAATCTAATTGCGATTTGAACGTTTTGGCATATTGATGCTCATTATATAATAATCTGGCCGGTTGACAGACAGCGCTAATGGAACACATCTAGGCGCCGGTCAGTTTCCATTAAGGAACCCGAGCTCCGACAGTTTAGTATTGTTTATTCAACATAATTATCAACTTCCATTAATTTACAAACTCAATTTTGCCGTTCACTGTATTGCCCGACCGTTTGTTTACCTCCAAAGGAATCAGTAAATATCCTGGGGGTGGGTCAGTTCTCGACCCAGTTTACCGAATTTAGCCATCAATTTAAATTGAACACGGGAGCCCCCTTTATAATGAGATTTCGGTAGAACAGATACAACGCAAAACAATTAGCTCTGGTTACGTTGTCATAGTTTCAATTTAATTTCGCAACATGTTTCCCTTTTACCGCTACCGATAAATGCAGTAACACTCGGCCGTTAGAAAATTGAAGGCAAATTCGCAGTCGCAACTTTAATATTCAAACACTAGAGCGGGAATTTAAAGTATTAGTTCTATCGAAATTATTTTGAATCGGACCAATCTTTTCATTCTGTGATTAGTTTACATGAGTTTACATTCCTCCCCATATCGACTATTTTCTCCGTCCTCGCGGTACAGTGGAATCGACATATTTTACATTGGCCGCCCGAATAATAAAAGGCGCAATGAGTGCGGCGACACCGCGGAAAATTATATTTCCGGCTATTTCCGGTTTGTAAGCCAACCGAAAAATAGAGTTTGAGGCCAGAAAAAAGGCCACGAAAATGATACTGTTTTAAGTTCCACTTCTGATGTGAACTCTGACGGATCGCCGAAACTCTAGGGGTGATTGAATTTTCGCAAAGCGATGGTTCACAAGACTTGGTGATATTCATATTTTAGCATCCACTTTAATTGACTAAATTAACGAAAAAGGTTGTTCTCTTACAAAGGTTTAGTTTGATATACTACGAAATCTATCGATTAAATCAGCCATTTTTATCTGGAATATACTACGGTATACCGTACTCCACATATTTATATTATAATAATATTTTACGCCTAAATGGTATATTAATCCTATCTAGTTAATGACCTATCTAGTTGATGAATGATTCAATGAAGAAAGATTAAGTAATCTTTTTAAACAAATCTCAATTAACGAAGGTTATATTTTGGTCAAAGTTCAACCCAAGTTTACATGTAGGGTGCCTAATATTCCATAAGTCTCAAAATAAGCTGTGTTTGGCTAACTATGCTTAACAAGGAGAAGGCTTAAATGAGTGTCTTAAGCCATTTTGGTTCTACTCTATGTAGGTAGAATTAGTGTATTGAAAATAGCGCATTTAATTTGTAGTTTCTGTTAAAATAAGAGACTAATAATAGTTCTGTTCTAAAATATTCTTTCAGTTTGTTTCGTATTTATGTTTCCCTATCACATCTATTAATGAAACGGAATTTTATTAAATTCAAATCACCGCCGTCCAGCGATAGTAATATATCAATATTACCCTAGGATTAAGCCCGGTATTTGAAACGTACAATTGGATATCCTCTACCGGTCGGATAAAAAATTACCTAATTCCCTCTAAACATTTTCTGACTCATTTCCCACGATAATGGAATTAAGCCTCTATTGGTCTGTTACAAAACCTACCGCAGCGACCGACCCTTTCCCCTAATTAACGGCAGTTAGTGATTAATGACTTTCATGCTAAAAGTAGGTAGTTTGAGCCGGCAATTATTTGGGCCGCGTATAAATTCGCGAACACAACTCAGGTCGTAGACATTTACATATTTATCGATTCCCGAACCTAATCGTAATTACATCTGTTATATCGAACAGATCCCAATTTGAATTATTTCCTTCCGTGAATTGGCCGGCTATTTTCAATGGTCGAAAACAACGTTTTGAAGTTATTATCACATTTTCGAATGGACTAAGTTCATTAAGGGAACGAGGTCGCTGCCAGGAATTTTCTTTAATTAATATCGTCCTAGAAAATTTAAAATAATCGGTATGTGCGAAACTATTTATTAATACAGGCTGACATTGTACGTTTTTCTTTCCGAAACATTAAAAACACAATTAAACATTCTTTTTATGCAATTCTCAAAAAATTACTCGTCCATTTTATTATTCACCACTGAAAACTCAATAATGTCGGACGTGACCTCATTGAAGAATACAGTTTAACCTTGTTCTTCTTTATCTGCCCCATCCGGTCCGGATGTTGGCAATCATCACAGCGATCCGAACTTTATTGGCCGCTTCGTGTAAGAGCCAGTCGGTGAGCCAGGAAATTCTCCTCCTGCCACAGTGGCCGCTACTCCTCCCACTTCCTCGACCTTCTCCCCAACGGCCCCTACCCATTTCACTGCCTATACCAAGGCACCTTTCTCGGCTCGGCCTTCATCACGAGTTCTGGGTAGGACATCCGTTCATGGCTCGGTCGACCCTCGGGATCTTTATACTGTCCTCAGTGGCCTCCGCGAGGGTTTAAACCTCAACGAAGTTCAGTACATTTTAACCTCAGAGGTTTGACCGTGGCGCAGTTCCGTCTTTTACATCAGTACCGGGGTCGTTTATTGTGCTCGGGGATCTATCAGAAGAGGAACGCTCGTTTTATTTCTGTGGATGTTTTAAAATATGGTTTAACGTATGGATGTATTAAGATTTCCAATCTATGGACAATCATTATTTATCGTGTTTATTACCGTGTATTATCAGATAACATTAGTAAAGACATGCATCCTGCAGCAGTATCGTTTACTTTAATGCATTTTTTAACTATTCAGATACTTAAGTAATGAGGAAAGAAATTATTTTTATATCTCTGGGTTCTTGAACAGAATGGCTGCCATTTTTCTGTGCGGCGTTTCCTTTTTATAATCCTCCCGACGGAAAACGTCGCGATTTTCATGAAAGCGCATTCCGCACAGTCGGATTTCTACCCAAATTCACAGCTCATCGAGATTCCCAAAGGATGATTCGAACCCGAACTTTAATTGCAGTTCGGAAACGCCGAAGAAATTGCCGGTTGATGGGTGGCGGGGGTTGCGGGGTAGGAAATTTTCCGGCCCATTTGTAAGGGGTCGATAGTCAGTGATTAGGGCAGGCAGGCAGGCAGGCAGGTGTGTGTGTGTGTGTGTGTGTGTTGGCAGCTAATGCGACACCGTGCCCGACATGCCACCTCCGATAACCGGCCGGCGTTCAAATCGAGAGGAATTAAGATAAGTACCGCGCGGGCCCCCTTCGCCCCCGATATGGGGCCGGGGCCCCATCGCAAACACTGTCGTCACGCCCCTCTACACATAACAAACACTACCGAGGCTCATCCCATATCCTACTAGGCTGCCCTGTCACAAATCACAAATTACAGATATATTCGGTGATTTCAATACTGTTGTCCTTTTTCTTTATTATCCACCAATTACCGTCCTAAATACCGATATTATTATATCGCTTTCTTGCTCCTGATAAAGAATCCAACAGACCGAGGAGATCGGGGTTTAAGCCGTCGTATGGGGGATGCAGAGAGTGTCGTGAAGTCAACGAATGAATTAAGACGAGGAGTGAAACTTCAGGAACCGGGACTTAATAAACTGTCGGTGTGTCGAGCTCGTGGCGAGTGGCACGATTCGAAACATACCGGTGGGCATTAAGGGCGGTTCGAAGGAATTTTGATTGAAATCTCCGGATGCGATCGATGTTGAATGGCTCGGTGGAACCCCACGTTGCTATGGCTTACGTTCACCTCGTTTTCAATATGTCTCTGTGTCCATTTCAGCAATATGCAGGCGTAATTTATGGTTAAAGTTGATTATTTTGTGTACGGTGGCTGGGGACAGGTATTTCGTTAACAGAATAAATTAGGACAGGGCTGACGGCGAGTTATTTAAATGAATACGGTTTATTTGTTATAATAAAATGTGCCCATAGGAAGGAATATTAGGGCTAACTTAAAAGATATAAAGTTTTATATATTAGTACATTAAGATAGCTCTTTGAGCCTAAGTTGAGAACACCGTACCTTACTCGATATTTGGAATTAGCGGGCAGTTTGATTCAGTCCAGGGGGCGGTACAAGGGCTGCCATTAGCCCTCCGATAATCTGAGTGGCACATTTACACTTCGTCATCGTTTCCCTTCGAACACGATACGGCTTAATCTGGGGTTCGCCCGACTGTGTGTAATGCGCGTTTTCAATCTTTAATAGAGAAATTACTAATTCGTTTAATCGCTGAATACGATATGCGCTTTTTTCGTTCTGTTAACATACCTGCGCTGACAAGTAATCGGCCAAAAAAAAGGTCATTCCTTGTATATCTCAATATTATTTTGCCGGTAATTGAAGGAAATTCCGGAATTCCGAAATCGGGGTTCTATTCCGGTTTTGGTAACCTGCATTCTCACATTGACAATTTCATTTATTTGAAAATGTCCATTGATTACGAATGGAGTTCAAATAACTCCTGTCACACTCATACTGTTTATTATGTATGGTATGCACGGAATTAAACTATTATGACTTTCTACATTATCAACTACTAATGTGTCCTAAGTAATCTGAAGAACGGTTACCGATAAATTCGATTCGTCCGCTATTATTATTATTGTTAATAAATTACCGACCGATTGAACTTAGCATTTAGCCGACAAATTAACAGTAATGTCAGTCACATAAATGATGCAGAGACTCGTAGAAAAAGGAACGCAAGCCATTTTAATAGGTCACTGAGTAATAAAGGCAGCGACTAATGTTTCCATTCGATTCGGACTGCTTTTAGTGCGTGCAATGTTAATCCGATTCATTTGTGAAATATTTACGATTCTGATTGTAGTAATGGTGTTTTGAGAGTAACATTCCTGATTATGGAACGGAATTAGGATTGTAACATGCGAAGAATGCTCGTCCTATTCATTATATCGGATAAGATAACGTTGTATAATGTAATTAAATATATATTTATATGTACTTATAAAATAAATTAAAATACTTTTGATACTTTCATTTTACGCTTTATAGATAAGACATTAAGGATATATTGACGGGGTTCAAAAATGATAATTCTCTTTATATCTTAAAGTTTTAATAACATTTTCATTTCGACTCGTGGTACAATTTTTAAAATGGTCGAACTCCATTGCATAGAGAATGGAATGAGCGATAAAAACCCGAGTTATTGTTTTACTTCAGTATCGTTGGATGCAATTCTGGTTGTTAATTCTTGTTTGTCGAGACGAGAAAAACGGAAAATAGTAGGCCACGGGAAAAACGTCTACAGAATTAGGTTAAAGAGATATAAGCGCGTGGAAGCTGGCGTCATATTTTTTTTCTGGTAAAAGCACATTTTGTCTCTCTCTTTCTCCGCACTCCCCCGTCCCTACCTCTCACTCTCACACTCTGCCTCTCTCCCGCCTTAATTATTGTTATCTGAAAATTTCATTTGCACAAAATGATAACGGAGTTACCTCGGCGTTTGCGTCCTATTGTGACTCGGGTTTTCGCTATGTTCTTTTTTTATACACGCCGACTTCGTAATTTGATCATAAATTGAAAATATTATTTTCTTATTTCGATTCTTTCAATACGTCTATTTATTATAATAACTCGTGTTATTTAATCCAGTATACAATTAGTATCTGTTTTATGACAATTCCATTAGGCATATTATCTTACGCCGGATAAAGACAAATAACTTTCTTTTATATTCATTTCAAGTAGGTTATTTTATAGTTTAGCCCGTCGCTATAACATTAGTCATGTCGAAAAAGTCCGCATATCTCGTGGTCGGGTCGCGCGGTTAGGAAGTTAAAACCTTATAACCCTTCAGTTAACGGCTGTAAACCGCGCCTTACATTTTAGCCGCCGGCTTAAACGCTCCGGGGCGGTTTTACGAGTAGGAACACAGCTGAGGGGGGGGAGGAGTAAGAAAGGGGGCTAACGCGGCGTAAGGGTTCGAGACATTTTCAAACGGGGAGACTGTAGCATCCCCGCTCTAATTTATTGCACCGAAACGGGGTCGAATCGAGAAAATAATTGGCCTTTTACTGCTCCCGTAAAATGACATCGTCCACCCCCTCCCCCGACCTCAAGGCTCGTCCGGGATGCACTTAGTGCCCGCCCAATATTTCCCTTTATATCCACTTTAGCCGGCAACACCAACGCATTCGACCTTTGTTGCGAGAAATTCAACACCAACACCCCGACCCACGATCTCTCTGAACTTTTCTCATATTGGCAATGCAAGCGTTCCGATAAAAAATTATCCCTGAGCGACATCCTCCTCTTATGAAAAACTGGAGTGAACACCGTTTGTAGCTGTTCTCGCCCTGTAAAAAAGGTGGTTTTACCTCTTAATATTGGTGGTCGATATAAATGTAAGGAATATTCGACCCTATACAGTCTGGAAACGGTTTAGAAAACAGTAGTCTTTTGACGAAACCGTGTTATACAACGCTAGTTTCCGGTTATGTCTTTCTACGATGTGGTAGTTTCGAATTTCCATGCTAGAGGCTTCAATTAAACCCCATTTTTATGCACATTTCATGTAATTATTGTTATCCATCAGCTGCATGAGACAATTCATGATCTGAGAAAATTAATAATAAACTTTGTACTGAAGATAATATTCCAATATCCAGTAATAGCGCGATGAAGCTGTATACTCAACGAAACAAATCTGTCTATCGGCCTCATAATCTCAACCAAGGAATTATAATTAAAATCAATAAAATGAAATAATTCAATTAATATAATCCATAATAAAATATACTAAACTCAATAGGTCCTTATTGCGCTTATAGACCGCGTACTGGTTTAGTGATTTGAGCTCCGGCCGGAAGGGATTGAGACATCTGTCTGAACTATCAATAGGACGGTCGGCTATTATGTCCAGGGGACGGCTTATTCGTGTATGGAATAATCAATCTGGTGTCAGGTTATGTCGTCACAAACGACGGCCATTCCAAGAAGAGAATGGTTTATCGTCTTCAGGGGGAGCGGTTATGTTGTGTATGGAGCCGGGTATAAAATAAGAAGCAGGAAGGAGAATCGAAACAGGAGCATGTATATTAAAGTTGAGTGCAATTCCGAGAAGCTGTATTATTGTATAAGTCATCATATTTTTATGGTATAGCAGACAATTGGGGAATAGGCATTGAGGCGGAATTCGATACACCAGCTGGCAGATTCGAAAACTCTTACCTTAAGACCTGAATGGTTTATTCGTTAATTAATTGTGAAATTGAGGAAGACATCGTTGTCATTTGTTGATGTAAAGCCAGATTCCATATAACTGTTGTCATATTTAGTAGTATATTATAAAGTGTATAATATTAGTATTATTCTTGTAGGGAAATTTTCGCGGGTCTCGGTGCGCACAGTAGCTGAAGATTTAGTGTTAATTGAACGAAATCAATTATTAAATTCGAATATATTTTCTCAGCCTAGTCCGTGGCCTAGGTGGAAGGTGGGCCGAAGACTTAAAGCGCAGTCTGTTGCCAAAACGGGGCGGTTCACTGATTTGTTAAAAAGTTTGTTAAATCCCCCAAACCGTAATAATCGGACAGAGGGGCGATTTCACACCAGTTTTCAGCGGTGGGCCTTTCGCCGTGTTAAACGATTTTGAAGCTCCACTAATTCACTCCTCGGCGGGCTAAATTTTGAGGAAAATTTCAAGATACCACCCCCCTCCCACCCGCCGGCATTTATAAAAATATACGAGACAAATATGAAAGCGCCTACGCACTGTTCCATATCACCGGTTTTTTAATTGTACAATTTCCTTCAGAATTAATATTAAATAATTCGAGAGTAGAATCGAAATAATTATAAGGCCATACACCATATAGAAACAATTTAGGCAGTCTTATGACGAAACCAGAGTATGCGATGTATGCTAGTCAATTTTGGATTAATCAGTCCATAATGCTGGATGCCGGATGCCGCCGCGCTATCAAATTATTGGTGCCCGACGTGAACCTGTACGTTACATATTGATCGGGGCTAGGAATTGGCAGGAGTTATATTAATTTCGTGTGGAGGCCGTTGAGATTCGTCCGAGTACAATTAATATTTGGAAGGGCGGGGCATAAAGTTTTACAGCCGGCCACTGTTTTGAGAACCTGAAGGACCGCCGCTATCGTACGTGGCCCGAAAACCCAATGTCGAGCTTTCGCCCCGCACACAGGTTTTTATGACTTCTGTTAAAGGCCCGACCGATTCTCTCCGGGCTTCGATATCGCCCTATCCGAGATCTTGTTATTGGAACCCAGCCCTTAGACAATCCGGATATTTTCTTCTTTTAAATATATATATATATATATATATATATATATATATATATATATACAGTACAGCGGATACATATCCCGTTTATATATGTTTCAACTGAAACCGAACAATTTATCCAGGTATTATTTCAATGTGGGGAAACTTTCGATTAGGTGAAACTGAATAGTTTGCTGCACGTATACATAGGGTAAATGGATAGAAGTTGGGAGTCTGCAATATGATACTACCATCAATATGGCCGGGCGAATCACAAACTGTTTCCAAACATCCGGTGTTAGTGAGTCCACCTTTCGGTACCGTGAGAGAAACAGTTTTCTGAGACGCAAATGTATACATAAACTGTGATCCTAATTAGATACAAGAATACAGGATCTTTTTGTACTGCAATACACACGTAGATTCCTGGTAAAGAATATTAGGAATATCAGATAAATATCAGAGCTAAATAACTCCATTATATAATCTGATATCAGTGGTTGGGGAGATGATCATGTTAAATAAAGGTTATTGGCTTAGTACGAATTTTTAATTTACTCTCCATAAAGCTATGTTGGCATTAATCCAATGCTTTTAGGAATACGACAATTTTTTTGAGAGATTTTAGCGACATACGCTTATGGTAGATTATTGTTCGTAGGTTATGCGCATCCACATCTATTTTTTGCGGTTAAATATGTATACATATACCATATTTCCACGTTCGCTATTCGTCAAAATTGTCAGTGATACGGTGTCTGGGTGGTTCACACAATAATGTCCACTGTTGAGTCTATTGGGGTGCTTCAGAAGGGGCTTTGTTTGAACATGGCTGTAGGTTATCACGCGACGTTCAGGAGTGCGCTCAATTCGCGATTGCTATCTGGTCGTTCAATACGTATCGATTAACCCAGAAGCTGGTATTAATTAAGAATAATGCCCCATAGCGGCGATTTACAGGAGCGGTATTTAGCGGAAATGTCTTACTGCGCGAAATTTCAGTGGCCAATTAATGCTCAGTAAATAACAGTAAAAAATAACAGTATACTGCAATTCATCGGGCTGTTTGAGGGAAAATATTATTCTATACGCAGAAATATCTGTTAATTCGGGAAATCTAAAATTCTACCAGGGCTCCTACTACTTACGTTATTCAGTTATGTGAATCGTTCCTTACGTACATTATAATTTTTAAAAAAATGGTCTAGTTAACTGTTAGTCTGGATTATCGGGATTAATGGGATTTTGTAATGCAGGTATGATGTGTTTACGAGTGAAGTAAAATTGAAAGAAGAGGGACAGCTATTCTATCGGTCCGATCGAGTTGTCGGGGCGGACGGTTATTTTATTCGGAACGCCCATTTCTTTTCGTAAACGTTTCCCGAGAAATGGAGAAGGGCGGTCGGTAGGCATTTAAACGGCCGCGGCAGGGAAAATATAAATTGAGCGAAAGGGCAAAGGCTGTGCCGGCGCCGGGTCCCGGGCGGCCCGTTATAAAGGCGGCAATACGATAGAAAACTTAATGGAAATGAAGTCGCATTCGGGAAACTAGACCGGGAAATTTTATCGGAGTAGGAAGCCCCGAGGAGGGGGCACCCGGAGACGTGAAAATGCGTACACGGGAAAGCACTCAAATTCAGCGGTGTAGAATCATCGGGCTCCGGACACGTTTCGGGGTGCATTGGTCGTGGTTTTTTGAGAGGGGTTGAGAATTTACCCAACTTTCTACTGAACCCTCGGTAAATACCTGCGGATGCCTACAAGCTGCGAGGGGAATTCGGAATCGGGGAATAAATCCTTGCAAAGAGACTTAAAAATTCTGGCATTATCAGGCTATACTTTCTGGATGAATTAGGTGCCGTGGATACGCGAAGAGAATGTTTTCTCAGTTGAATGATACGTTTTGTGTCGAAGATGTGGACAAAATGTTCTGTTGTTCTGGACGATATTTGTTGTTCATGATTCTGGACAAAATATTTGAAATAGGCTCGTAGATGCGAACAATTCCGTATTTTCACAATCGGAGAAGAGGAGAGCGCACACCAACCAAATCCGTCGTCAGTTTCATCGTCGCTTGTTATTCTCTATATTATAAAAATTCCCAAAATATTGTTAACTGGTGGGATCCGCATTTTGAATAAATTAAAAACGACGCGAGCCCAGTATTCCCGTTGATATAATTTTCAATCCGCTGTAAGGATGTGAATATCCGGGAGAGCGGTTGCTGGAAGGGGTCCAGCTCAGTGGTGCAGTGTGGACTTTGGGACTCCATCCACTCCTAGTAGGCCGACGCGTTTCTTTCATATATTATAAAACAAGCTTTCGACCCTATTTTGGGGGCTCCCCCATACAAACGGGATGTTCTTAAGGGGGCTGGTCCCTATTTCTGAATATGCTGTCATCGCGTATTTCCGGCTCAATCTGTACCGAAAATTTAGATTCGAAGTAGTATTGAATCATACTTTCTCAAACGATTGGAGAATTTTTTTCACCGTTCTATTTATATGGAGCGACGTTGTTAGCAAAGTTAACAAAAATAACTATAAAACAATCAACAGAGAATTAATATTGCAGTCCTATTAACACTGCGGTAAGATGAATTTTTTTATATAGCACAACTTTGCAGACGGTCTAAAATTATAATTATTTATTACAATTAACACAACGATTCTATGGAAAACTAATGACAATGTGGAGCGAGTAGCTGTTTAATTACTCCTATATAAATTGTTCAACTACGAGGACGGTCTTTCCGACGACGGAATTTCCACTCAAAAATGGGAATATATCGAATTCATAATTTTCAGTATCGAGGAAGAAAAATACTGCTAGTGTTTGCTACTCTATAAGCAGGAATGTAAATTTTTCTTAATTAACTATAATTAAATCGGTCTAATATCATCATAAAAGTAAATTCGAACTCAATCAACGAATCGGACATTGGGTTGAGTACATAATTACAATAGAAATTGCACGAAACCAGAACTCCTTCAATTTTTTTAATCATAACTTTTCAATTAAACAAGGCATTAAGATATTCAAATTGGCTCTCGTAGCTCTTGAAACTTTCAGTGCCGGATTGAAAATAAGAAATGTTTTAATTGATTGCTCTGAAATTTAAGGCACTTAGATTGATTACCTCCTGAAATTAACAAATCACGATTGTGCCCAATCTCTCTAATTGGCGTCCCGCTAAATCATTCACCGATACGTTTTCCCATTCAGTATCTACATACAATAAAAGAAATGAAAAAGTTATTCCAAGTGAAATCGATTGTTGTACGCTATGTATGTTATATACGTTTGTTACTTGAAATAAAATGACGATGATTCAGTTATGTAACCGTTGGAACAGCGTCCATTTACCATACTCAGTGAATACTGACTGCAAAAGCGGCGGAATATAGACTGAACATATTTAGGTCTATTGAAAGCGGCACATGCCTACAATATGAAATAAAATACTGCCTCTCTGTAATACAGAAGTGCATTAAGCTGGAATTTCCAAACGAATAAGGTTAGTTCCTATATTTTAAAAGGGGGGAAGGAGCACACAAGTTCGCCCGACTTGGCGGAATATACACAAAAACTGTATCAAATATCGTGTTTCATTTCAAGTTTATTACAGGCACTTGAGGCAATGCCTCGGGGACAGAGTATTATCTCTCACTGAAAATATTCAGGCATCTTCAGGCGCTGAAAATCTGAGAAATAATACACGTGAAATATTCTTGCGGAAGCCGTAACATAGGAATACTGGAATTCTGGATTCTATGTTCTGGGAATAGTAGAAAACAAATAGTTGAATTGCACATTTAGTTCCATGTCAAACTTTTTTCTCAATCGTTACAAGAACGAAATATTTATACTTACTTATACGAAATAACAGTCAATATAAAAATCATTATGACATTATTACTGCTTTAATTAATAATTGTTGATCCATACTTTAATGATAACACATAACACTATGATAAAATTCATTGCATTATCATAGCTTAGCAGTTTGTTACTGCGATAAAACTTTTAACGCTTAGAAATTTATACTAGTTACACTATATCAAATTTTGTCTTTCTATATCTTAAATTAACTCGATTTTATGTTCCCAGTGTCATGCATTTGTTGTAAGTCCAAGGGAAGACTTACCGGTAAGGAGGCATCACCCATCAAAGGACCTTAACAGGTAAGCCCTTACGTAAATCCTTCAAGAGCCCTGAGCTTTTCGGGCATCATCCTTTAGCTTCAGTACTGAACAGTTAGTGTACAGTATATCACACTAACTGAGAGATAACGGGATGAATAACATAATTGCATGCTAAATGCTGCTGAACGGAAGCTCCGTGTTAGGGTCGAGGTAGGATTGATTATATTTCGATTTTCTGAAAATATCCCCTTAAACAGCATAAACATAACCCGTGGTTATTGTTTTTTCATGCCTTAATATTATATGAGACTGTTGGATTACTTTTTATATTTTTCAAAGACACAGTGTTCTACATCCGAGTGGTCGGTCGGTTTCCTCTTCCCATTTCTTTCTGCCTTTGTTCCTCCTTTTTCGTTCCATGAAAATCGAGCCTCTGTCCCGGGCTTTGTTTCGGGCACGCTCCCGACGTTATCGCCCCCACAGTTCAGCCTAAATGCACCCGGTACATTCAAACCTGTTTTGGCAAGCCTTGAAATATTTCCGTTCACCAATTTCTAAAACTGAACTTGGAAATCTTACGATTAACACAAACCGTACGCGTTTATAAGAATAATTCCGGACCGAATCAACTTACTCAAATTAACTTAAAATTAAAAAATCGGCATACACATTTATATTGTAAATTCATTACGCATTTAGTAGCACTTAATGCATAAAAACTTGGAATAAAATATTATTCAGCGGTAACCAAATTAAGTGAGCGCACGAATTGCCGAATGATAGGACAACTGTTATCTCATGTTTCATATATTCTCGATAACCATCAAGAATTGGAAGCGACAAATCTTCATGAAACATAGTTACAAATTGATTTGTCAATTTCATCCGATTCTCCCACGATTTCCACTTCCAGTGCCTCCTTTCAGAATAAGGACTCCAGGAAGATCGATCGACACAAACAAAAAATATAGCCTGGTCATGATTAATGTTTTTCTGTTAGGTATGAGGCAACGTTCTGGCAACTGTTGTGCGAATATTAAAGGAAAGGTTTTTCGATTGAAAATAACCATTCGATTCAGATATTTTATCGATATTTTATTAATATTCCAATTTTATCCGATAAATCAGTATGTCCGACTTTGAAAACAAGTGAAAATGTGACTTGTAATTGTGTTTAAGTGGCGCTCGAGGCCGTATCATAATAAGAACCCCTATATGTCGTCACCTGTTTGGCGCTAGCTGAGGGAACTCGGAGCTCCACACACTAACAAATAGCCCATCATAGTAATAGATTGTTTCCCGTCTCAGGCTCTGGGCCCCGTTGTATTTTCAACTTCTTGAATTTCTTCCAAACGTCCTATTTATAGGACTCAGTGGATTGTGTGATAACGTCTGAGCATGACAAATGTTGCGGTGGCGGGCGTTTTCATCCACCCCCAACCCCAAAACCACGAACCACCCCGAATATGCGCTATACGTCTTCGAATTATTTCCCCTTAGGCCGTTGAAAACGGTACTCGACTTCCAGCGTATATTTTATGTGTAATCGTATTGTCCGTATTTATACCGGCGGGGATACTATTCCGCTTTACCCAACATTAAAATGGTGCATGAATCATTCGCAAACAGTTGAATGAGATAAGGTAGGATGTAAAATATGATACGTTGCTTTTTATTCGCATTCAACCTGTACTGCACAAGCTGCCAATCGTCCGTACATAGATGTCGTCTGTGCACACGAATATAACACATTTCTAATTTTTTCTTTATGAAATGTTACACGCTGACACAGTTTATATATTTAGAGCAGAAAATTCGGTCTCACTTCAGTGAAACCTCTTTTAATTCCGTACGGGTGGAAACTATCGTATTACGGCGAAACGGAGTATAAGCGGGCATATCGTGTGACCGAGGCAAATAAAAAGTAACTATTTCAAATGCAGCCGGATTAATTAGTTTTATCTTTTCCGCTCGCGGCGGCGGAAGTTTTTGACCGGTGAAGCTTTCGAGGTACGGAGCAATTTGTTAAACCTCCGGTAGTTTATTGCACTATACCTCCCTCGGTGGGACGTTTAACATCCGTTATTTTATAGATGCGAGTTAGATATATAATAATTCTAAGACCGACTTATTATTGTCGCACTCAGAATACCTAGATGAAAGCAAGATAAACGAAATCGGAGTAAACAATTTTCGGATGTAGATAGCCTAACGCCGCTATATCATCAGACTTCAGATTTTTAAGTATGCGGTCACTGGGGTTTCTACTTTCAGGGAATAGTAATTCCCCGAGCAATTGAATATTTAAAAGACACCGTGTGTAATATAGTATAGGTGGAATGCACTCAGAATGATTAGTTCAAATTTTTTTGGTTTTCTCATCTGGTTGGCATCAGTGAATGCTTTACCGTCAAAATACTTGAGAGCTGGATATTTAAAAATTATTATATTCTTCTTCATCATCGAGGGCGCATTCTCGCAGTATGTTTCTTTCCTCGAATCTTCTTTCGGGGTTCTTATCGTCGATTCCGAACAAAGCACCCAATCCCCGTCCGACGAGGTAGAGGAATTCGCGTCGTCTACGGTGGGTAAATCTTAATCAAGTTTTCAGGAGCGTCCACCTCCTCGTCGATGGGATCGATGGGAAGAAATCTTTTCCACGAAGCGGTTACCAAATGCCGTCACGGGCTCTCCTCCGGCTATGTCGGTGATCGGAGAGTCATGCGAGACGTGATCCCCGACCTCCCTCTTGCCGGCCGACAGGGCGAACATTGAGCCGACGTGCCCCGTTACAGCGGACAACAAGCTCCAAAACATGATCCACTGGGGACGGCCGCTCGGGAGACCGCCCTGGGCACCAACAGCTAGGTTACCCACCCACCCACCACCACGCCTCCAGCCTTTTCATCTAAGCCATTGTCCAGACAATAATACAAAGGAGGACGTCCGAGGCCACCAATGAAACCCGATATCGAATATGTAATTATGTAGGCCTCTCTAGTAATCTCTCAATAATCGGATGTGTTTTAAACCGTGCATTACTTGCATTTTATGCCTGCCATTGACATTGTTTTCAAGGAGATAGTCGTAAATAAAGTTTCGCGAATTCCCGACAGCGTGGTCGTTTCAGGAGTAATCCTTGCGCTTAAAAAAGCATTTTTGAAAACGCTTCGAGGAATGCGCTCGCATAAGAAGAATATAATTTCGCATTGTATTGTCTATTATATTCACCGCTGGTGAATAGTGGGGTATATTACCTTCGGAGAATTAAAAATTCCGTAATAGTTTAAAAAAGAAATGGAAAAGCTACAACCGAGAGAGAGTGAGAGGGGGCGGTCCTTTAACGGCCCTCTCGGAGGTAATACAGCGGTGTATTTTTGTCACCCCCCGGGTTTTAAGCAATACATTACGCGGCATAAAAAGCTAATCCTTCACGTATACTACACCCGTTCCCCGGTGTTTTTCTTTTATTTCCCCGGCTCATATTTTCCTACTTGTAAGCGGGGCCGGCCAAAAATTTACCAGGGCAGTTTGTCATCGCTCCTGGTCCTTAAGCAAATTAGAAAACTCCCGGCCTGAACTAGCCCGACCGCCCAATTACTCCTCCATACCCTTCGGGGGTTCTACTCGGCAATTCTAAAGCCAACACGCGCCTCATATGTCGCAATTTCAAATTGATTTTCCCCCAAATCAATTGAGTTATGCCGAGTGGTGGCAGAAAATTATATATTGTTCGTAATTGTCCCGATAATTATTAATAAATATATCAATAGTGTATAACTGTAATGTGGAATGGAACCCTATTCCCATATTATTCCATTATTCTCTATTATTCTATTATTCCATTAATTAAGTACCTGAGAATGTATTATCATTTTTTGGAGTAAATTTACCATTTGGTATCCATTGCGAAATTGTTCATATTTCTGTGTAGCCGCGAATCGCAAATAAATTGAACGCAATTATGGGATTCTTTCAATTTGCAGTGGAATTAAGCCACCATTGACGATACCATTTCTCCGTTTTTGGGAGGTCCGACCCGGCCGTTACTGGAGCTAAGGGTGGACATTGAGTGTGTTGCCGACATTACCGGCGAGTAAATTAACTATTAGGAGGTGATATATAATGGACGTATGGGTTCGGGACCGGGGCCAAACAGAGCCCCCTCGGCTCTATAGCTTTAGATCCAATTTCCTTCAGTCTGGCACCCACCGGCGACGGCACAAATAATCCGTTCCGCCTCCAGCCCATAACCCCTGTCACTTGCCCACGTATAAAACTTTTAAATTTCTCACTCGCAAATAATATATTTCGTTAACGCCGGCAACTGCCCTCTGATACGGGATAAGGAGAGATGACACTCGGTACAGAACATAACGCCAGAGTGAAAAAGACAATACATATCCACTACACGACCATCGTGAACGTCCGGATGCTTTCAGGTAGAACTAAATTCTCATTGGCGTGAACTATTGAATGGGAAGCGCGGTATCCCTTATTTCCAGCAATCTTCCCAGTATTGAAAACGGTCACACAACACTCAACAACGAACTAAATTAGTATTTTTGGACTCGATGGTTAATATCTGAAAGGACAGTCCACCTTCCAGGGAATTAAATTTCCTCACCTGTAAGTTGATCATATAGAAGCGGAGGTGAGAACCAGATTGTACATGTCTCTTTCTGGAAGCTATTGTTCTGTTGGCTGTAACTCCGTGAAGACGCCGAGAAAGATAAATAAAGCAAAAGAAAATATAATTATGGCAGACCTGTAAACTGAAATATTCCTTTTCTTGTAGGTAACCAATCTGTAAAAAAATTAAGCCAATTAATTGTCTCAATCATTGGGAAGCCCGCTTTCGACTTTCGTCTCACCACGAGACCGAGCGTACAACAATTTTTGGCCTACGCCTTGATTAATGTACTCCGCCGGAAAGGGAGAATGGGTAAGGGAAAAAATTCAACGCGAGCTATTCAGTTTAATAAATGAAAGAAGGCGCCACTTCAGCTCTAAAATAGTACACCGCATTCTGGACATTAAGTATCCCAAAAAATATTATAATTTCTTCTTTTTATTTCTCCTCAGGCGCTTGTTTAAAATTCACTTCCCTCTTGACAAAATAATCTTTTTCACTAACTGTGTGTGCCGGAGGCGTATTAAAAAATGTAATGGTGGCCTAGCCGGGCATTAACTTTCCCCAGGGCAAAGAGATAAGGAAGGACAGGGACTCCATTATATATATATATATATATATATATATATATATATATATATATATATATATATATATAATTATGCGCGTGCGTGGTACCTGGCACAGGGTATTCACTGAGGTTACTTACTTTGTGTATTTTGGTTGGGACCGGAATTGTTAACAAGTACAAATCCTGGACACTGGAGGTCGAGACAGACCTCTTCATTTCGTCGACTTCTACTGCTAAAAAATACGAAAATTTAACGAATACTTAAACGCCCCAGGGATTTATTTTCCCAACTTGAGACTACTGGAGTAATAAATTATTTATTCGATGTAAAATTAATCGAGTCAAAAAGTATTTAAATTCCATACATTTGGTAACTTAGGAAACAACGTCAATGCTTTGAATTATAGTAACATATATCAGTTTATAAAAACGTAATCTTTTTTTTGTAATGATAACAAGATAATGATAATGTCCTTGTCGAAACCCATTCACCTATAGAAACCAGGAGAAGATTTCCTTTTCATTAAAAGTTCGTTATTAACTATGAAGTAACCAATTAACTTCAGTTAAAATAATATTCGAGCATTAAAGACCCATTCTAATTAATTATTTCGAACTAATTTCATGGGTCATGAAGGGGGAACTTTGCGAGGAAACCTTTTAGTTAGGTTTCAAATTACTCGCCCGATATTGCAATACGGCTACTGCTTCCTCATTGTTATTTTTTCCAGTTCGGCCGTCGGGAAAAAAAACAATTCGGTTTTCCCGTTGCCCAACGGGAGTATTTATTTAATAAGGACTCGAATTGTATTAAAAGGTAGCCCCGCGTGGAGGACCCGCCCTCTATTTTTACAGGGAGGGGGGGCCTCAGTATACATATTTAGCGTTAGCCGAAAACTGCTTAGCGCGCGCTTTTATCCGCGAGGATTTTTATGTCTGGTTTAGAGTTCTCCACTTTTTTCCGGTCCCGCGTCTGCCGCTCTTTCTCCCTCTAGCCCCCCGGAGGGGGGGGGCTTTTACGGCTCCGGTTTTACCGATTTATTAAAAATTCGATGGAATAGTGCCGGAAGATGATAACATTAAAAGCCGCTCTGGGCGACGGCGGCGGAGGGCGGGGGCGACCGACTGAAAAATTGCCGGGGGTAAGAGAAGACCCGCGAAAATCTGGTCGTTACGATATTTACGACCCATAAATGAAACGGCCGAGAAAATCCCCCTGGAAGCATATCCGCCGATATCGCGGCGTATAACGCTAAATATATTCGGCGTTAACGACTTGAACTTAAATATCTGATTCGGCGGCGGTCTCAGAATTTACATAAAGCGGGAAATATATTGTTAACACTTAATAACCCACTTCCTGGGAAACATTATGGCTGGGCGAGCTTATATAAAAAAAAAACGAGAAAACATCCGAAATCGTTAAAATGAGTATGAACGCGCCATGAAAGACCAAGTGTCATTACTGTATGAATCTCTACTTTATGGAAAGTATATTAAGATTGGGAAATCGTAAGTTGGTACAGTGCTCTTAAAGTACGCCCGTTGAACAAACTCCGTATAAAAGTTTAGGGTACGGTTTCAATCATTTGCCCATGAGAGTCCTGGCATCTCCTTCAGAATGCATTAATCTTAATATATTTTATGTTGTTACGTTTGAATATTACACTGTAACGCCTTTTCCCGGTGATCCAGTCTGGGCCTCGGGAGAAAAATATCTTAACAGAATATATTACACTCAGTCCGTTATTTAACGCAATTACGTTTTCAGTAATATGACATCAAAGACGGCACCATTGCCTATGTAGTTGACTGCCTTGTTCAATCTATTAGCAACTATTGTGCTAATATCTAGGTCGCAATTTTCAATGACCGACTTCTAAGGAAATTCACCCCTGTGCCTAACTCCTCTCAGTGTACACCGCTGTGAGGAAAATCTAAAATTTAGTTCGCGACTGCGAGTTCACCGAATGCATCATTAAAGCGGTCGGCCGCATTCAGGAGAATTGCTAAGTATTCTTAGGATTGTTCATTAACGTTGTGCACATTGCTTCGCCGCTCAAGTCATCCATTGATAATGCCCTCCATCATTGTCATATATTGAGTTCAGTATCGAGTTTCTTGTAGCCTGAATTGTCCTTTCGCGTCAACGAAAATTTAAGGGCAATAAAATCGTTTTTTATCCTTGGAGAGGAAAAAGGTGGATGTTAATTAAGTGCCGATTGCAAAACACAAATAAGAAGCAGGAACATTTTTGCCGCAAAAAATAAATAAAGTGGTAAGATGTAATTTCACTTAAATCCATTTCACGTTGTACGATCTAAGGACTGGTAAATTGTAATTTACTTTATCACTTTTTATGTTTCATTGTATTGTGTTCGAGGAATAATTTTTTGTTTTTACTAATGTAGCCAGGTCAAGCACGCAGGATTTTGAGTTTCATTATATTATTAGATGCTACTACTGTTTCTGCTTATGCAGCTGTAATTCAGAAAATTATTTAGAACTTATTTAATTTATTAGTTAATATATTAGTTATTTAATTTTATAATGTAATTAAAATTAGCGCGCTAAACAGTCTGCCTCAAAAACTGCCATAATCACTCTAGGAGATTGATGAGGAATATACAGTATCCCGTGCAGGGGCTTTTTTGCTGTAAATAAGTGGCCGGACTCTGGGAACAATTCTCACTTCCAAGGGAGTGATGCTTGCCAATAAAACGCCTCACCTTTTCAACCGTTTTGGCTTCGGGCCCATTCATCCTTAAACTCAACAGATTTCGAAGGGGCCCTGATTTATCACGAATTCTTTTTGCAGATGTTTCGCGGCTGAATGGTCATAGCTTTGGACGCCCGAGCGATCAACAATAGCTCCGGTCTAAGCGAGAATGTACAGCCATTTTCTTTTCCGCATTTTCACCGAAAGCAATCGATAGACTCGCCGCCAATAATTTATTATTTATATTAATAAAGAGTCAAGTATAACGACAACTCAACTTCTGTCATTCCTCACTTCAATTAGGTACTGTTTTGGCTTTTCTCTCGCTTATTCGGTGAAGACGTTTTAAGGCAGTTTTAGATTACTACTATCCGGATTCAATGGGATAAGGCAAAAGTAAACTGACAATGAGTGTGATAGAAATGTAGTAATTGTATCGTTGTAGACGCGCGAAATTTGTTTCATATATTCTGTATCCATTCCTTGAAGACACTTGAAAAGGAATTTTTCATAATAGAAAAAATTCACAGATAAAAAAATGTGTATCGAACGGCCGTTATCCTAACAGAAATAGTACAGCGATCACACAGATTTAGAGATTTTTCCTTATTGATCAGTGGATATTGGAATGCGGGTAAGACTGGCCATCGACGAGGATGGTGGGATCAAACAGCCAGTGGTGAATTGAAGAGGTTCTGTTTGCGGAGGGTGTTAGGCGCCGATTGATACTACCCCGGGCCGGTCCTGGTAACAAGGGCAAGTTGTATTCTGGCCTATAGAGAGGGCTCGTGGCTCGTTGTTAGGTGGGAGAAGCGCGGTGCAAACGATCCTGGGGCCGGTGCGCAACTTCCTTACCCCCTCGCACCCCACCGGGGGTGGGTGGGGCAGGAGGGAGGGGAAAAGTTGTAACCGGTAGCGGAGACGTATAAAGGGACAATTAAGCTCGAGCAAGTAATTAGTGGCTCCTATATTTGGAAGTTACCTCCCGCCGGGCCCCACTTTCCTTCTCTCCCACCCACTTCTAATTGTTTGCTAGTGACGTGTAAGTGAACAACTGTGTGCGTGGATTTAAGTGCAACCCTTTCCTTTCTCGAAATTCCCCTTCTCTGTGTTACCCGCCGCCCTCGGAATCGATTTCATGTTTCTCATTGTCCCTAATTGGAAACAAACGGTGACATATTAATTAGTGATATTGCGAAAAAATGTGGACTCTTTGGTCCAAATCTTCGCTATCCGGTTCGAATTCTCGTAAAATTATTCTGGTAACGGTAACTTTCCATTCCTCCCCATCACGTCCCAATTTATTCCGCGTAACATACCCAAAGCACTATAAATAATCAGCGATAATGTTAATAATGAAATAGGTATTACGGTTATCGGCTATTATTATTGTTCTAGGTTTGAACTATGACATTTTCCAAGCTCCTAACTCGTCTCCTAGATTTCCGTATATTTTCATCACAAATTTCACGTTTTATTTTTAATCGACATTACTCTCCCCTCTTCCCGAATTTTAAATAAAACTACCACAATTTAATTTATTTATGGGACGTCTACAAGTGTTTAGAATACGCCGTTGTTCTGTGATGCTGCTCTGAGGTTTTCGGGTGGTACAATTTCTTCACTACTTAACTGGTAATTTTAACGTGTACTACACTACATGTATGAGGGTGAATTCAAGAGGTTATATATATATATATATATATATATATATATATATATATATATATATATATATATGTATATATTAAGGAAGATCTCGAGGAGGCAGAATACCGAGGCGAGATAAGCTGAGGACTGGAGGCTCTCTCGACCAAGTTGGTCTAAACATTAATTAAAATAGTTCATGTGAACCGACCCATCCCCTCCGCGCCAGCTATCAACCATCCTTCGCCTCCCAACGGGGAAATTCAATACATGGAGTCAAGCCGATCCCGAGAGATTAACTTTCTGGGTATTTATTTTGCCAACACTTTAAGGGGAGAGGTATTGGATCTCGGAACTTTCACCGGTCGACGACCTATAATTCAGCCAAACTTTTGCTCGGATCCCATTTGAGACGAGTCAAAAACGGGGAGGTAGGGATATTCCCTCGATCGCAGGATAAATCGCTCAAACCCCTTTCAATAAGTTAAAATTATTTTTTTTTAATAACTTCAAGAATTGTTCAGCGGTTACCGTGATAGGAATCCGTTTATAATCACATACGTTGTCAAAAGACTATAGGCATGAATTTTTATATCACTCCATTTAATGTAGGTGTACCGGACTCATGGACTGGAGTAAATAAGATTGGCTACAGCGCCTCTAGACATTTCAATAATAAAAGAAAATCACGGGAATTTATGTCGGGAATGACTTAAGGACAGGACAAATTTTTAACAGTAAACTATTTTTAATTTTTAGTACGCCATCTTAGCGGAGATTTGAAAGAACGTGAAATTTGTTTCGAAGTAATTTAATAGTTGCTTCTCTCGAAGCAATAGATTTCTCAAAGTGGACCGTGACTGGCTAAAAGAATCGAGACATTTTCAAGTTGAAATTCTATTTTGGTTTGAAAACTTGAAAAAGTTGTTAGTGTTATAGTAGAGCTATAGTGGGGACAGATTTTTTTCATATGATTATTATATTAAAGTGAAAAATAATTAGAACTGTGCGGGCACGTGTTACAAAGTAATATTGAAGACTAGTAGGGCGGTATGGATACTGTCCCGCATAACTGTGCCGGCCGCCTGGTAGGTTGATGGGGGAGCGGACAGTTGGGGGTTGTTGAGGGGTGAGGTGGAGGCATTATTGTTTCTTATTGTGGAAGCACTTTGTGCCTCTCGATATTGAGGTCCCCGGGTATAAATCCCAGGGGGAATCACTTAGGTATTGGTATCAGAGGTGGAAGAGCTGTATGGGTGGGGGGCGGGGGGGCTGTTTCAGATAACTTTGTCGTCGGCCCCCCACAGAACTCGACTTAAGGAACGGTCCCGCGCCTCCCCCGGGGCTCAGCCTTATCGTGTCTTGTATACTCTGAGCCAGCCAGGACGATACGGGCCCTTGTCGCACACTTAAACATACATTTTACCTTTATCCGTCTTCTCTTACTCTCGTCCCCCGGCTTTATTTATAGACCGGAGGTTGAAGGGGGGAAGGCTTTCTTAGGTTTCTGGATATATTCACCCCGCCCACCTCTTCACCAGTAATAGACCTGCACTTCCACCCCCTCCCCCCCTCTCTATATACGAGAATAGAATATACTCTTCATAGGCCTCAGACAATAAATGAGTAATCGCGAGTTGAATAGATGTGTTAATAGCTTATTATTGAAGACGCAACAGACGATCGATAATCATCGTAAACCACAATATGTACGATGATAATGTCACATTAGAAAAAGTTATTTATGACATCAAACATAACGGGTTGAGATTTAGTTACACAGACCCGCCTAGAATTTATTAGAACTTAACCGATGACGAAAATGATTTCTTCCGCCATTTATAATATCCACCTTGGTTATCCGGGTAACGCCCGATTCGGAAAAATGCCGATGAATGGATGTTTCCATGTCCAATTAGTCGATATTATCTGGGGTTACCGTTTAATGAATACGCTTATAGGCGTATGCCCGTATGATAATGCGAGGGTGGCCGCATTCGCGTGTTCACCGTCGGCTGTCCCGTTAATTGTGTTTACTTACAGCGGCCAAATTGTGCCCGCGGATTCCGAGAAGGCGGCTGGAAATTTCATCTGATAATCTGCTCCTCCCCAAAAAAACAATGGACCCGACCATTATACCGAATAACATTTTATAGGTTTCAATAACGGCGTAGTGTATTTCATTAGTCATGAAAGGGAATAAACTTATCTCGAATACTTGTTTCGCACGATCATTTTTATTTATTTCCATTGGCCGTTCTACATAATAATTAGCCGAGCAAATTATTTTGAACGGATCAAATCAAGTCGGAATGGACGCTCGCATTATAAACAATTCATTATCGAACTACAGTAGTATTTTATTTTTAATTTAATATTTAGTATTTATTGATCATTTTTATGTCGATGGTATGTTTTCCTTGCTACCTGTAGTATTGATGCGAAGAAAACACTCGGTGAATAATTTTAGTAAGCAATTTCAGATTTTACATTACATGTTAATATACTCATATAAGATCCCAAATCCTCTCATTTTTAGTATTCTAGAACGTTAATTTTATTAATATGTTAGTTCTAATCAAGGAAATTCTATCAGTAGAAGTATATTCCATAGATGATCTATTACTATTTACAATAAATCGGACGTATTCTTTCTAATTCTTTCGTCTTATGTACCCTCAGGAATCAGCTATATCTACTGTAAGTTATAAATTTATACATTTTTCAGTTAAATCACTGACAATGCGATACAAATTTGGCCTCTTTCCCAATTAACGCAATGTCATGCTTAGTAGGTAAAACGTCGGATTAAGATGGCAGATAATTCCAATTATATAACAGTGGGGGATTTGTTGTTGGCAAATCGGCTTATTAATAAATGGGAGCCCGAGAGGAGCATAATTTTCTTCATTTATCCGATACAAGTACGTTGGCTCGAATTTTCAAGAAGTATACCCACTCTTCTCGGCCAACTTCGAACATTTTGAAACAACACCTAAAGGGAGAATATTCATTATAGTATAGCAACATTTATAATCGTGCCACTCTAGCTGAAACTTTGGTGGAATAGGATATTTTTCCATTGTTGAGGAATTAAAATGATATAAATTCTACAATTTAAAATTTTGTCGCAACAACTTGTGGTACCGCTAGATTTTATTTTATCGTACTCGGATAGATGAACTGGTGATTTGTAACCTCCGATTCCATCCGATTGCGGACAGGTACCGAAGTTTGATGGAATGTTAACTGCCGGTGAATTATAGCCGCTCGCTAATTGTCCAAACGCCCGAATCTGATTTATTGTAAAAGCCTCCATTGGGGAGCTTTTACAGTGGGATTCGTGCAGATGGGTGCGTGAGCGGGGGCTATCAGTGCATTCCATTTTGTGTTGAGGGCGGCGGTGGCTTCCCGACGGTACGTGACATGTGACCCTGCGTGTCCTGATGCTCAACACTAATACACCGTATTGTTTATACGGCTCCGCTTGTTCTATTCCCATTCGAATTGGGAAGTCGAGTGTTCGAAAATAATTATGTAAATGCGACGCCGGTTACGCAGCTGGGACGAAGACATGATGTTCCCTCGCCGTCTGAGAATAAGCATACCGAATAAGCTGTTTAATCGATCACCTCACGTGTGGGGTGTGGTCGTACAGCACTGTTTATGTCGACGGTTAATCGCTTTAACGTAATCGTTAATTATAAATATCGTAATAAGGCGCATTCAATAGATTCTTCCATAGAAGCAAACAATTACGGTGTTATACGCTACCACACAGAACATAGTATATTACAATACACGCTTCAACGTAGCGGATAATAGACTGAATACTCTCAGTTCTTATTACGAAAATATGTAGATTCATTATAATATTAAACTAAGAAATTTGATGAATGAATTTTTAATCAAGTGTCTAATCAAAATTAATTCACAGAATTTCGACAAAACGCAATACTCAAATAATATTTATTCTTCGAAATTATACTTTAAGTAGTTAAAAAAAATTCCACACAGTGTTCACTGTTCTCTATCGAATTACTGTCCTTTTGGGTCGGCGACTTAGGGAAACGGAAACAAATTATTCAGGAATAAACAATTTCGGTTTGAAAGCATTACCCAAAAAACCAAGAATACAGTCGAGTCGGTTAGGAATTTTTCTGAAAAAAAAAATGTTCTATAGACACGTTGTGAATCTATGTGTCTATTTTTAACACCTACGATTCAGGTGTCTCGAAAAATGAAATGGATTTTCCGAGGAGCAAGGTAAAAGACTCGAATCCGTCGGTGGTTTGGGTTGGGGGTTGCCGAAATCGGGGCCCCGTTTTCGCAGTGCGGGGCTTTTACGCGATTACAAATCATCGGCAGGGCTGGGCGGGGCGAGGAGGAGAAGGCCTGACGAAACAACAAAGAATATGGAGAGAATCAATAGGGGCGCTCTCTCAGCCTCTCGACACCGGCCCTCATAAAAGGAGCAATCCTATCACTCCGAGCCCAATCTGATAAGCGCCTTTCTTCTTAAGACCTTTCCAACTTGACCGGCTCCGATTCCTAGCTCTCATTATGGGGTTGAAACTATCGACAGTGTAGCCTGAGAACGATTACTCTCCAGGCCGAAGAATTTCTAATTCAACTCGCCCTTTTATAATAATGCGGGATTCCTTACCTCCGAAGTATATGTATCGTGAGAAATTTTCAGCACTTAGGTGAAGACAGACCACTCCCGGACAATCAAACCGATACTTTAAAACATATAAAAATGCTTTAATACTAAAAAATCTCCTCACAAAGCCGTTTTGAGAGCAAAAATTTCCATTTTGTATAAACGTTGGAAATGAAAGACATTATCTAAAAGTTAAAATAAATATCGTTACGAATGAATACTAAAATGAAAACTGCACCGCTAATATATATACTCCCTTGGCCTAACATACTCCCATACCGTATTTGTCTACCAATAAAATCGCAGTCTTCAGAAACTCCCAACCGTCCAAGTAAGTTTCATTTTGTTTAGTTTATTCTCATGTCTGGTCGGCTTGAGTGGAAGTTTTACACTCAATACTGGCGGCTGGCGGCTGGCTCTCTAACGTTTAACTTGCCAACTAATTTATTCCTCTTCATCGTGGGCGCATTTTAGCCGTCGGTTCCGCGAAACTTCGTTAGGGACACTTTTCATCGTTTCCGCGTTGTTTCTGAATGGTCAATAATTGAAACTGCGCGGCTTCAAATCGTTCGACCTCTCTCACTTTCCGTTGCCCCGTACGTGTTCATAAATTACACTCGTTCGCCGCCGCGGCCAGACGTGGGCCGCGATTTTATTTTTCCGCTTTTTATTTTCCAGCGGTCTCTCCGAAGATGATTTTTCCGGCTTCTGAAGCCCTGTACGTCGACTGGATCCAGTCGTGTTCTTTCTGTTATCGGCACCGGCCAGTGGCTCGGTTTATGACGGTGAGAATTTTATTGGGTCACGGCGAAATTCCATTTTTTCCTACTTTGCGGACCGGTTCGAATCACTGGGCAAACAGTCCTCGCCGCGGCTATTTCGATAGAGTAGTTAATTGCAGCTTTTTCCATTTTCCTGCAACTGTAACTCATTCGAGAGGAAATTAATTTAGCAATTTCCGATGTCACGCGCACTATCTTGTGTACAATGTTTTACACGAGGGAACGAGCCCCAATTACAGTGTTCACGTTATTGCGATAATTATATTATTATCGATTAATGACCGCATATCTCGGCTCAATATCTGTAGCAATTTTACCGATAACGAATTACTTATGAAAGGAATATATTGTACTGACCTTCGATATACCGATGTTGAAAATAGTGCAAATATTTAATCGTCTTCGGCAGCTGGTCATCTGCCACCGTATTGCGCCAGCTCCTGATGAAACGATGTTGGTGAGAGTACCGGTGCGGTGATGATATTCCGAACTCTCCTGACCAAAAAGATATCTTAAATTAAACGGTTTAATCTAGCGGGTTAAAAAAACGGTCAATTGTATTGAGCGAAATACTATTGTATAAAGTTTAGACCTAAGGAAGGAAAATTAAATTACAGAATGGTTAAACCGTAGTTTTCTCAATCTTTAGTCTCCTCTCACTGGTATGTTCTCTCGGTAGTGCTGTTTCGGCTGCTCCCCGACTGAAGAACGAGGAAACTACGGTATTCCGAACTAGAATGGTTAAACGTAATAAGGTAAAATATCTGTACATGTACATATGTTTCGCTCGTTTGTGGGATGACAAACAAGTTATATCGGTAATGTACACGGAAAAGGTAACGGCTGCATGAAAATTCCCCGCACGTCGCCTACAAAAGCGTCGGCCAATCAATCGAACAGAAGCGAAAAAAGTCATCAACGGGCGTAGCACACCGTGTTTAGGGAGCGGCGGGGACAACACGGCCCCAATTAGCGGCAACAAAGAGCGCCCAAGTCACAAATGTAGGAGGAGCGGGCCCTGTGAGGGTGGCTGGGGGCATTATTCAGAGTGGGACCGGGGGGCGGCCCATGCCGGGGTGTCGGGTGGGGATGTGACTGAAAAGCGCCGGCTGAGCCCCCCCAATGCCTTGCTTGATTATAACAAATCTAATTCCGGCCAATTACTCGACTTATTTGCTCAAGTCATTAGCGCTAAACTCGGGCCCTGTGTTGAGGGCTATGTGGATGGGGGTGGTGGCTCAAATTTTAAAGGGGTTGGCGCCACCCTCCACCCCGCTCACGCTCAGCGCAACTCGCACGGACCCACATCACTCACAATTTACCCATCACCGACGACTGATTCGACCGTGAAATCCGAGATAAAAAGACACGTCTCACTTTCTCACTACTTCAACTCGTTATTTCGGAAAGTAGTCTGAAAATTTGGTTCATTTCCTAACTGGTGGGTTACAGTTAATTTGTGGTTAGGCGTGGAGTAATTCACTGAACGTGGACGGTTCGAATACACTGGTCGGTCTAACTACAGAATATGATGCAGTACTGCAGAAATGTATCAGTAATGATTCTACAGTTATCGCGTGATATGGTTGTATTATATGCAACTCAAAAATATTAAATATCAATAATATTTCTTTGTTTCTAATTCTTTCTCGAAGCATTTCCTGTTCGACCTGTGTATTGTCCAGAAGTGTTATATTTGAATGTTTTTCTGACTCGGTGTAAACAGTTAACAATGATTAATGCTATTGAAAAATTACATTAATACGTTCGTGTTTTATTTAATTGAATAACTGCTACTTCTTGGAAAGAAAAGGAAAATTAAATTTCCAGAATAAAAAAATTATAAAATTAATCAACCGTCGCGTTACTTATTCGAGGTTTTAAGTTCAAGCGCAATAAGCGCCATATGGATCGCGGTAATATCCTGTATCGAATATGCGGTCTGGGCCAAGTTTGCCGAACTGCATTTGATTTACGGCTAATAATTATCCCGGCTCCATGTGTTAAATGTAGAAAACAGCGATAAATTATAATACGGTATAGGTTGTATAGGGAGAGGTGTGCAGTATATAGTGGCATTAATGGTTGATCTAACTCACGCAGGGTTTCGCCCCGGGTACCGTTCAATGTTTAACCTAATCCTGTGCATCATCCCTGCAGCGTCCCTGCGGCTTCCCCAATGGCTCCACTATTGTTGGTCCGGGTATAAATATTAAGTAAATGGCAAACGGGAACATGAATGATTTGTTTCACAGAGACCGCTGAAGCATTGACTTATTAGATGCTACCGTGTCCATACCGAATGGGATAAGAGAGTGTCATACTTTCTGGGAAAGTGTTCGGTTTCTCGGAATATATTCTGGTATCCCAGTTTAGTAACAACTTACTCAGTTTTAGTGCGTTCCAATGTCCATTCCTAAGGTGCCTAAAGAATGGTTCTGAGGTAGTTCTGGCGAATGGAATGTCACTCTAAGTTTAGTGCAACATAAGACTAAACAAGTGAGAGGAGAAGGAAAATAGAAGCATTTTTTTATAATCTCATAGTTATACTTTGTAATTGAGTTGAACAAAACTTGTTTCATAAGTTGGCTCGAACTAACTCTACTGGATAGATGGAAGAAAGCTGTTAATACGGTAGATGCTATAAAGTGAATTTGCTTCGAGTTGAAAAAAAAGAAAGGCAGGAAATTGCTTTAAATTATTTTCTATTCGGCCCACTCGACTATTTTCTTAAAAACCAATTTTCCATTTTTCTCATTCCCCATTTTGTCTTTGACCTTTTGAGAGCCCGGTGGTTTAGCTTTGGGTCAAATCGTTTTATTCAGAACTCACCCCTCCTCGTCGGCCAGACAGTATAACCAAGATTGGCTTCAATATTGCCAGAGGCGCCCGCTCACTACGCTACGCCCTAATAGCACGGCCGGCTTCTGCACAGCTGAACTTCAATTTAAAGAAACCGCCGCCCTAATCCGCCTTCTAAATTAACCATTAGGTTGTTCATCAATGGACGATCCGTTGTAATTTTCAAATTAACCGGTCGGTGACAAGTGACATTATTAATCGAAAATTAATTCAGAGTTGTAATTAACGGAAAACATATGTGTTAACTGCCAGGGAACCGGAACGGGCCATTCTAATTGTGTCTCCTGATTGAATGGTGGGTTATGAATTTAAAATGTAGAGGCGTATGAATCCTATATAATTCCTCTACTGTCAATAAGTTCGATGATGTAGTAAGTACTAAATATATATGCCTTCGTATCATAAGAGGGGCACATAGCTCTTAATTAGCAAAAACGGTGTTAGCAAATAAAGAATAAACGCCTCCCTCCCCGTCGTTTCATTGTCCAGTTTTATTGAAAACGATTTTCATGAATGAAATTTGCCACTAAGAAAACCTTTCATTGACTTGCGGTAGGCAACTTTGTTGGAATACGCGTTAACTAAATTAAATCATGGCGTGGGATACATTGATTTTCCCAGAATTTCCAGTACACATACACGGTAGTAATTTCTGGTGCTTTTTAATAATAACTCCTATATTGGTAACTCCTTATAATTAATAACTCCTACTTTAGTCGAATACGTGCTTCTGGAATGAAGAAGTTGAAGCCAGAATTCCAGTTTTGTTTAAATTTCAGAGATTAGTATGCTAATGTTTGCCAGTTAACAGGTTTAATTCGACTTTTGATACACCTTTATTTATTAACGAATAAATTATTATAAATTATGATAACACTTATTGATTACTAGCTATAATATCGCTACCGATTATTATTATTATTTTAAGGCACCTTTCTAAGGTTCATTCTCGGTAACATTACGTCACTGAATTAATGATGATGGCGAGAAGCCAAAACCTGTCTAGAATTGGATCAATTTCGGGACTGAAGGTAGGTCATACATGAAATGTGATTAAACTCGCCGATATTATCTGAAAACAGAAATATTCTTGTATCATACAATTGATACAAAATGTGACCTGATAACAGCTTTGATGGAGGGACAAAGTTAAGTCGCGAGTTAAATAGGCGTTAGTCCATTTGTTAATTACCAGTCGTTAGCAACAAAAGTGGAGGTTAGGGGGTGAATATTTGAGAGGGGTTGTGTGCTCCGGTTCAAGTGACTATTTCGGCCCGAATATTTGGTAATCCCCACATGAAACGCGATCGTTGACTGCGGTGGGAAGTGGTAGTGGCGGGGGCGCCTCTCGGATATTTATGCCCGATGAGCTGTTCCTAAAACGCCATTAGGCATTTAACTGACGTGTCCGAATATGGCCGTTCACCGGAAGGGGCCGGGGTCAATTTTCAGAGGAAGGATCCCACGTTCACCCCCAAATATTCTGAGGGGGCGGAACCCCTCTATACATTTTCTATACGTTTAAATTTTCCATCCCTTAAAACAATTGACGCTTGTTATCCAATTATGGCGGCTAAGCCGCACCGGGGCTGTGTTGCCTCCGCCCTTAATTGTGCTCTCCCTTATGCATAAATTAACACGTGCGAATTTCCTCTATTCTCTCGAGTTCCTACTTTATATTATCCTAATTTAATATATTAGTGCTAATTTTTAACTGCATCTCTTATCATTATTATATATATTGTTCTATATATAGAATAGTTTCAAAGAAACATTTATGGTCCCCAACATCATATATTTCTTTGATTTAAATTTCACAACATTTGCTTGTGTCCACCAGTATTTTTTTTGCTAATGAGGACAAACTGACGGTGGCAGTGATGACATAAATCACCAGCTAATATTGATGGGGAGACAACATAAAATCGTTAGATTTCCTAATATAATTTTGAACCAGCCTTGAATTATAATGGAAAAATTTTTTCATTGATCCGTGTCCGTGTGACAGTATGTATAATAATATTTACAGTTTGTTTCATATTTAGGACAAGGATTTGTACCTTCCATTATCTCGCGCAAAATGGCTTGGTGCAAAATCTTCTATAAATGCTTTTATTATTGTTGCGTTAGCGGGGCGTGTTTTTACACAGCGAACAAGGGTCTATGATTACGCTGAAAATTAATTGGGTGCGGCAGTAATTAAAAAGAAGGTAAAAAGAAGTGATGTCCTCCATATATATTGATGCTGGGTACAGAAGAAGAAGAAGGATGACGAGTGGAGTTACTTTTCTTTGAAGAAGAATGAACGAGAGGTTTCCCATTCGTTATATTCTTTCATCATAGATTCAATTGAATTTTTTTATATTAATGGAATTTCTGCAAATAATTGAGGACAGTACTTGGGCGTATGACAGGATTTTCATCACATATTCAAGGTTATTTAGTCAACAAATAATTTATTAGTATGACTATTTTCGTGTAATTTATATTAGGCGCACAGAGAATCCCACAATTGCTTATTTTCAGTCATTTTTCCCCTCTAATACTGTTATCGCTCGGTGGCATTTTAAAGGGCGGAATAAATTATAAAATTATGGCGCTAATTCCAGCCAGCTCCTTCGGGGGGTTGAATTTCCTTCGCGGAATTATGATAACGATTTTCGGTTGCTTAAAGGAAGAGGGGCCCCCTCCGAGAACAAGCCATTAATTCAGAACGAGTCAATTGGGGCTTAACGCTGTTGAATTGTGGGTTGTGAACGAGACATGCGATCCTCGGAGGGTTTCCTCCCGCCTCGGAAACCGCGCTTCTCAGCCCACAATCGACTGCCGAGTGCCCGGAGTACACTCGACGGTACCGTTCATGCGGCAATAATCGCTCCCGTCTTCGGCTTAAGTCGAAATTATATTAACTTGAGGCACCGACAGCCCCGAGCAGTCTCGAATACAACGTTCTCAGCCGCCAGTCGTTCATTTGGACATGAGATCGGCCTGAACTTCTCGCAAAAATCAGTAGCGATCAGTTAGTAATATAATTAAGTATCCAGCAATACCAGTTACATCTACAAAAGAGCGGTGAACGCGACCAGAGCAGACAAAAAGCCTCTAGAGTTCTTGATGTTTCTGTGAGTATCCGTGATGAATCTCCGGCTTATCTACACGACACGATTACTCTACCTTAGTCCGTACATCTCTCCGTTAATTGTGACGAAAATGCTTCGAAGTATTGCAGAATAATCGTTACTTCATATTAGAAAGGGACGTACAAATATTGCGTGATTACGTTCGCACAAAAAACGCCTCAACATGCGACCGTACTTCTCTCGGGAAATGTCGTATTCAGGGTTAAAGAAATGCGCCTCGAATTTCATTTTGACATTTATGCGAGGCAGAGTAGTGTAGCCGAGAATACGCTGTGCCTAATATTGAAAATGATTTATGCCCGACCGGTGTCATTTATTGCCCTCGCCGGCGCAACATATACATTATGTGATAAGACGGAGGACAATTAATGAGGGAATTTTAACGTTGAGAATTCTTCGGAGGGTTTAAAGAAAAGGCAAATGTCAACTCGGCATTCCTGACGATAAAAACGTACATAAAAACATTTATTTCTAAGCGTATTACAGATTTTAAAGTATGAAACGTTGCGCGGACTTAAATCATTCCGGCCTTTATCCTGCAGAAAGTCTTGGATTGCTTCGTTCGGCATTCTCCGAAAATGTTGGATCCCCGGTATGTTTCTAACCGAACAATCCATAATGACCTCAACATACCGACAGTCGACCAAGTCGCAAAATCACGCTTCCTTGAATTCCTTTCCCGCCTCTCTCCACATCCAAATCCACTCGTTCAGTCCCTTTCCTCTTTTACCCCCCGCGTCGGCTTAAACGCCACCGGCCTAGAGACTTTCTGTAGGCCGGATACAGTTAAAAAGCACCATCATTGGATGGCGTCTTTATCGAGTGAAACAAATATAAAGTTAAAAACAAATAAGAAATTAACAATAAAGTAAAAAAAAGGACGAATTGGGGATAATTTTTGAAAAAAAATTTGGAATTACGCCCGTTATTCTCCTAAAACCGTCAGAATACATGATACGACTATTCTTATTATTTACTTTTTGTCTCCTTATCATATTTCCGATTACGGAACGGATTCGTTCCATTGTGGTACATGCTATAATAGAAGTACATAAACAATTCTGTTTTCATATCTCCGGCTGGAGATATCCAGTGGACATTAAGACAGGAAAGTAAATTGTCGATGGGGGAGGGGTGTGGAATAAAAGTCGACGGACCCGCGGCCGAGGAAGAGGAATCGGGGGGTGGCCAGGCTGAAAGCCAATAAATTGGGAGGTGAGGGTATAGAGGGAGGGGATGAACGGGAGACATAGAGAGAGAGAGAGAGAGAGAGAGAGAGAGAGAGAGAGAGAGAGAGAGAGAGAGAGAGAGAGAGAGAGAGAGAGAGAGAGAGAGAGAGAGAGAGAGAGAGAGAGAGAGAGAGAGAGAAGGGGGGTAGAAAGAGTGCGCTTACGTGGTGGTAGTGGAGAAAGGGGGAGGATAAGAACGCTGATGAATTCAGTCGAAAAGGCCCCCGTAGGTTAGAGGCGGGGGAGAGTCAGCGCTATACCGAGTGCGGTGAGTGCGAGAGAGAGAGAGAGAGGGAGAGAGGGAGAGAGGGAGAGAACAAACGTGGAAGGAGGAGTAGAGGAGGAGTGGTCTAGGCCCTGCCAGTCACCCCCTCATCCCCCTCAGCCCTCACATCAGGCATCCCACCCATCGGCTTTTATTTGTTAAATCAAACCCCCTCCCCCTCACCCCCCCAACCAGCCCGGAACACAACCACCACCCTCCCCGCCACCTCCATTTCACCTACATATGTCGGCAGTGACTCGCATTTGCATAATTTATTCCGGTACTTTTTGTTCCCGAAACGTGAAGAATAATTTTCATTTATATACAAAGAGCGGTTGACGCCTGCATAAATGCCGAGGCCCGACGCGATATTAGCGCCTCGGCCTTTCGTATTAAATTAAATAGGAAAAAATTGGTATTTTCCTACAATAGGTATAACTATATTTTTACGGTTCTAGATGAAATATTCGAGTTGGAACATTCCGCCCAAGTTATATTGTTCGTCATGGAACTATGATTTTATGATTTCATTCCTATAGTGGCGCTCCATAGTAAGAAATATTTCCGACGAAACGTGCACCTTTTCCAGCGGCGAACATTCATTCGCCGCACTTAATGCGTGATCAAAGTTTCTAATGGCAGATCTTATCATATGTTGTGTGACGACGAATGTAAAAGGTCTACAAGGTACAAGTTTTAGTTATAAAATGTATTAACTGTTGTTTTATTAAACGATGAAGCTGTTCGATTTGAACCTACCAATCAACTACTTCTCTGGTTTATTCCAAATTCTAATATATGTTTCTATATTTTACCTTATCTTATTCGCCAGCATACCGTAGTTGTATGCAAATAGTTGCCATCAAGAAGGTAGAAATTCAGTCTGACAAGAATAATTAATAATGAAATACTTACATTTGTCGATTGTTCTCGTGGGAAATGTCGATTTTCGAAAATTAGATGGCAGCGTCGGCGCCGGTCCCGGTCGCGTTTTCAGCGCGAGCCGACTGGGAAATATGGGCTTTATAAATTATCGGGCGCTCTGATAAAAGGGGCCAAGGACGGAGCCCCGCTGAAGGAATGGAAATTTATGCGCACTTGTCCGGCCGCACATCCGCTACAGGTGAAACCGTCATTAATTATACCGCGCAATATAACGAAGAGGATATGCCGCGGGATATGCTGCCAACAATGGGACCAAAATACGAAGAACGTCCGGTATAAAAGTTACGAAAGCGCACTGTTACCGTGTGCACTCTTCATCTTTCAAACAGGCCTTGAAAATGCATAATTTATGTTCAGAAAAATGTAAGTATACCATGAGAACGTGCAAAATCGTGATTCCATGTACATTAAAATAATTTTCCTCCGATAGTTGCAACATGAGATAGTAAATTTGACAAATGTATGATTCGTTGTAGGTAAATTGGGCGGTTTCTATTGTCCTATTCCTTCTACAAGAGGTATACTATAATATTTAATATTTTAAACATTTCAGAGCATGAGGCATTCATCTAGTGTATTCATGCTTTCCGACGGATGTGATACCGAAATCGTTTTTGAAAGAATAAATGATTAAGTCGATTAAAACGTCAATCGTACTTTACGTACGCAGACAATATGTTTTATTTACTTACTAAATAAAAGTGATACGAATTGTAGTATTGGAAACCGTTATTTAGTGTCAATGCTAATAATTGTATCCAGGGTAAATTATAAATATACAAATAGTCGATATTTTGACTACAACATCCAAGTGATTGGCGATGAAAAAATTACCGCTTTCTGGCAAAAATATCTTTCGTCTTCGATTTTCGCTTCATTTAGTTTGGGTCCAGGGTGAAAAGAATAAAAAAAATATCACGGATGAGATCGATACCGTGGAGGCAAATTATGAGAAGTGGCTTAGTTAGTGAGGTCGGGGCCGGGGCCGGGGCCGGGGCCGGGTCCGGGCGGTGTCCTGTTATATTTGTGTTATAACGACGATAATGGTCTACTTGACCCGGGCTAAAAATTGGCGAGAGCCCGCACAGTGACCTGACACATTTAATAAGAAGTTATTCTACTACTGGAAAAAGAAAAATTCGTAACGGTAAATTACCGTCGAATTACAGCTTCATTTTTCGTCCGTTTGGGATGAAAACTCCTTGTTTCTTTGACATAAGTTCGTTTTTTTGTCTAACGAATTTTCGCGTTCTAATTGCCAGTTATTTTTCAATCAAACGAGTTCTACGCTTGTGGCTATTTTGTAACAACTCTTGTAATGAGTGAAAAACTCATATTGCATCAAACATCCAAACATTCGCAAAAAAGAAAATCATGCGTGCGTGTGTAGACGAATTTCTACATTTATCCGGAATAAAAATAACCGTAATCCAGTTATAGACGTTCGGGTGATAGTGGAAAAATTTATACTTGCACATCTACAGTTTTGCGTCCGGGCTTCGCCTAATCGCGCTATCCCGCCACCTCGACCATTTGCAACGATTTTCGACCGCACAACCTAAGGGACGTTGAACAAGGAACTTTACCAGCTCGCGTTAAGCGATTTAGGAGCTCTGCTTATCCCGTCACGTAGGAACTCACCTTTATATGCGCGGACAGTTGCCGGAGTGAAGCCAATATCGCCCAACGACGAGTGGCTGAATTCAACGAGGATATTTTTGTCCAACGACCGATAACACGGCCAGATGTGAAGGGCGTTCCTGTTAAGCTGAGGTGGGAAGGTTCAGGAATAGTACAGTTGTGTACACACGATAGCATTACATTTTGTGGATTCGGCCCTTGAAGCGCCTTACAATTGTATCCGTACCGTATGTCTTTTCTATATTTCATATACTTTTAATGATTATAAATGGCAATGACAATGGAATTATAATGGCATCGATTAATTGATATAAAATTGCAGGTAAATAATTACTCGGTAATTTAAAATTTCCAACATTCCGTTTTGTAACGTAATTAGTACAATTGTATTTTGTACTACTATTTGAATTTATTTTCAATACTAGTCACCTATAAAATGCTTTCAAACTGTACTGCAGTATAATTACGGCAATAAAACTCGTATCACTCTATTATATCGGTTGTGCGTTTCTGCACACAAGTTCAATAAATGACAAATTCCATAGAGTTCACTCGGACGCGACTAAATTATATCGATTATCGTTCAACGGCCTTCCGTTTCAATCTCACTAATTGCATTGCAAACGATCAACTGTCCCCAACCGGCGTATGGACAATTATGCGGGCCCGATTCGGGTTTAGACCACCCCGCGGGGGAGGGGGGGGGCCGAATCAATAAGCATGTTTCGGCGGGTCTATTTGTTTTTGTAATAAATCCGAGTGTCCCCCATTATCGAACAGTGCAATATTGCGATTAGGTAATGGAGTGTGTACGGAGGCGACCGCCGACCCGTCCGGGCTGTGCGCGCCGGCTGAGTAATCCTTCCTTTTATATTCATGCCATTATCATTTTCCCCTGTTTCTATTTTCTACTTCGTCAGTTCGGTTCGATAGAATCGAACGGGGGGAAAAAAAATTCGGGCGCAGATAACCCCCGGCGCCGGTAGCAACCCCGGGGCCCCTTTCCAGAAAAGAATAGTATGAATTTTCTTTCAGTGGGGCCGCTCGCGCTCTCCCTTTTTCAATTTCCCGTCCAACTTTATTCAAGGTCCGACCTCCCCCGACTGGGAATGTTCGAGAATTAATGGGGTTTCGATTTTAGAGTTATGAACGCCGGGCAAATCCCCATATACTCCGGCCCGCACCGGCCGACCCCCCGGCCCTCGACCAAAATCGTCGGGACAATCGCAACTTGATGCAGCCCTGTCTGAATTTTGCCGTTTCGATTGCTTGTTGACAAGTGCTAGAATAAACGGCGGATATAAGAATGACAATGCTATATATGCAAATATAATAATTCTGATAGTAACGCCGTGCTTTCCAAACAGCGTAGCCAGGAACTATAAATCGTATTATTATTTTGTTAAATATAAGATGCGTTCAATTATTACCTATTACCATCGAATCGTTCACTAAAACTAATGAGCAATTTATTAAATATATAAAAATGTTTCCTTAAGGCTGGATTCCTAGTATTCGAACCCGGTGAGCTGTTGGCTCAGAAACCAGTAAACTAACATTTTAGCCCACGACGAAGAGGAATGAATTAGCTCGGAATTAAAGGAAAGGCCGACAGAGTAGTTTTTGTTCATTATTAACGGTGTTTGCTATAGTCGTAATAATAATACGCTCGGCGAAGAGTGACGGCGATGAATAATTAGGTCAGGAATAATTGAAAAATAACTATCGATAACAAAGTGTATACCAGAGAGGAGTATAAAATTTAAGAGGGAGCTGTGGATGCGATAAGTGTTGTGGGGCGGCCATGCAGGGAAGGTCAGTCGATCATTTTTATCATTTGGGGGCGGCAGATTTAGCCCTGACCCCTCGGACAACTCATCATCCGAGCCCCAGCTGACAATGCCCCGCTCTCTATGAAAACCGCGAGCAAAATGAATGTGCCACTTTTTGCTATACCCACATCTCGCACTTCACCCTGCGAGCAAGATAAATTCCACCGCGACCGGTTTTCCATTCTTCATTAAATACCGGTTTAATTCCGCCGAAATACCCCCGCCAATTTCGGATCGTATTTTGCGGTTATGTAGGCACTTACAGGGTGATTTTTACGCCGGCCTTTATAGCCATTACTTGTTCCGGTTCGATACCTTTTCGGATGGATAAACGTCGTTCCGACAATAACATCGATGGGACTTTTTTTCGAAGGGGAACTTTTATTAATATTTATCGGCAGCTAATGTATAATCGTGTACGCTTTGATGTATAAAATGAGTTATATTGTAACGCGTATCTTTTTCGACGTATTAAATTTAGATTGAATATGTCAGTGGAAGCCTAATTTTAATATAGGGTGAAAAATTATTAGTTCAAACGGGTAATTACATTGGAGAGAAAAATATATGGATGGTTAATAACGAATCTACGTATTTCCGGGAAGCGTAAAACCGCAATTTAAAATAATAAATTTGAAAATCTCATAGTCTCAAAGTAGAATAGAGAAGATGGTAAAATTTGAATTTGGCATATGGATATTACATGACCCCGAAAATTTGAAGATATTAAAAAAATGTACGACCGCGTATGAATTAAATCCTAGTACCGATGTAAGTTATCCGAAATGTATAATATTAGTGATCGGACGAATAATAGTACACTACTGACGGGAAAAGAGGATAACGAAGATTTGGTTCTCTATTTTGTGCATGTTTACGTCGAAATGCAATAGTTCCTTCTACAATAAAAATTCCAGAAGTCTCGTGGAATGTTCTTTGAGGATCGTAGGTGAGGTATATCGGGACGCATCGATAAAAGTATGAACTAGATAGCGGTGGCGAGGGTTGTGAAGCCGGGGGTTAATACTTCTCCGACAATCTGGCAGTGTGGGGGTGGAAAGTCGGGATGATGGATTCTTTCTTTCGAACTCGGTCAACGAGGAATCGTTGCCGGGGTTGAGGGAGGGGCAGATAGGTTATCGAAACCGCCGATAGTGGGGCGCGATGGGGTGGTGTTCGGAGAGAAAGGAGCGACCTCCCGCAGCCGCCAACTTACTTGACTATATCGGAGAAACTTGCGAAGGAAGTGGAGCGGGTAGGACTTTGCAAGCACATAATACAGGCTCTCCGGGGCCGGCTGATTAACCCGGCTTATCTCGCTCGGGGCCACCAGTTTTTCAACAAGTGTCTGCCGGCATAAAAGCCCACCGCTACCGAAATCTCCAACCCGCCAACCCCACAACCTTAGAAAACACCCGAGCCGCCGACGATAACACCGGACATTTATAAACACGTCTGTTTTCGAACGGGGACCTTGACTCGGGGAAATCTCCGTTTATTGGGTTATGCTCGGATTCTTTTCGCATTTTCTAGACAACCCTCGGCATCGTCGGGCGTTCCGAACCACCGCATACGAACCACCCCTTACATCTGTACGCGCTTTTGTGCCATAAGACTTCGTATTACTCCCTATACGCTTCGTTGTACATTCATTTCAAAAAATCGGATTAACAATGTCAATAACATTAACTAATGATTCTCGGAACCTTCTGTGCTACACCGATTTGGCTTTAGTATAACCCAATGAATAGGAAGGTCATTCTATGTGCATCTGTTAAGGTTACAGACGGTCGTTAGAAGGTGGAGATAGTAAAATACAAAGTCCAAATCCAGTTTATAATTAATATGACTTTAATTACTCGGCCTATATAATTTTCGGCCTATACGCTTTATTGCAAAGGTTGAATTTTTAAGGGGTCCAATAACGTTGGCCACAATTGGTTAATGAAGGACGGGCAAACGGTGTACTCCATTTCCTTACATCCTTCCCATTGTCTGGACCGCCGCGGGCTCGAAGGGATTTATTTATTGCGTCATCCATCAGCGGTATATTTCCTGCGCCATTTCACAGTAATGGGGTCCTATTGAGATAGTAAATAAAGGGGGACCGTTGAAATTTTGATTGATATTGAAGCTCCCGGTTTGAGTCCAACAAAGGGACAATTGTACCGAGATGCTTCTACGGTGTTCGGCTTATGACTTCTTCCGGAAATTGGTGTTATCATTTTATGTCGTGATTAATAAATCAACCTCGTAACTCCTGAACTGAGTGTATTGGCAATATTGCGCTACCCTTCATATAATCGCCAATTTGTCTGATTTCGTACGAGTATTCTATAAATACTATTCCACGACATTGTTCGTAGAATGCAGAGGCATTTTTAACTGTTACTCTTGTAAACCTATGTAATATATAAATCCTAACGACTCACGCGAAATTAAAATCTCTGTTTGTGTTGTTTCAAAACGTAGGTAAATATTGTGAGAGGGGACAAAACGTACAAGTGTTGTGTTCGGTTGCTGTACGCTGTTACAGTCGGTCCTACCTGCACTTCTGGCTGAATTGAATTTTGGACTTATCCCCTTATAAAAAAGATAATTTAAACTATATTGGCATTTACTAATTACCCATGCGCATATACATATTTGAAATTTCTCATTCGTTTAAACTACCTATAAGACACGTAGGAATAATTTAGTATTATTAAAAATATTTTCCTAAAGATGTCCTACGTCTCGACATACACTTTAACTCCTCTCGACTCTGAAAAATATCGAATGTATTATAATTCCCCGAGGGGGTGATTTATTCCGTCAACTCCCTGGGAAAGGGCGAGGCGACCGCGGCGAAACGAAATGCGTCATTGTGATATAGCGCTCTTTGCTTCTAAGCTGCATTAAGGAGGAAAATTATTCTTCACAGTAGTTAGCGCTCGCTCATAGTTTAAGTTACTCAAGTTGGCGTTGGAATAGTACGTATAACGTCTACTTTAGACTTCCAAGTCCATTATGGGCCCGGGGGAGTGGGAAAACTCGAGTCAACTGTGCGACGTCCCTGCCCAAGATGCCCACATTTCCAGTTCCCCTAACGCCGCCCTCTTCAAACAACGAGAATATGTCCTTTTCATTGGGACAATTACCGAGAAAAATGGCAGATCGTATATATATTTTTTCGTGCGATCGCATTTACGGTTTGCGTCGGCAAACTGGAAGGATATCTTTTCTAAAAAAAAATTGAATTCAATCAACACAAGAAGATATAGTCTAATATTTAAAAAAGTATACGTGATTTAACGGGAATGTAAAAGCTTTCGTAACAACCAGTGTGACAAATAATACGTCCTTACGTACAATGAGTAGGGGTGCAAGAGAGGGCGAGTCATCGCTCATCCGAGTCTAAGGAGCGGACGCGACAGCAATAATCATTACACGAGGCTACCTGCCCTCACCTCATATATATATATATATATATATATATATATATATATATATATATATATATATATATAAATACTTTTTTAACTTCTGCCATACAGCAGCCAGAGGATATCCGAAAACCTGTTCTAGCGGAAGATTCCAACTCGGTAGTATAGTTTCAGGAAATTATTGCCTGTTTCGATTAGTTTTATAACTACCCCATCTGTTTTTACAACGGGTACGTGGCCGCGAGGGTATTCTTCGGAGTCGTCCCGGTTTATATAGCCCGATTGATCCAATTCATATATAACCCCCGCCCGCCTATTTCGGACGTCGAATCGTGACTGAACGGTTCTGGACACGCGAAGCATCCGACCGCATGCATACGCTATTACAATAACTTTCGTTTTTTTTTTTTTTGGGGGGGGAGGAGGGAGGAGGTGAGGAGGAGTTTCAAATATACAACAGCCGCCCTCGGCAATAACAGAACAATAAATATGAAGAACGAAGAAGAAATTATGAGTATGACGCGGGATGTCGCTGAAAAATCAGCAATTTCAAACACCTTGTTTTAAACCTCAGTCTCATTTCAGCAATCTAGACATCGAATGATCACTTTTCTACAAACAGGCGTAGGTAGAAAATTGGATTTCTAATAAATCATCGCGCTTCGAATTTTCTAATTGCAATGATTTGTCGACGAATCCCCGCCAATTCGGGGCTCAGAGCGGACGTAAATATAATTGCAAATTGCAGTCGGTATGGCGGTGCCGGTAATCGACTGGGGTACTCTGCCTACGCGGTATTTCTGAGCCCCGCAGCAATTTGGCGCCCGTGTTGAGGATATTAACGAAGAGAGAGATAGACCGAGAGAGAGAGAGAGAGAGAGAGAGGTTCTGGTGGTCTTATTCATCGTAATTAGCCACGCATCAATCATCGCCCTCTTCCCACCCGGAACATCGACCATTCCGCAGACATCATAAGGCCCGCGACTGGAATGCTATTTATATCCCATTTGCATCGTCGGAGCTGCAAAAATTGCAGAACAGTATGGAAAAATGTTTTCCCTCAATATTCAAATTAATATCGTTCGAGGACTTCAATCGTATTTTTTTTTATCTCACGGAGAAATATCGTTCCCACTATATGGATATTTGTCATACAAAACTGCCTTCTAACGGAGGCAATTTTACTACGCTTTTGAAAGGGATTACCGACCTCGTTCCAATACCTTAATGAGCGGTTAACAAATATTATTAAAGTTGAACCGATCCAAAACCAACATTGAACATTCGACTATAATGGTCCGGGCATATTGTAGGCCGATTATCCCGCTTTCAATGGCGGCTAGATTAACTCCCTCAATGTTCATAATATTCAATACTCCTGTGCTTCCCGCTCCTTTATAATGCATTTTCAGACTAAAATCGGTCGGTCGGGCAAAATTCCTAATTCGGACAATTTATACCCGCCCCTCGTCATTTGTTGGTTACACACATTCGTGCAACATGATTTAACTTCGTCAACATGACAATGATTGAATATCGCTGGGCTGCTGACGCGGTGCTTAATTGTCAGAGTGTTGATATTCCGATACAGACCACACCGATATGTTGAGCTACTGTAATGTATACTGTAAGGGTACTGTTTTTCTGAAAACAGTAGATGACTGTTAACTCGGTAGGTGAATGTTAATAAAACAATATTACAGTCCTAGTTGTTCGCTTCCTTCGTCTTAACTCAAGGGTGGTCCTTTTAGACGAATTATTATTTCTCGTCTAATCTGTTTTTTAAATTAAGTTTATAATCACGTATCTCGATTCGAAACGCGCTTGACCCACACGATCGATACGACGAGATGATTCGAATGATGTATTAATTTGAATAAATCGTGTTGCAACAACGACTTTGAATTCAACGATGAATTCGATATCATCTACGGATATGGATTAGTGGCTGTAGCCAAGAGGACTTTATCTATGACGCTTCAAACCGTGGTGAGAATTTAAAACTAAATAAAGAGGATTAACGTCTAAGAGGGCCCGGGTTTTTTTTTTATTTGAGATCCCCGAGGGGCCATTAAGGGGGTCAGTTGTCTGGCCGCGGCCAGCCCCACTCACTTCACTGCCATCCCCCTCTCACCCTCTCATTCCCCCCCTCTCACCCTCTCATCCCCCCCTCTCACCCTCTCATCCCCTCTCTCTCTCTCTCTCCATCTCACCCTCTCTATTGGAGCTCTATATTCTCGACGTTGTAGCATTTTTTCACTCTTCGATCGGTTCTTTCACTCGACACTTCATCCGAGACTCTCTCTAACCGGCCCTATAAATGGTTAACGCGACCCCGATCCCTTCTACTGTACGGGCGAAACGGTTAAAATAGCTGCGACCCTGTGAACTCTGCCAGGTGCGCGTAGTAGTTTAATATGCTGGCGGCGGCCGGGATGACAGTCGATTTAGGTACGAGGCGAATTGATCCTACCCACCCGTTTAATGATTTAAATCCGAGAAGTCACGAGAGTAACGGATATATATTTATTTAACAAATTCTTGGCGCACGGAAAAAGTGGCTTCAGAACAACAGAAGCGATGGAATTTAAGATAGCAACAATATTTCGGTTATAGAATATAGGTTTATTGTGAAATTAATTTTAGATCTGGACACCTCGATTGGCTTCCTAATTTCTGTTCCGAAATTAGCCTTCTTAAAATTACGCGTGAATTTTCGATCTACAAGCGTGTGCTCAATCTACAAAGTTTTTTCAAAAAACTTCATTAGGATCCAGGCCAGAATATATTGAATCCTTTTCTGAAGACCCGGACCGAAAAATAATAGTTTAAAATAATAAGTTTCTTAACTTATCGCTGATGATTAGTGCGGAGAAGTGAGCCAAATTGTCGATTGTATTTGGACCGCCCTCATGGAGGGGGGCGTTTGTTAACTGTTTAATAGTGGCGGTAGTGGTAATTAGCAATGCTAACGACATTTATTCATTTCCAGACGACCGAATCCGATTTGATTACACAGCTGACTGGCCACGGCGATGCATTGATCACAGAATCATTCCACGTCAGACCTTTCATTAAATTTATTAATACTTTTTTTACGATTACGTTGAAATGGGATCCGAGGAAGTGCTAAATATTTAAGATTGAGGTGTTTAAACATCGGCGAAAATTGAGGATGACTATCCGCGATGCGACGGAGTTCTGTTTAGGGGTGGCCCGTTCGCATAAAGTGGGTTCTTCCTTTCACCGGCAGGTAGGGGATTCCCCCCCCCTCCGTCCACCCCCTAACCTCTTCCACTACCGAAACATGTTCCAGATTAAAAAACATAAATCAGGGTCTGGGGCGGCAGTCGCCGGGGCGGTGTGCGGGAAATTAAATAAACCTGGACGGGCCGAGGCCCACTATTTCACAACAGCGAAAAACGGGATTGTTATCTGGGCCGGGGATTAATTCCCCGTTACGCCCCCATCCCCCGCCACCGCCCCCACCCACAAATCGGCCCGCGGCGACCATCCGTCAACGAGCACAACCAACCCTTAGACGTGTCATTGAATACTGATGAATTCGACGGCTCGGACTCTGTATAAAATTACGTGGGGGGGGGGGGGGAGTGGGACGAATGATAAAAAAGCGAATGCTAAAAAGAACGCACACATTTCTGAGTAAACACGTAATTCGTGATACACAGGACCTCATTCATTAAGAGAAGTATTCTATTCCGATATTTAGAACATTTTTTTATTCTAATTGAATCTTTTCAATCTTTACTAACTAATTTTTGCTAACTTTTACGTAATGTGTCTGAGGACACCAAATTCGCGAAGAGCCGGAATCGGAATATTTGCCCATTGTGCTTTAATTACCGGCAAAACGCGGATTACGAGCCGAGAAAGATCGGCCAAGCGATTCTCCTCCGTTACGACCGGGCGGCTGAGAAATCGGGCCGAAACGAAATTTAGATTGTTTGAAAACGTTGCTTTTACAAGTGCTCGTTTCGCTCGTAAATTGATCGAAGTGCAAAGTTAGTTACCGGTTTTCAAACAAAGGAGACGCGAATCCCCCAACCATCCCTCTACAGGTTCAGACCTTAACTCCGTCCAGCAACTGGAAAGGTATCGACCTTGGGAATCTTTATACTCGGCAGTTAAGTCTTAGTTGAGTTTAAATAGGGGTTATCGGGCGGGGGGAAGGCGGAACGGGACTGGGAGACGTCAGTTGGGAATACGCCCAGCCGGCCGCCCCGTCCCCTAACTTTTGTTTTACTTTATCCTGCCCACCTTCCCTTTTCTGAGAAGGAAAATTACGTTATGGGCCCTCGGCGCGGCCGTTACTTTGATCCGGCCGGTCGAGTGGCCTCGGGCCGATTTTTCGACTCCGGTCGGACTAAATATTGGATGGGGCGGCCGCCCCTCGGGCACGCTTTCAGACCCCCTAAAACTTACAGTCCTCTTAGAGTGCCCGCTCATCTTCACCGGATAAACCTTATTCCGCCAGTTCGATGCCGCCCCGCCGTCTCTCTGTTGGGTTAGTTTATCGAGGGGGCGGGGGGAAGCCCGCTTATTTAATAATTCTCCCAAAGTTGTATCGCTAACAGATAAATGCGCCGATTTAAACATAAAAAAACATACGGGTCTGTTTGAAATGGTTCCTTGTTTTTATTCATTTATAACACAGCTTTTGTTCAAGTCTTATTGCTTAAGAATCTGACTGATATAAATACCGTATTGTAGCAATATTCGATATTCTGTGGTCCTGCATTGCTACTGAGCCCGTATTCGTTGCCGACCGACGGGATTAAATATATATGGCTATAAGGCTGGAGGAATTTTATTGAAGAAGCCAAACAATTTGCTTAAAATTTTTAGTAAGTTCAAATAATCAGAAGGAGGACTGTCACACGAGTGAAGGGTATTTATACATAATACCTTGAACATATGTTCGTCTCATTTTATTCGCTGCCTAGAGGGCGAAGATTTATTGAAATCAATAGAACCGTAGGTTTGGAAGTAGCAATATAACATTGTTTAACCTGAACTTCCGCATAATAGAAATATCTCTCGATACGATTGAAAATATAGAAATTGGGACCGCGAATGGACTAATGTAGAATTCGAGAGGGGAACGTCCGAGCGATATGGATCATGCTTAACGGTATTGACTGGATGAGGGACTTAGTGACATCTGGCGTATTCCCGCGGTCATGGAATAGTTGTTGGGAGGGGAGTGACTGAGGCAAGTGTCTCGATCCGAAGCCGGCCGGTGGTACGAGGCCCCCGATCGATTTCTATTAAATGGGTCGTTCCATTTTATTTATAAATATTGCCTCCGTTCTATTCGCTTCGGCGGATATTTGCAATTGTAATTCTACCGTGACCGCCGAGAAAGTTTTTTTTGATAACTTGGAGTATTCCTCAATCGAGGCTGTTCCGAAATAATCGGTTTATTGGGAATTAATGCAATTCCCACGGAGAAAATCCACTTTCAGACATTATTTTTGATTAGTACTTAAAGGAAGACAGCTTATCTCGGATTCGGAGAAATTATAATCGCATACTGATAACGTACTAATGTCGATTTTTCGACACCTCAAGGAAAATGATAATTGAACTCCCTTTGAAAATTCATTGAAAAATAGGAAAAATAGTATGGGTAAAATAAAATGAATGTCACTCAATTAGTTCGTCCGTTCTAAATAAAATTATATAGTCTTTTATATTCACGAAAGTCATTTTGAAATTTATTCCGAGATATTTATGTGAAAATGTAATTATTCAGTATTGGGGCCTTTAATAAGTATTGTTTCTCGAATAGTAAAAACACTGATTAAAAGTAACAGTTTCTTGGTACAAGTACGATTCGAAAAATTAATGACAAATTCTAATCTGGTCACGGGTAGCTGGGGGAGTTAAGACTAACGCTCGTTCATCCCTTTGTACCGTTCAGCCCACAATTTGTTATCGGCAATCAGAACCCGGCCCGAACGTCCACACGATTCTATCTCACCCTGTCCCAGATCATTTTTCATGTCCCCCCATTTTCGCCGGACCCCCTTTCTATCATAACTCCGAAGCTCTTTCTCTCTCATTCTCTTAGTGTTTATATATATATATATATATATATATATATATATATATATATAAAATAGAAGGCTCTTAGTTGGAACCGAAGCGGTGGGTGGGGACCTTTAAACGTCGGGGCCGATAATTTCCGCTGCCATCTAGAAATTCGCCACCGTCCGATAATGGCGGTGCGCTACATTTGGCCGGGCCCGAGACCAAACGGGAAAGGAATTTCTTTTATATTTCGAGATAGGGCGTGCGTTTGACTTTGCTGAAACTAACGCAATATCTTTTGTCGGCCGAGGTAACAATTTATCGGGCGGTAACTTCAGCACCGTCCCCGACCGAACCTCAACGCCCCTTCTTAATTATAGTCCCCCCCCCATGATTAACAGGTCGACAATAAAACGGGCACCGGCGATGCAGTTAAATACTCGGAGATACCTTTTTTATTGTGATCATTAGACTTTTATTGAGGCCATAACGCGGCCTTATAAACCTGAAATGATGTTACTAAAGTATTGTTATAAAATGGGCCCCAGAGGTCGGTGGTCTGTCGGCTACCGCCGCGGCTCTGATACTCGCCGGTCCAACGGCTCATTCTCACTCGGCCGGCAAATACATATTCGATCGCCCGTCATCAGGACTGGGTTCGGGAATGCAATCTACGTATCTAGGTCCGTAATACAGGCGGGATGAAACTGAAAAGTTTACTAAGAACGGGAGAAGAGCTAAGCGCTGGTCGGGGCGGCTGAATGCGGTCGGTCACGGAAACGCGATACGTCAGTGTCAGGTCGGACCGGGCTCTTACGTCGGTTTCTCACGCTCCTGAGGTCCAGACAAAGATCTCTCGGGTCGCGGTGGGGATGAGGCGCCCCACTAGAATGTCAAGAGCTCCGATGAACCAAGTCTTACCCAACGTCTACAACGGTCTACTTCTGCATACGGGGCATCCTCCGGCCACATATTGCCGACAGGACGATGCAATAACGATAGTTATTTTAATTAACAAACAATATTAGTCAAGATTATTAAAGGGGGGCCATGGTGCTTGATGGAATGAAAAACACTTAGCACAAAAATGGTGACCACACTGGTCTTGAAATACGTGAAAATAAAATGGCAGCAAAGGGAAGTACTCGTACGAATTGTATACCGTTTACCGGTAGATATTGCTCCCGCCCTTCCTCGAAGACTCCTCTTTCTTATATTCCCTCGACTTTTTGTCGATTTTCTTCTTAGAAAAGAATTTCTCCTACCTTCAATTTCAGGAACACCCGGGTAATCTTTCTCGGGAGGTTGTCGAGTCTAGTAGTCCGTCGCTGTGTAAAATAAAAGCAACGAAGTCGTTCCCGTATTGTCTTTAACACCGACAAAACAGAGGAGCCACAGGAAGGAAAGAATACATGTTTTTAGTTCCTTTTTTGAAGGTCTCTCGAAATCGCGTTTTTATGCAAGAACGAAATTGAGCGTACTGTTAAGAATAGGCGGTCTACGGGGAACAAGAATGTTCAGTCATAACATTTGCGGGGAAGGTTCTCGTTCATCACTATCGCCCGGTTAAAAGTCCCACCCGTCCTCCAATCAGAAGTGCCCGAGGAGCGGCTCCTCGAGACCTGAATTATAAAGTAGTTAGATGTCGGACACGAGTTTAATCAGGAGCCGGAGCGGTGGAAGACATAAGTCAGGGTGTGAGGCGGTGGGGAGGGGGCCACTGGGAAATAAGAGGGCGCTCACCAGACATCGCTCAACCTCTGTATTATTTATGACCGGGCGCCGGCAGTTAATATTTCAGCGCTCGCAATAACCGCCCTCGGAACAGCGAGCCGGCCTCTTCCCGGCCCCGCGAACAACAACGGACTCGGGCCCAGAGGTGGGCCCACCTTATATTGATGCCCCGTCGACGATTACACTGTTATTGCCGGGGCCCCGGCCGGCGCCATTTTTAAACCCGGTCCCGCTCCCGACTTCATTTTCTGGACCCACTCCTCCTAAACACCCCCGCATCTCTTACAAGAGGTGAGAAGTGAGACCGCCTCCCCCGTTTTCCAGATCCAACACACAATGCTTTGCGGAAGTATATTCGACGAAAATGCAAAGGGAGGGAAATATCATCACGGTACCAACGACGAGTTTTTAACAATAAAAGATCCGGGCGAGTTGAAATATCGGCTTGCGTTTGGAGTGTTAGAGGGTAGTCGTCCCTCTAATAGGTAGGCTCGGGGGTGAATATCGCGCGAAGCCGTCAAAACTTCATGTCTGAGATGGGATTAGTAGTATGTTGGCTGTCGACGGGGCGATGACAGGGGGTAGACAGGAGACATCCTGTAGGATGGCCGTCGGGCAATTAACCCATTGTTGGGGGGCCGGGAGCTCTCCCTAGGGACCCCTATCCTGGCCGGGGGGAGGGGGGGGGAGGTCGGTTTCACCCACCGCTCACACTCCCACCTCCTAACGGCCTACGTCCAATCTCGAAATTGCCACCCCGAACAGTTTTCCCTCCTTTTCCAACCCGTCAATTGTACTTTTTCGCGATTACCGAATTATCGAACGATGATACAATATTGTTTTCCCCTTTACAGTTCCATGGTTTGTCGAAACAAATACTACTAATGGAATGGGAGTATAACGAGGAATGCGGATTTATTTATTTACCGCAGGCTAGGATAAATATCATTTATATGAAATAAATACAAGCTGATACAAAACTGCCTGGCTACTTGTTCTTTAACCTTTAATTCTGAATTATGGCAACAGGGTATACAGTAACTAATTATTACATAAAATATGAACGGTTAATCGAAATTCGGGTAGAAATTTAAATTTCTCCCTTTCTTAGAGTGTCGCGCGGAACTCGTGTTCTGTCTGGTGTTTTGGGATGCGGCAGCACCGGAATTTGACTGATGGGAATTTTTTTTGCGTGGTTTGTTCCGGGATCGTTTCGTAGGAGTTTGTGAAAGCGGGTTCGACTCGAGTGAAGTTGTCTTTTTTTTTGGGGGACGGTTCTCCTCCCTCAATCCCCATAACGCAGGATAGCGAGAGTCAGATCATCGCGCGACCCACTCCCTCTATCTTTATCTCTCTCCTGCTCACTCCCCGGTCTATTTCGTTCCCTCACTCCCTCTCGCTCTAGCTCCGGCGGCGGCGTAGAGACCCTGTAAAGGTCGGCGCTGAGATTGTGTGCACGTCGGCAAACACGGTTTTGCAAGCTCCGTTATAGAACGGTCGGTCGTTGGGGGTTTGGATGGGGGTATTGGATCGGGATCCCATCAAAAAGGTATTTCCACGAACCGTGTTAATTTTAACTCTAGTCACCGCCGGCAAGACAGATTTCAAACTCGGTAATAGATACAATCTCCGAATATGGCTGTATTAATTATCCGATACTCATATTTATTACTAATAGAAAGACCATTGTCAACAATGGTGAGATACACTGTATCATCCAATACTTGTTACACTACAATGGTAATATTAAATTTAAACTTATGACCAATCCACCTATCTATCATGACCGACGATGCTCTAAAATTACGCTGTAGGAATTATCGTTAATTATTTAAAATTGTTACACGGGGCTCCACGTGTGATGTACACACTATCGCACATGCTCTATATTTTTCGTTCCCACTTTAATCTGGTTGCGATTATTTGCCATTGTTAGTTGCATTCCTCAGGAATGCTTAAGTAAAAAAGTTTACTTTTTACCGTATAAAGTACTCAAATTTTAGTACTTCTCCCGCGTACAGCGATAAATATCCCAGTATCGATGATATAAAGTGAGCATCGTTCACCTCTCATTATAAAAAATTTCGGAGATTCTACCCGGTATCTAATGGCTTTCTTCTGGCTCGAATAATTTGAATAGGAAAAAAGCTTTTAAGTGCGCTCGATGGAATCGGCTCAAATCGATTTCCTCTCAATTTGCCGCCAATCACCGTAATCGCGTTTGATTAAGTATGCGATGATTTGGCCGCTTTTAATGGCGCCGCCCTCTGAACTTAAAGGGCTCGATATTACTCGAAAGATGTAGCAGTAGGTCGGGCCGGGGTGAATTATTGTCGGACGGCAATACCGCTCCGTCTCAGTGCCCGGAGCGATTATTCTTTACATCTGAATATATGAAAAGTTCGTACTACATCATTTGAATTAACATTAACGCTGTCTTCCACTGTGTTACACTAATTGCGTATGCGCGTTCGTGTAGGTCCGGATGATTCAATAGTGAGGAAAAATTAATTAAGCATTTAATTCTTATTTTAGACCGATTTAGACTCGTGATGCATGAATTCTTGTCCATTCGGAGATTCGATAACAATTCGGCAAAGTAATTATTGAGGAGGCGCGTGACTGGGAGCGTTTTGGCGACGTGATAGGGGAGGCGCCGCCTTCAAAGGAAGCCGCTAACAGCGCTATCATTTACCGGACACCGGACACCGCTCGCGATTAGATAGTCCGAGTGTCGTGGCCGGGCCATTACCGGGGCCGATCTCCATTAGGCAAATCGATGCCAATTGGCCGGCCGTTTCTCGCCCAATTGCCGGGCGAAGAATATGGCCAACGGAGTTTTATCGCTTCCGCCGTCCACTTTATTAGGAAGGCCGCGCTATTTTAGGACCGCCGACATTCTCGCTCGGACATAACTCTCAGTTTGCGCTTAACCTCCTTTTTATTATAGTGTTGAGCGGCCGCGCTCTATAAAGTCGTCCGGGTCGGTTTGCCCGCTTGTAACTACAATGGGACGTGGAGACGGCGGTCGATAAATAGATCCTAATTTTTCTCAAAGCGCTTTTAAAAATTAACACTTGTAGACTTGACGACGTTAGGCTCGGCGGGCGACGTTCGGAGTCACGGTAACGAATAAATTTGTGAAACTTTTTAGAAATCTAATTGGTAGGTGTTTTTCAGGAGTGCGCAGTAAGAGTAAGTAATTATTAAATTAGGATGATGTAAAAATACGTCCAAGGAGCGCTTCACTTTGCTACAGAATAGCCATCAATTTGGGACGGGGCAGTGGGGTCGGTAAACAACTATTAACATTTCATTGATTGGGACAACGAAGGCGACGTTGACCGAGCGTTTGATGTGAGGTTGTGTGAGGTCCGAGGTCGATCGGGCCGGGCGACTGACCTTCATCAAAGACGGGCAGACCGCCGGTTGGGCCGGCCAACCGCCAGCTCACTCCACTTAAAACCTAAATCCGTTTATTCTACTGCAGGTCTGAGTTCATAAAATTTAATGATATTACTGTCTTGAATCAACCGGTAGAGAATGTTTCAGGGACTAGAACTTGAATCAGTAACATCCGGGTGTATCGGGATAATAATGTGGCGAGAATTGTGGAAAAACGGTTTAGTAAGAATTTACTTTGGAATTAGTATCCAACAGTACTTGGGTGTTGGAAGAATATCCCAACACGGCGTAAAAAAAATAATTGAATTTCTATTATCAATCAGCAAGCGTCAAAAGCAACTAAACTTAAAGGCTTACCGATAATTCACATCGAGTCGAGTGTGCTGTAAGAAATGTAAATTGCTGAAATTGTAACCAATACCAATGTGAATATGCAGATGCATAAATACATATAAGTCAATTATTATTGACGAAGTAAAACTATTTGATTCGGAAGGCTATTCGAAATGCTCATTTCATACATAATTACTACATGGACTAGCTTCATTATTATTTATGGGCGCGGAAGTTCTTCGCGAAACACTCGCTATTTTATTATGTACATTATTATGTACTACAATTTCAATTTTTTTAATTATGTTTATTGAATCAGACTATACGCCAAGCCCTTTCCCCACTAGCGGATTTACAAAACTCGAATATAATCTCTTTAATAGGATGAGCCGGGCTCCCGCTATGAATAATTCGGTTTAAATGGGAATTCATTTTATTTTCAATTCGGTTAACCAATTAACGAGATTAGTTGAACCCCGGGGTCCACCAAGCTTATGAATCATAATTTATGACGTTCCTGATAGATGTTATTATGTTTAATCACAGTTATGGCGGGATCTCAATTCGAACATTCAGATTTTCGGAGACGGTTTGTGTCGAAAGATAAACAGCGATGATTCCATCTTTCGGTTCAATGGAGGAAAGAAAAGTAGGGCCGGGTCGCGACGTTGAAGGTAGAAAAAAATCCCATCGTCGAATTGAATTCCCCTGTGGGAATGGGATAATTTTGCCATCGGGCGATGCGTTGACCTGTCAGCCCCTTTCCCATTGATCCGAATGTCAAATAAGGTTTGGCAACGGGTTGAAAATATTTCTGGAGCCCCCGAAATTAGGCCGATGTTTTCTCGGTCGGTGAAAATTCTCCCCGAACTGTCTCCGCAGAGTAGCGCCCTTCACTTGCCACAGTTCCACAGCTAAGAAAGCTATCAGTACGAGCTATTGAAAATTCTGTCAACCTGACGTTTTTAAATAAGCTCGGTTTTCTGAATAACCTCAATGTCGGAACTGTAAATATTTCTCCCTGCGTATAAAGCTCCCCAGGGTCTCCTGTTATACCGGAGGTGTGGTATCTTACCGACGGAACGAAGAATATATTTTAACGCGATATTATAATGGCATACCCTACACGGAAAAGCCCGCGAAAATATACCGAATAAAATATATAACCATGTTTCTTTCTGTTGCGCCACTGCTTTTTTACCCGAGTGTACCAGATTGATTTTGCTTTTAACGAAGTTAAATGAAAACATTATTTTTAATCGAGATGTACAAATTAGAGTAGCGCAATGTTCCTAAATACACATGTTACACATTTCGTAACATTCCTTTTGGGTTTTGTCAACATTTCCGTTCTTTGCGGTCTTTTATCGGTTACAATGGACACGTTCGTGTTTATTTTTTAACAACACTAGTTGTTGTTATGAAGGTGGGCGACGGTAACAGAATGAAGTGCAGAATGAAGTAGGAAAACTTACATAGGTGCTAAAGCGGAGTGATTACACTTCTGATAATATAAATATTCCGGGTTAATTCGTTGTCGATATTTATTGAGAGCCGGTAATTGGCTAACTACATTGGCCTGTGGCGGGGGGAAAGGTTTTTGGGAATCAATAGGGGCCGCCGGCCCGGCCCGGCCTTCGTGGCTAACCTTGTACCTTTCCTAAGATTGCCATCGGCGCCAATTTATCACGCGACGTATTTCCGAAATATATAAGTACACGAGTGAGCGTTTACTGCGTGGCTTTTTATTCGGCCGTAAAAAATCGCCAACGTCCCCGCCCCTATATATAAATATATACATATATAAAAAAAAAATAATCTCGCACCATCACTTTTTTTAGCGCTGCCCATAACACCCCAACCATGTCTCAGGGTGTACAAAGGTGGAATTCGCAATATAAGTCTACGCTGTTCCTAGGGTATAGATGGTTTGGGCGAGATTTCGTTGTATTTTCTTGGTAATTAAATAAGTGATTGCCCATTCCAGTTCTTGTGTTGTTGAGCACAAAAGATTGAGTTTCTTTTCCCCATTTTATATATATATATATATATATATATATATATATATATATATATATATATATATATAAAAGTTTGCGACAGCGTCTCCAAAGGATAAAAGGAACTCCATTCGGGTAGCACAGGACACGTTCACAGAAGTTCACCTTTTATGTCAATATCGGCGACAAGTATGCGGGCCATCAGAGGGTATTAAGCTCTCTCCCCCCCGAAAAATCCACGAAATACCATGGAGAGTTTAGTCGTCTCCTTCTCGTATTATATTATAATGTTTAAAAGGATAACAGAATAAAGGAGTCATGAACTCCTGGTTAGTTTAGCCAGTGGTCGCCCTCCGAAGTATATTTCCGTGTTATTATTCAATGATTAAACCCTTCTTCGGGACGTTCCTTTACTTAATTTTCATTATTTCGTCATTTCATTTTTAATTTATTTATATTTAATCCGTCTCGCGAACATTTATGACGAATTAAATTATTATTTTATACGGCAAAACATTCTACCAGATATTATTGCCTTACTCCACAGTAATCGACGTTGGGGCCAACGAAAGAATTTCTGTTTTCATCGCCGCCACACGACCGTTCTAAATTGGCAATATCTGCAAAAATTATTAGAACATGGAACACTGGAATCCGAGCGTAGGGCAGCAAAATGGCGGCCGTGATTTTCAGAGGAGGATGAACACGAACTAAATATTAAATTCAGTGACGCACGTCATCGACTGTACGATTCACGTGAATGCTTCCCCCAGTCGAAAATCGATTGTTCCCACTCTCTGTTCTTTCATTTTCAGGCCACAAATAAAACGTCAACGAAATTTCGTTTATCACTGAATTACTATTAAGTATCACGGATCGCAGTAATAGATTGCTTTTTTAAGACGTTCACATTATTGTATTCAACGCGAGTAGAATAAAAAACGTGGATACAAATCATCTGAATACTAATAAGCTATTAAATTAAACAGTATTAAATTTTATTTTCAATTGTTCACATAGGAATTATCGAGTTACCAGAATGAACACGTATTTAAAGTATAACTTAATAGCTTTTAATTAAATGTTAAAATTCACCATATTTAATACAGTCACATTAGCTCTTATTTCAACAAACGCACTCTCGTACTTCAAAACTTACTTGGGTCTTAAGAAGAATTTTACGAAATATTAGATAATAACTTCCCACTCCGACTTCAACTTTATTGCTAGAACTTCTTTAGCCCTCTCGGCATACGCTCTCAGCTACTTTTGAATTACAAATGGCGTGCATTTGTGCTCTGTGATTATGGTTACATTCGAAATGCTAGGGTTTTAATATTTAATGAAATTCCGCTGTTACGCTCTTGAATAAAAAAATATAAGGCTTAAAGGAGACTAATTATAACTTTCGTGTCCTAGTTTGTTTTTCAATGCTCCGTTCTAATGACACGGCAATAAGGTATCGCCTATTGTCGGAAAACAGTTGTCATGAATACGATATTTTATTAAATACTCTTGCATATTGGTTAAGATAAGAAAATTAACGTTTTAGATACCCATTATTGTTATAAATACAGCTATAGGAAAACATAAAAATGAATGAAGGACAGCATACTATCGTAAAATGAATATTTCTTATACTACTTTTAGTTCTACTGCAATTTCTTGGTTACAGTGTGATGAATATACCATACCACGGTTAGTACTCGAATAGTGCTACGAATACCGTTCGTCTGAGAATTGCAGACGTTGAATAGCACATTCCTTCTAGAAGGAACATATTCCGACAGACTTAGCGAAAATATTGATAGAGAGGTTTCTAAGGGAATTATGAATCCCCCATTGGCAGCACTATGTCCTGACAATGTTCAGGCTAATTAATACAGACCGAGTATTAGTGGGCGATATAGACAAAGCGAAACCTATATGTTCCAATCAAGGTATACGCGAGTTCTGATATCTCTGAATATCTTCGAATATCGATGAATACTTCCCAGATAATAGACTCGCTTCAGCCGAAATTAATAAGCTCTATAATTGCTTCTTGATTTACATTACTGACTAATAATTTTTTCCGAATGATCACTGATGTTTCCTACAGTAAATTAATCTAGTAAGGGATTAGCGATTCAAGAAAGTATTCCAATTCTGTCGGGTTATCAAACAGGCATGTAGACTATTCTTATCGCCACCAGTCCGACTTTCTGTCCGTATCAAATGGTTCAGTCGTAGTTCTGACACGTTGATTAATCGCCAACACACATGACACGCACTCTGCATACGACACTGCATTACTGGAGGAAAGGTAATGGCGGAAACCGAATAACAGGCGGATAGAGGAAATCGTAACCGTGACGATAGTCTAGACCCTCGAGAATAACATTTTCATAATTTATCGGCAGAATGTCAGTTTGCTGGGCCGTTCATTTTATAAATTGTACGTCTATAGTGCAGAAGAATGCCCCCACCACCGGTAATAGGATTTTCAACGTATCGAAGTTGTCAATATTTAAGGCTTTATTTACGGCCGATAAACTCACGTCCGTAGCCAATTCCGACCGGAGACAAGTTGGCCTATCCGGGCGAGAGCTACACGCCCCGTTTGGAATAATTTGCGCGAGATAACAACGATGGCGGTGGGCAAAACTTGCCCAATTCTGTCGGGCCGCGTGTTACGTTTATTGTGTAACTTCTGTAGACGCAACGTGATACTGTTATTATTGAGGAGTGGGCCTGGCCGCCGCCTCTCGTCGCGAGATAGCTCTCCGGTTGGATAACCGGGGCCCCGCAACCCTTCCCCAATCCGATAATACCGTTTCGGCATTCGCGCCCACCGCCACAGTTATCCACCACTCGCCTTGAACTTCACCGCCGGCCGGATCATTATTTCAATATTCCTTGTTTTCATTCCGAACGAACAGAATTGATGATTAGTCGAGAGCTCAACGAAAGTACCATCTCCGATGATGCGCCGTGTAAATAATAAAAAAGTTATTAAAATTTTAAACAATTAAAAATTAGCGATTGAAGAGATTAAATTTATAATTCGACGTTCTTTTCTTCAAGCTTAATTTAATTCGTTCCGCGGAAATATAAAAAGTAATCTAATTGGAGCGTATTTGCGGCAGGGCCTCTGCCCGGATGAAGGATGGGGGAAGGAAAAATAGATAAAAATTAATTAAAAAACTCAAATCTTATGCTCAGAAAAATTTGTGTTTGCCTTTCTCCCTCCGTAATAAGACTTTTGTTTTAACAAGGTTTCGTTATTTAGACTGAAAATATTGGTTTAGATCTTTTAAATATTTGGAATCGGACCGTAACCACAAAAGAGGAAAATAATTGTATTCGTCGGAACAAAATGTTGAACCGTAAGTTTTACATATTCGACAGTTATTAATTGACTAATAGAGAGCACATTTAAAAACTTTCTTATTAGTTATGACGTGAAATTAGAAGAAACCTGTTCTTTTTTTAAATTAAATATTGTTAAGGAAATGCAACGAAGAAGCTTCTCAGTCGCTTACTGGCTGGTAAGCCTAATTTTAACGCGTATTTTGTTAGTCAAATATAAGGAACACATTTTATTTTAACTCCCTTGCAATATTTCGTACCTCCCCGATTTCCTACGACAGCGTGGGATATTTCTGCTTCTCGGTATCTTTGGAAATATTCCAACCAATAAAGTAGTGGTCTACGCGAGTAGTTTCATAAGTGCTGTTCTGATGCAATCAAATACTATCTGTAAGAAAGACGGATACCCTACCGGGCGCATTCGAAGGTAAACTTCAATCATCCCGACGAACCATTTTGAAATTATTTTATTTGCCAGGGAGGTATGATAAAGCGTAAGATAGAAATTTTTTTTTCTTTGCCCTTATTCTAACATTTACAACGCTTAGGGCTTGTCGGGGTGAACAGCGTGAGGGTGTTTGTAAATCGTTACAAATTCACGTCGTAAGGTGAACAAAGTGGCGGGGATTTCAGGGCCGGCTAAATAGGTCTGGAGGTTTAACCGTTTTCCGAGTATTGAGGGGGATGGGGAGGGGATGTAAGGGTTATTCGTTTCCGCGTGTCGCCAGTTAGCGTTTCCGGAATCATTAATCAAACCGGGCGAGGGAGCGCTAAGACCCAATAATTATCGCGCTCTCCCCTCCGCCCCCTCCTCCTCATGCCGCTCTGCCGGCTGGCTCCCTCCCACAGTAATTAAATTACTAGGGGAGTAGCGCCCCCCCCACACCCTTCATCCATCTCCTCCGTTATACAGGTTATCCTGGAGGATTAAACTCGCGGCCGCGGTAGGTTTTAATTACTGGCCGGTAATCCGGGCACCTGGGCCACCGACCGGTCATCCGCCCACGGGTTTATCGTCTGACACTTCGGACCGATTTTACGTATACCTAGAACAATTTCTTTAATTCTTATTGCCAGCGTGACGTATGCAAAAGGAAGAGGTTCTCTGTTCGCCTCCTCGTGCATAAAATACAATATTGACGGCATTAAAACAAAAAATGTTTAACACGAGGTCGAAAAAAACCTGCGAAAGGAAGGAAAAACGGAATTAATTTTTAATCACCATCGTCGATGAACCCCATCGGGCATTCGTTGTTCCTATTGAATGTACAAGTTGGTTTTCATTGGTGTACAATTCATGTACAAACGAACAAAAGGGTCCGAAATAATCTTTTCAATTATGGGAATACGTCTCGAAACCCGGTATTATGCGTGAGAATATTCCACTTTCCTTTCCAAAAATTCCAGATGGGGGAACTGCATATATTAAAGTAGGTCCGACTGCTGCATCACCTATCTGGTGTATTGCATTTGAATTTGTTTAGAGAAATCCGTTGTAAATTGATTAACAGAGAGTGATATTAGAAAATGGGTTTGGATCAGATTGATTTACGTCCCACTCTACGTCAATTAATATTCACCACGTTGAGTACATGGCTCTCGGCATAACGTAAGCCCACGCCAATAAATATCGCTCTAAGTTAACACGATGTGGATATACCAATGTCTATTGTATACAGTAGTTGGGCGAGCCTTTCCCGTTTAATCAGTTTAAATTTGCAATCGAAGTTTCATTGATCAACGTATCGCAAATATTCTCACTATCCGCATTAAGTAATTTTCGGTTTCCTGCCATCGAATATTCTCACAGTCAAAGAGATATGGCAGATCACAGAGTATGATTTTTAACGAGAAAGAGGAGCGACGAAGCGGATCCAATAACGAGTAGTCCTCTTGGGGAAACGTTAGGGAGAAACAGAAGCTATCGTCCCTACTGGTTTACGGTAGTATATATACAACACGGTATTACGATACCCGACCCGGAAAAGGAGGTTTGATTTCAAATATTAAAAGCGGTAATTTCATTTAGTCGATTCGTGATCTCGAAAAGACAAAATGACTTTGCACGGCAATTTGTGATATGGACGGCAACGGCGGTGATCTCAAGTGGATACACAGGGTGAATAGAATATATTACGGGACCTGTGTACCTGTTATCGTACATGTGAGCCCTGCGCAGTTACCCGAATTTAGGCTTCCCCGCCGGCCGGATTACAGGAGCTAAACAGCCGGAAGTGCGCATTATCTGCATGTTACGCATTAACGGGAACACGATAATATAATGTTTAATGAAAACAATCGGCCCTTGCGAATTAGATATTTTGAGTTGAAAGTACTGACGGCTGCAATGTTTTGAATATAATAATGACTTTTGGTATAAAAAAATTTAGGAAATATAATAAACATGTTGGGAGTTTCATAAACTGTTTTCTCTTGTCACCATAGCCACGTAGGATTCCGTTGGATGATTTAAGACACCTTTAGCTGCGAAAATGCTTACCCCAAAAGTATTTATGGTTGCAGTTGCTTTCCAAATGCTGTTTTATGCAATTTAACTCCACCAGATGGGCGATTCCATCTTCAGTCCTGCGTTCTTTCAGCGCTCTTTCACCGCCAAACAACCGGGAGCGTGGAATCGGGCGAACTGAGATAATGGCCGGTTGGCAGAGAAATCGCGTGACCCGGAAACGGTAGCCGGTTTTAATTTATCGCCGTGTAACTAAGATGATAACGATTATTTGAAGTGATTTATTCCAACCGCGTTTGTTCGGTCGTTCGCGTTTTGATAAATTAGATTTGAAAAGTAGAAAAAGTCCTGCGCCCGCGTACATTCAACCCGGAACGTTAAAAAGCGCCTTTAACAAAATTGTCGCAACAACGGAACGGACCGAATCAAAATCGAAACAGTGTAAATGTTCATGTTTCTAAAAGGGCTTGCGATAAGGGACGTTTTTTAAAATTTAATTTATAAATTCGGCGCTGCGTCGGTGATGAATGAAAACATTCGCGCTATCGCCATTGCCGAGAAACGTTAGAAAAATATTGAATGAAATATGACAAATTTGGTAATATTTCGCGCAACAATTAGCGTAAACACCGTAATTGGATTCCCGCGAGGCTAACTGATAGCGATGTTTAAACTTCGTCCCATTAAATAAAGTGCGGGGTACCGGCGAATTGAATTATATTGCAGTAATGAATCGGGAAACCGGGTATTACTGGCCCCATTTGTTATTACGATCTCCGATTTCACATCCTTCGAAATGCACTATACACTTCGCTACTATACACCTTCGGGCGGCACCGAAGCGCCTCACACATATCGTATTCCAGCCACCTTTCAGGCCGGTAAACATTTTAATGCTTCGAACCCGGGCAAAGGAAATAATAATTATTTCGGGCCTCGAAAATAATTCCCGTGTTAATGGGTTTGAAATAAGGCACGCGCCTAATTACTGTAAAAGGCTCCCCTAATAGCCAATTCGCTACTGAATATGAATAAATCCTTAAGAAACGTAAGATTGGCGAGGAGTTGTGAAACAAGCCCCGAAACTCCACCGTCCTCGGGCCCGGCGGAAACTTTTCGCGAATCTTCGCCAAGTTTTAAAGAAATAAAATATTCAATATTCCCTCTTTGTTCAATCGCTTTAACACGCTTCATATTGCCGAGTTACCCTTAATTTCCGGCACGAGCTGTATTTTCAATCACGACGACGCCCCCCTCCCATCCTATATTTTAAGGATGCACGGGATGGAAAGTCTGGAATAAACCATACCATCGTATCAACATAAACCTTTGTCTAATTGCAATTGACAAATCGATGATTATTTTTTGCAAAATTAAGAGATCGACAATTAGCAGATGAAGCTACTATAAATTACAGACCTCTTTAAATTTGTACGCGGTATATATCTAGTTTTAATACTTATTAGTTCTTTAGTGTGAAGTAAACGTTGTCAAGAGTATTTACGAAATTCCTAGATCCGATACCACCGTTTATACAAGAGGTAAAATTCCAATACTAAATCTGTTTATTAATGGGAATTTTAGTACTCTTTAAAATGGTTTTACCGCTAACACCTTTCTTAAATTGCTTGACACGAGCGATTGATTTTGTGATGCAATTAAGGCACATCGTTAAAAAAATATTTGATGGTTCCCTTTACATACGTATTTTACGAGAAAAGTATTGCGGTTTACATTTGGTACAGCCTCTATAAATTTATGTATGTATGTATGTATATGCGTGCAAATAAATACAGGTTTCTTACTTAATGGAATTTAAGGCAGTCTTCCTTAATTAAGGTAAGAGTATTGTGTAAGGAAAGTACATTCTAGAAATTGTAATTACGGGGTTCCCATTCCTTACTTTTATGGTATAATATAAAACGAAATGGGAAAATGGAAAAGGGAGGGGGGAGGCTTTCTGAAAGAGAATACCTGAGTAAGTTAAATGAAAATAAGGCGGGCACCAAAATGTTCCAGTTAAAAGAATACTCCTCCCATTTCCTCTCGTATATGCATCGCACCACTCCCAACCCTCCCCTCTATATCTCTTTTCACCCCGCTCAAATTCGAACGATTCGGGTAAACGGTTATTACCTGAACTTTCATTTGAAATTTGATTGATAGTTTGTGGTGGCTATAAAAATTATTGAACCCCGTGAAAATTGAAAAAATTAGGTCTCACTGACTCAAGGACACTAACAAAGGTCCGCTAGTGTCACTAATATTCTATTTCGTGAAATCTCTGATTGATATGTCGGACTTCAAAGTGTCAAAAATCCTACCTATTTTATAGTACACGAAAAACGTCTTTTATAGACTTTTTCAGTGGTTTAACCCCTCTTCCGGACGTCAACATACCTTTACTTATAGTGTACAAATACAAGCCATGTTATGATAGGCACAATGACCGCGAACTGTGGCTATAAATGTATGAGATATATTAGAATGTTTTGAAAGTAATGAAATCTAGGTACTTTGTATTTATCGCGTGTCTTCTGTTGTATTTTTCGCTTTAGAGCGTTCGTGTTATCTCGGATTGGTAGCGAGATCGATTAAATTAGGCCGTCTGCCAGAGCCGGGCTCGGTTTCGAGGCCGGCTGGATTTTCAGAGCTTTCCGGAACAATTCGGGAGTTGTACGGGCGAGATAAGCGGGACTAAATTTCGTTGAGGAGGAGGGTTCGGATTGTTGTGGGCCGGCGGAGGATGGGGATGCCCGTCGAAGATCACCGGTGTTTGATCATTGGGGCGTGCCAACCGAAGCCAGCCAAGTCTCCTAGCAACCCAATCTGTCTATCTCTCCACTCTAGCCCAGCCGCTCTCTCTCTCTCTCTCTCTCTCTCTCTCTCTCTCTCTCTCTCTCTCTCTCTCTCTCTGCTACTTCTCTCCTCTTGTGTCTGACTCCGGGCCCGGCATTGAGCCCCGGGGCCCATTCAACAAAACTTCCCACTTATCCCGGGACCCGGCCGGAATCGGTTCCGGACCGGGCCGGAATTTCACGGCCGCTTCAAAACATTATTCGGGATAAGCGTAACCCCTTTCTGCGGCCGGCACTTTTTATACCAGGGGATGAAACTGTACACCCACGATTATACAAACGATGGCTCCACCCGCGGCAATGTTAATCGGTATAAAATAATTATTTTCATTAAGCCAACCTATCGATTGCAATCCTCAATAAGCTAAATAATGTTCTATTAATATGGCACCCGCCGTCGATAGCATTCCAAACGAAATAGAATGAATTACGGTCTAGCTTCAAACCAAATATCAGAGTGGAGACAGACGATAACAGTAGCGTTCATATTATAAAGACACGGTGCCCCTCCCCCCGAAAAAACCTTAAATTTATTCTTTACGTAACGAAGAATTTCCGCAATATTTTAATCCCAATTATTAAATGTTTGTATTGCATCTAAAACTTATATAACGCCAATAATACAATTTGATATTTTCCCCGTTTCTTTAATTTTTCGCAATAATAAGCTCTCGTTCTGTTCAAATTCTGTGTTCAATATCGGTCCACGGTTTCCTTGGCATTTATTCCCGAGCATAGCATCCGTTCTAGTTTTTCCTGATATTTCCGATACAGTAATGAAAGCTTATGAATGTATGAGGGTCTCAAATCGCTGGTTGGAATACTCACATGGGGCCCGCCGTGTGTGTGTGTGTGTGTGTGTCAACATCGGCGGGGCTGATGGCAGTCTAAATATTTGTGCCAGATTCAGGGCGGTCAAACAGCGATGGAGGGAATTCAACAGGGCGGCCGGCCCTGACAAGTGGGCCCTCCTCCGCCCACCGCCCAACCCCATTCTCCGCCCACCATCCTTTCTCCCGCTCCGATCTCCCTCGGCACCATATCCCTGTTGACACATTGTCCCACCGATTGAAATGATCGAAACATGACTTGCAGTGCCAATTATGATCGCACGGTTATTGGATTACGCAATACAAATCCGTGGAAAACGTCCCTCCATATATAAAGTATCGAGGACAACATAAAAGGTTGTTTTTTTAACTTTATTTATTGTACAATCAAGTATATGCCAGTTATAGGTACAATTGCGGTTTGTTTGATTAGTTTCACTTGTTTCAAGACGCCATCCAGCGATGGTACTTTTGACCTGTATCCGGCCTACAGAAAGTCTCTAGGCCGGTGGCGTTTAAGCCGACGCGGGGGGATAAAAGAAGAAAGGGACTGAACGAGTGGATTTGGATGTGGAGAGAGGCGGGAATGGAAATTAAAGAAGCGTGATTTTGCGACTTCGTCGACTGTCGGTATGTTGAGGTCATTATGGATTGTTCGGTTAGAAACATACCCGGGGGAGCATTAATGATGGTACGAAGGACTTTTGACTGGAATGTTTGGATGCGAGCGATGTTGGATTTCTTGGCGGAACCCCATAGTTCTATTCCGTATGTCCGTGTCGGTTTTAGTATAGCTTTATATATTGTCAGTTTGTTGACTATTGTCAGATTTGATGTCCTTTTCAAAAGAGGTCTCAACAGTCCAAATTTACGATTTAGATCTGTTCTTTTCAGTCGGGTATGGTGATACCATGTGAGTCGTTTGTCTATATAGAGCCCGAGGTAGCGAGCCTGCTGTTGGCTGGGGATAGGAGTACTGTTAAATAGAACAGGGGGGCAACATAAAAGGTAAGCTCGTAAACATTCCATCGAACGACTAAATTGTATTACTAATACAATTATTGTATGTTAATTTTACTTTCGGACACGTTGCGAATTAAATAATGTAGGAACTAAAACTATATGTGCACAGCCTGATGGAGTTACATATTATGATAACCTAGTGGTAATATATGGCTCGATAAAACTGCAATTCGAGTGGTTTTACTTCGGCTTTAAGTTCGATTTTAAGTTCGGCTTTCTGAAGGGCCTATGTATAAAATTCTACCAGAGATTATTATACCTTTTCTGTTTCAGTTATAATTCAAATTGTACTCGGTTCCATTTCGGTATTTCTATTTAAGGTTAGCAAAAAACACAAATGTTGCGATAGGAAAGATCCGTTTAACGAAGCAGGGATCTCCGTTACTTATTTAAACTGGCGCTCTTGTTTCCGATTTTAGTTTGCCGTCCGGATAACAGGAATCACGAAACTGATAGCTTTACATAACTTTCATTGCATAACTGGCAACGGCGTAATATATTTTAACTCGACTGTTGACGTTTGTCCGGCCGATACCGATGCACGAAGTATTGGTAAATCTTCATTAGCGTTTCACATTTCAAGATCCACCTGTCTCTAATTAAACCGGTGTTTCCAGTCATGCGGAATTTCAACCGTCGAATAATTAGGGAAATATATTCCCAACTCGGCGAAGGTGATTTATAAACGCTTCATTTTGAAATCATCGATTACATTCCAATGATTGTAATTTATATACGAATTACTAATATAAATTCACATGAATTTTGGTCATCTAAAAAGACAATTTTATTTATATACATTATCGATATAATATATATGTAATATTTATATATTAATATAAACTAATAAACTATATAATATAAACTATACAATATAAACTATAAACTGATGAATAATTCATGGAACGTTTCTGTCGTCTGCAGTTAAACAACACACAATTAACATATGGGTTTTATTATAGAAGAAACAGTGAAATTTCACATTGCGAATATAATACGCCGGAATAGCATCTATTTTATGCCCCGGCCTACAAAATTCTCTGGAAATCTTCATACGGGGCCCGAGTTAACTCTAAGCACGGTCGTTTTAAACTATGCGGGTATGTGTGATTCGGATAGTAGAGACTGGGGCTAGCGGCGGCGCCGACGTTCGGCATGCTTTATGAATGGTTAATGGCGTTCTGGAATTCTCGCATTAATCCGCCTTCTGAAGTGCTAATATTAAAGGCTGTGTTCGGGCCCGTCCCAAATACGCCGCCGGCAGAGAACATAATGGAAGCTGATGGAGTGAAACCGAGTTCCGAGTTCAAACTCGAAAATGTAAAAGTCGGAAAGGATAATAACATACATTTTTTCGCTAAAGAAGTGCGCTGACAAAACAGATATAAATATTGGTGGATACATCAATTATCGATCCTTCTTTTCTAATGTCTTATCGCGGAATTTTATGCGGCTATAAAATTTTCCTTTTTGTCTTTGAATCATAATATAATTTCCAGGGCAGGTACATTTCAACATATAATACAAGAAAATCAGGTTACACACACCCTGTAGAAGGTATTTCCTTTCATTTAAATTAATGTATTGGTAAAGTATTGTCAATACACACTGATGTACCAAACAATTATAGAGTTCTATGGATGTCACTAACACCGCAATGATAATAACGGACTAGCTCGTGTACCACTGTTTTTTACTTGTGATGTAGTAAATTTAGTGAATAAATTTGAGGTTTATAAAGGATGTCATTTTCATACATAAGTAAAAGATTCTGATTTTTCTTCTCAATAATTCTCAATCAGAATTTTTCAATCTGATGGGGGTGGCTGTATGAAAGGAAATTAGTTCTACTACTTCCCGATGTGAACTTTTAAATCAGTTCATGTCTAAGACATCCACTTCAGGCAAGGAACCTGAACATCTTTCATCCTGTAATACCATATTTCTTGTCGAATATTCCTGGGGGGGGGGATTACAAGAAAGTGACTAAAACATACAGATTTTATATAAGGAAAAAATGCCGGCTTCCTCTTTGCCAGGCTCTGTCCGAAATCTGGATAAGAGGATTGACGGAACGCTTTATAGGGACTTTAAGCCCCCTTCCCCATTTCAAAACACCCCTTTAGTCTTACATCGAGGATTATATCTGGCCCTAAAGTTGGGTCTTTCTCAGAAGGGGGCCCTTGCCAAACTTGAGCTTCCTTAATTAGTTCCATCATCAGATCCCCGATGCTCGGCCCACCAGCTATCCCCTAATAAGGAGGAATTGGTTTCTTTAATTTTGAAATTTCGAATTCCTATTCCTACCGAATTCCTGATACAGTGCAATTAAATTTTGAGAATATTTCAACAACGGTACTGTTGGACAGTGTTTCTAACTCTCGAATCCTCTTTATTTATATTTTCTCTAATGCGGCATTAATATGCCATAATACCGTGAGCGCCGAACCTAGTATTTCTGTTGTAATTCATTAATTCATATAGTAGTAGAAGATAAGATTGCCCCAGATTATTTCGGGATCACGCAAGCTTAATCTGGCGTTTAGTGGAGCATACATCGCGAGTATCCTGAAATATCAGTTTATAAATTCAACGAATAGTACGTTCACGGCCGATATAATCATAAACCAATATCGGTTAGAAATTATTTATTGATCGGAGACTATTTTGAGCATAAAACAAACCACGAAACTAAACCAGACAAAACAAAGAAGTAGGTGCGGTGAAAAACTTATCCTGCCAACGGTTAATTAAATAAAGCCGCCTCGTTGAATTTTTAAAACAAAATTCTTCATTTTTTCACTGACCTGTCCAACTTCGGCTTTCGGGTTCGGATTGAGTCTGAGCTTGGGAAAACCGTGGTGGAGGGGGGGGGGGAGAGAAAAATATTTTCGTAGGTTGTCACCCTTTTATTTTAGCCCTTCGAAGCGGAGTTGGCGGAGGGACGGGACAAACTTGTGCCGCCTGCTAACGACATCCGCCCTCATCCCTATTGGGCCGTCGGCCCCGATTAAAAGACCTACTCAATGGAGGGCCCCAGTTATTATTTCCGAGCCATCTCTTTTTAAAACCGGCAGCTTAAACAGCCGCACGAAAATCCGCAAATGTATAAAAAGTTTCTTTAAGGTTTTACCATTACACTTTATTATAGCCGTGGCGGACTGGAAGTGCAGCCAAGATTAATTTTTCTAACAATAACTTATACTATTTACCATAGTCTGGCTCCAGATTCTTTTTCGATCAACAAACATTGTAGGCTAAGATCAATATATATTTTTCAGTCTAATGAAGTACAGACAACCATCACGCATGCATAATGCGTATAATTATCTGAAAACAGAACTGAACGTTAGCCAATGCTTAATTAATTTTTCCCTTTAGCCATTCCAAAACTTCCTCCAAGTATCCTCGGTTGTATCCACTAAAAATTTTACTATAAAAATAGCATCTTTGTTATTATTTATGCTCCTTTCCGAATATCGGGTTATTATTTTTGATGGAGGACTCAAGGTAATACGTACCTGTCATTGATACTCCGAGTCTAATTCCATGCAATGGTAGATCTTTGTGGAATCTCGACGATTCAATGGAAATCATGCTCAGAAGGACTTTGTGGATGATAATCGCTTATTGATGTAATTAGTGATAAAAACAAAAGAAGAAACAGCTCTAATAGCAGTATACCTCTCGTAATTTGTCTTTTTATTTATTGTATAATCAACTTTTACACAGTTTTTTTATGCCACTTGAAATCTTTAGGCCAGTGGCGTTTAAGCCACCGATAATCCATGGGTAACGGAGGAGAGGGGTTCAACGGGTGAATTAGGATGAGCTGTGAGACGGGAATGAAACTGTAGGAACCGGGATATCGTAATAGGTACAAATTATTGTAACTATCTCAATGTTGCCGAAGTGAGAGTCTGATCCCTCGTATTATCCTTGATTGTTAGTGAAATTGCCAATTTAGCGTAATTGTTAATTTGATTGCTGCAAATCTGCGATAACTCGGTTACTGAAAGCGTGTGGGTTCATTGGTAGGTCGGGGGCGATGCGGGTAGAATTGGGGGCTTGATGCCCCCGCCTAATGCCGCCCCAACGCCTTTCACCTTCCACACCTTTTCCCACCGCCCGGTATTATATTAAACCGCCGGCCCGGACTCGGCCCCACCGAAGAAATCCCACCGCTCAAACACTAAGGATTCTCTGTCTTATTTCCTTCGGGTTCGGTAATCAGGCGCCTCGGAGCGTTTATTAGACGCTTTTTTCGGTAAATCATTTCATTCTGAATTAATACAGAATCTCGGTTGTCGTAGGAATACATGTCGAATAAATATCCGGAGAATTATGAGAACAGAACGATAATAATTTATTAATCCGCGACATAAAGTATAAATTATGACTACGCTAATTCTTCCACGGTGGACCTACCGCAGAAGCGAAATCCGAATAATTTTACTTCATTTAGTCATCCGATATGTTACTCTCCTTCGATTAAATTTATGTATATATAAAGCGCCGACTGCCAGGAATTGGGAAATTTCCTCTCTGTAGCTCTGTCCTGATATAGATACGGGATAGTAGATATTTTCGTCTCGCCACCCTTTCATGCGGTAGGTATAAGGATCGGGATAAGAGAAAGATTAGGACAAATGAATAATGAGAGTAACAGGGCACAACGAGTGGTCACATTTCACTTCTCCGAATATAATAAGTATTGTGCTCGAGGGTGTGACGTCAGGAGGTGCTTGGAATTCCGCTCTGATATAGCGGCGGAGGGACTGAATAAAAAATGTGTATAAAACACGAAGGGACTCCCGAAGACGGGCATTGGGAGCCTCCGAGCCGGAAATTTAACGAGGACTCTGTTTAATTTAGCCCCCTTTTTAAAATTTGAAACCGAGCGGCTGAAAATAAATTTGTTGGATGTCGTTGGTGGTGGCGAGAGGCGAGGGGGGAGGGGCGAGGGGCGAGGGGGGAGTTCCGTTTGTTTGGGCGGTGGCATTCTTATTGTGAAGGGAGTGTGACAGTTGGGTGACAGTTCAAGTCGTCCAGACGGCGGCGGGGAGTTGAACAAACTCCCCTGGGAAACTAGCCCGGAGTTTCTCGCAAACTTTATAAGGAATAATGCCCATTTATAAGTTGGGTGTCGTCCCCCGCCACCCGAAGCGCAGCCCGAAAAGAATGATATACGGCACCGGCAAATATTTGCCTCTTCCTCCTCGTAAACAGATTTAATTTCTCCACTCCGAAGGGGAACTAACTGGAGGTGTATTATTTTGTTTGTCACCTGCCCTCCGACCCCATTTATAAGTGTCGAAGGTTTTTATGAATTTCAGTTTTTGTTCACAGATTAATAGTTGTCCAAATCGTCGTTTATAATATCGCCCGCGTACAGTTTTGTCCACGTGTTTTATACATGCGAATCTGTGCATTGTAAGTTACCATCTTGTATAAGTTAAGAAAGGTTTCAAACTCTCGCGAAGCCTTTAAAAACACGACAAGTATTGGAAAATCATTATATTAATTACAAACGCATGGTCAAACATAACGAACAACGAATGAGGAAATAAAGTCCCGCGCATCATTCCCAAGCACTATGAGAACGTAATATAAGGATGATAAAATAACGCCCACTGTACATCACGGAAGTTTATGATGTATCTCTAACTGCCCTCAGCCAATGCCACCACATACAGGACGTACTGATGTAAAATTAATGTGACACATGACCCTATTGTAAATTGGAAATTATTAGGAAAATTAAAGTCGCACCCAGGCCTGGTTAAGTTAGCTTAGGTTATATAAAAAATAACTAATATTACGGTTAATTTTACATATATTCATATTCCCTCTCTTCGTCACTTTCCTACTTCCTTTTGGTGATGGCAAAAGCGGACTCGATTGGTGGGGATTGGTTAGGAATACGGGTTAAAACTAGATGTAATAGTGGGGGAACCCCTGTGATGCGAGTTAACTATGATTTTCCCCATATTTATTATTTTGGAATTCGTCGAATCTGGTTTGTCACGTAAGTATTACCACGCTTTATAAAAGGCAAGATTAATAAAGGTTCATTTGATATTAATTATAAAATCGGAAGTATCAAAACTTATTTTTTCTCGAAGGAATAAAAACAGCAGTTCTAATTACTTTGGTGCCCCTAGAGAATACTGATTACAAAAGAAAGTAACGCTCGTCAAAAAGAATGAAAGTTTTAATGACATCAAATTTTCTTCGGTCGGATGACCGCATTCACTGGGAGCGATCCGTTAATGTTTCTGCTTTTTCAGCTCATTACTGCATTATTAAGAAAAAGTTTCCGGGAAAGGGGAGAACCCTCGTCATTCTCCCGACTCCCCACCGCCAGTAGGGGGAGGAATTAAAGCCGTACAAGTCCGGTCTTCACAATGATAACGAGCCCTATTATAGTGTGTCCAATGTGGCACATATCCAAATATCGTTTATACTGGAAATATCACTCTCCCGTAGTCTCATGCGTCGTGTTTAGATTCGCAATATTGTCAAGGACTTGGTGAATGAGTCTCAATTGACACCGGCGTAAATAGATGCCATCCATCCAGCTTAATATTTGAGAAATGATATTACACCCATCTGTCATTTAGTTTATCTCCGTGGTTTGATCTTTTGATTAGACCGGTTTCGGCTGCTCGCCATCTTTTTGGGCATCCTCGCTGCATTGTCACTGTCACTTGTACAATGGTGGTTGTCTGTCGTTTGATGTATACGTGTCTTGTTATTGTGTTTTTGGAGGATGTTGTTTGTCTTATTTAGGTCGGGAGGATTTTGCTAATCGGTTTAAGTCGTTGTCGGATTATCGCTCAAATATTTATTTCGTCACACAGCCGGTCACAACTATTAGGTTCTGACTTCCAGATGTATGACAGGAAACATGTATGATATTGTGTATTTACAGTCGTAAAAGTTTTCCTGTTGATCAAACCAGCGAGAGGAGACAGAAACACACGAAATGTACGGTATTCCAACCACTCGCACACCACAAAACTGGTATTCTGAACTAGGTCTAGCAAAAGACCATACCGGCGAGAGGGGACAGAAGATCGTGAAAGTATGATATCAGAACGCTCGCAATAGTTATTTTAGTTATCTGTATCATCTATCCAAATTTATGCTGTATATTTCACGTTCCTCCCATCGTTAGCATCTGAAAGAGCCAGCCGGTGAGGAAAACTGCGGGTCTGTCGTATCCGGATGGTGGATACGGGCCTCGAACGTCGAGGGCTCCTTTGGGCATTATGCCTCCGAGGTATTCCATTAAGGGCCCATTGAAACAGCCGGTTTTGTAAACCAGATGTGGATGTTTCCACGCTCGCGGTGGAGAGGAGAACAACAACCGCGTTTATTGTCGATACCCCGGGAGGTCTGGCTCCGGGTTAGAATCTTATCAAGGGCGCTAACCGACCGGGAGAATGGGCGTGTAACTGAAATTGTGTACAATGGGGGGCGGCACCACCTGGCCTCCGGCCTCCGCCCCCGCCCTACGTAAGCGTCAGCCTCAGCCTCACCCTCAGCCCCAGCCTCAGCCTCAGTAGTTCTCCCTAAATACCCGCCCGGTTCTCATCACTCCCAACCGACGCGGAACAAACTCGGTCCCCGGCACAATTCGCGCCCTACATTCTAACTGAAATACACACTCCGCCTAATATACCGCTTTCATTTTTTTTTATCTCGATGCCGATATGGAAGAGCTATCCTCGTAAGAGATATCCTCGTCACGAAATAAGCGTTATCCGAAGCCTTTACCGACCGTAATTGGCACCATTTGGTAAAATAACAGTTATTCCTCATCGATATTTCTGCCATCGTCAACAGTTAACGAGAAATCCTAAAATATGGACAATAAAGATTTGTATTGACAAAACAGGCTTTTACGTTATTACTTCTGGTCTCTTATCGAAATGTTGGATAGTCATGGGACCTCATTCCTGTCAGAATGGCAAATTGCGAATTAACTTGAGACCGACTATGAGAGGTATATCATATGTTTATTTTTTTTTTCATATTTTTATTTTTGTACAATCAACTACATAAAGTTATTGGTACAAGTGTTGAGTGTTTTCTTTTCACGTGGTTAAAAGAGACCACCCAATGATGGCACTTTTTTCACATCAGCAGTTTACGGCTTCGGACTAAGAAGATCTCTGGGCCAGTGGCGTTTGAGCCGACGCGGGGATCATATGTTTGTACGATATTTTTCAACCGTTGCCAGTGTGTTATTAATTTTTAACACAGAGAAAATACAGATTTGATGGTCGGAAGTGTTGGGGTATTTCAAACGCTCAGGGAAACAAATATCAAACAAGATTAACTATTGAGTGGTGGATGGTCGATGTTGAAAAATACAGGAAAGAGACAATTTACAAATTCTTGTATATTCACATTCCCGAAAACATCGAAGCTGCCCGCAATATTCATCCCCTGTTAATTGAAAATGGTAGTTCTAGGAAAGTTGTCACTTCCGATATTTTTTACGTGCCATTAAATTTATTAACAAAGGGCACCGGGAAGGCCTTTCGGGTGTACGCGTACTTTGTCTACGGGCAGCAGCAAGTGTCAATTGGGGGAGGTGAGTTTGGGCACGCACGCGTAGTTACAGTGGCACGCACACGCAGTTACTGTGACACGCACACGCATTCACTGTGGCACGCAGCGCACTCAAAGCTTTTACGCCGAAGCCCCGTTTCACAGTACCAACTCTCGACAGTCTCCGTTAATACGAAAACCCGCCTGATATGCGGAACCGGAGGAACAAGTAAAACCCAAAGTCCCGCACGATGCGTACAGCTCTCAATTCCAAGAACAAAACTTATATATAACTTGTGATTTGAATTCTGTGGAGGTTAACTTATTGTCATGATCCTTCGCGTATCACAGACACTAACTGACTGCCGATAGATTCTGTTTTCGGTTTTAATATTAAAAAACTGGATAAAATACGTCTAGCCCTTACATTTTAAAGTACGAAAGGCCCTTTTACATTTTGTACTTAAGACGGGTTATAATTTCGATATGAACTTCCATTCATTTTATCAATGATCGACGGCATGATTATGATTTACAGTCAGACTAATACGGTTTCATATTCAATTTATGCATCACCATATGGGTATGAGAAAGTATACATTTTTCACGTTTAAACAACTACACACGCGTTACGACGATGACACCGTTTAAAATTTAAGTGAAATCGTTTTATTCCATATTGAAATCTTCGAACCCATCAAATGTGGAATAAAAAATTTTGGGAACTACAATCAGAGCTGACTAAGTCTTGAGGGACAAATCCGCGTTTCATGTTTCAATTTATTATCTTCCGATTTGATACTTTTTTCCTCGTGGATTGCTCATTTATGTTTTGGCGAAATAGTACACGGTTTAGAAATTATTTTCGCCAACAGATTTGGGCAGTTCAATAATTTTTTCAAATTATCCCCCTCCATAATTCATTTTTTCCTGTTACAGGTAAGGTTGGAGCCGTATCGGGGAGGAGCAAAGGGCAGTATCGATTTCGCTTACTGCGGAGGTAAGCCAAGTGTGGACAATTTATTAAGTTAATGGGGAAACGAGATAATGGCTGTATTGGGGGGAAAAGCTCTTATTAAATACGATTTGGCCCCAGCCACGGGAACTAAATCTTGACCGGGCGCTATATATTTATACAGCGACCGGCCTGTATTTGTATTTCTTGCCCAAGTGTTAATTAATCATGGCGGCGATCTATATATTGAAGGGGGGATTATATTTGGGCAGGTAACTGGGGCATTAGCCGGGCCGAGTCGGGGGCGTTTCAGAGACTTGGCGCCGACAGAGACGGATAGGGGGGCGATTTCTCATGATTTCCAACCGGAGATAAACCCAATAATGTGACACCGGGCCGGCCCACGTTAATCGTTAGGGCGACATTTCTAGAAGACGGAGACAGTTTAAAGACTCAACCCCCCGAGATATTTCCCAGCCCCGATTTAATATCTAGATTAAAGCCCCAATCTTCTGAGCCTCCATTGGTTCCTCCATGAATCAACTCCTATCTAGGTCTGATTCAACCGACTATATATATACAAAAGACATACGAGTCATAATAGCAGTTTCTACCCGTTTCGGCTAAAATATAATTTTTACATTCTCTATTCAAAAAGTGTTACAACTGATAAAATATGAATATACCTGATGGATTACAATATTAAATTCTAGCGCATTAAAATGTGATATAAATGAGAATGTTATTATAAATCGAAATTTCACCAGTTTCCCGATATCCTTTGCCCCGACAACTGATCCCCAAATTCTTTTATGTTAATCCGTTACTCGCAGTTTCACTAACAGGGATTGTTTCTCCGTGAATTTGGGTCAACTGCATTACTTCCACCAGGACGGAGGGAAAGCCGCGGGGCAGGCACCTTTCCAGCCGGGGCTAGAAGAATGAACTTGGATTAATTATAATTACAGGGCTACTTGAGGTGTCTCTCTCTCTCTCTCTCTCTCTCTCTCTCTCTCTCTCTCTCTCTCTCCTCTCTTTCTGCCTCAACTTCGAGTTCATTTAAATTTAACCGGCTAATTGACTTCTTTCGAGGGCGGATTCTGCATTTAAGGTCGAGTTGTCTTCTGTAGAGAATGGCCTAGATTTAAACTAAGAAATCCGATGTCGCTGTCGCAAGAATAACCCCCTTCAACAATTCGTTGTTGGAGTGTTTTTTCAGAAAGCAAATAAAATCAGTTTATCGTTTTCCCATAAAAAAATACAAAACTTTCCCCGTTTAATATGTAACGATTATTTGTAAATCTTCGCTCTTTATGTGGTGGGGGATCGGGAAATTTTCATAAATAATCGCCCCATTAGAATTAAATCTAAGTTCTCGGTTTCTTATAACAATATGCATAATACAAAAATCGTTATAGGACGTAAATATAGAGAGATCGTGGGCCAGAATGCATGTATCAATCCAAATTTGTGTATCGTCGGCGGTGTATATTCACGGAAATATAAAATATTTGTATTTGGTCCCACTATAAAATGCTTTGACGTCGGGCGTGATGATTTTCATTATGTTTTCACAATTCGGCAAACCTGCGAGTCAAACTTGTTACGAGGAAAGTTTGGCGGACGCGGGCCGGGTTTCCTTTATAGTAGGCCGAACAGTGAACTTGACGCCGTATTAAGCTCGGCTCGCCCCCTCCCCCTCCTCCCAATTCAGTGTGGAGTCACACTAAGGCTGGGGGCCATTCAATATCGGCCCTCGGTGGGCGTAGACCAAGTTAAACAGGGATGCATAAATTATAGCTCGTCGCGTTATTAAGTGGAAACATCCTGAGCGGGAAAGCAAACAGAGTTCGGCCTCCCAGGGCCCTCTCGCACGCACGGCCGGCCCACCGACCGGCTTTCATTTTGTCAATAAGCCGTGAAAGGTCTACACCAGGCGAGCTCCACCGCCTCCGGTTAGGTGCCGCCCGCGTTAACCCCTCCTCAACGGTCAAGTGGCTGTAGCGCACAATTGAAATTACAGAGGCCCCGGACCATATTTAACAATAACGTTTATTCCTATAAAACAAAGAGCGGCGCTAATATTAATATAAAAGTTTATGGAGTTGTAATGAGAATTGAAAAACAATTTATAACTCCAGCGCTCCGATTTCATTTGGGTTACACCGAGATAGAGTTGGGCAATTTCGGTTTCGCGATAGAACTTTAAACTCCTAACGGCGGTGTTTACCGGAGGGTCGGCAATAAAAATCAAGATTCGCCGATAGAGCGGTAAAAAAAAGCACACGCCGGGAAGGAATGATATATCGCCGGAAAGTGATAATGAAGAAAGAGGCGTGTCTGTCTATAAGTTGGGGGGCGGGGGAAATTCGGGCCGGGCTGATATTGGGCTCCGATAAAGCTGGGATCCCGGACTGCAATGGATTAAGTCCGCGGTGGGAGGCTGGAGGAGGGAGGCCCCGAACGCGGATGTCGGCGGGCCTAAACTTTTTTCATTTGGTACCGGTCTGCAGTCGCCGGAGAATAAGTAAACTGAGCCTTTACAGATTACTTTTCATGCCGATGCTTTACCGCCCCCGGCCCGCTGTTTCGCTTCATTTCGGCCGGCCCCAAGGAGTTTAAAACGTGCTAAAACGCTCCGGTCGGGGCACCTCATTTTTAACTGCCTCAACCTCTGCTCTCACGATAAAACTTCGCCCATCGGTCGGTTCTCCACGTTTTATTCAACTTCCTGCCGGTACGACGATATTTTTCGTATCCCCTAAAAACAGTCGCGCGCCCGACCGCGCCTTTGTGATTTTAAATTGTATTTCTGGCCACATAAGACCCTCAATTTTTTGCCGAAAATACCATTCGAAAATCACCGTCTTCGTTGGCTTTGAAGGAGAGATAAATGGAACCCCTAGAGTCGAACACACTATTTCCCGTTGTGCCTCAATTGTACACTGTATGATGATGGATCCGAAACATAGTTTAACGAACACTGGTCCATATGACTGGAGCCATAGGGTACAAAATATCTGGCGTAAGATGATGAAGATGAGACAATCATGCAAGAAATGTTGTATTAGTCAAGCGATAACATATGATAATCCGTTATCACATAATACGACGCAATAATAAATTCTAGTGTTTAGAGAAATGTGTTATGAAATTATAGGGGCGAAATAAGATAAAAACGGAATTATTAAGAAAAATTCTGCGAACATTTATAGCCTAGTTCTTGTTTACCATGGGAAAATGGCGGACTATTTCTATTATAATTTTCGGTTGCAAATCGCACGAAATTTTGTAAGGGAGTAGGAAAGTGAAGGCGTTTAAATTCGGAGTAAATAAAATCAGTTGTCGGGCGGGAAAACGGAGGGGGCGGTTGGTAGGGGGTTGGGGGGTGAATCGCGTTGTCCCTAGAAAATACTGGGCTAACGAAGTGCGTTAATTAACCGCCGGGTGACTATTTATTCGGCAAACAGGCGGCATAATCACAGCTTGAGCCGGCTATTTACCCGCCCCGGCAATAAACGGGACTTTATCGATTCGTAGGAAAGTGGGCTGGTGGGAGGGGGGGGGAGTAGCGTTTATTATTTTAATATTATCCCGGAGGTATCGCGTCCTGTAGCGCTCGTATCCGGCGTTAATTCAGCGGCGTCTCGGCTCTAAGTGGGCCAACTTTAATGTAGTCTGTCGCCACACTTCGCTTAACTAATTCGGAATTATACGGCATCCGAAAAGTAAACAGAGAGGCCGGGTTAGATGAAGCGCGCGCGGTCGGTCCAAGTGTATAGGGTTACTTTGATTCGGTTCCGTTTCCCAACCAGCGGATAGCGCCTACCGTTTTGGCTTTTAGTCGATCGGCACTATCCCGGCTTCCCCTACCGTATTTATTACCCCTCACCGCCCCCAACACGCTAATAGTGATCATCGCCCGCACCACTTAAGTCTCAATTAGTTCCACCTTTAGTGCTCCATTCTTCACTTCCGCCACCTTCCGCCGTTCGCTCTTCTTTACGAGCTTATTTTAAAATCCGGAAAAACCGTGACTCGTTCGGATTGAGACGCTCGCTGGAAAATAATAGCCCAACACTATCGTCCGCACAATTTCTCCATTCCTGTTCAAATTACAGTAATATTTACTTGCATTTTTAATTACTGCAAATTTACATACGCGTGATATAACAATGCCTCTACCGTTTAAAAAAAGATGTTAGTAAGTTGTTAAGAACCTCCGAAAGAGGTTTTTCGTTGTATACTGGGAACACTGTTTAGTCAGTGATATCGTAACATTTCCAGCACCAAAAATCTAAATAGACCTAGCAGTCATGAAGCCTTTGTTGTTCAATTTAACGTTGAATTTATGCGAAACATTTTAACATTTATAACAAAGAGCTGACTTATCAGATATAATTTCAATTGAACGGAACATACGCGGTCCAGCTGCCAATGATGTTGCTCTCTCCTGGTGGTGGGCTGACGGTTATTTGCGTTTGACACCAATGGTCTATTGGAAGCCGAGCTAAACACCACACCATTCAAAGGGCCCAGACCTAGTGTTCCGCTATATTATGCATTGGCAATAACGTGGTTAGTTAGATTTAAACTTCCGATTTCACAGATTACTGGTACGGCTCGTTTAGAGATTAGAGCGTAAACCGAGGATATGATTAAATCTTGCGCTTGATTTAATCAACATTTGAGAAATATAAATTATAGTATATAAGGTTATTGGAAGTTAAAACATAAGGTCAGCTCGATTTAGACTCTTTGTGGAATAGTTTGAAGGAATAATCAATGGAATTATTACAGCAAAATCATTGGTATGAGGGGCGGGTTTCAAGATAGTGATTTCTGTGGACAGGTCTTCGACGGTTTGGAATATAAGCATCCGTATGAGATTAGTAATTACAATGGGATCTTAGGAGGTACTAATCAATATAATTGGGATAAGAGGCTTCATGGCTATTTTCGGTAGGTTCCCGCCCGTAATATCCTAGCACTAATTATACTGCTCTCAGCACGCTCTACTGTTAGCCAACATGCGAAAGAAAGGTATAAAGACAATAGCGATGGTCTATATTTACCCGGTAGAGTACCAACGGAGTGAGAGAGTGGACTAGAAGAAACCACACAACCGACGACAGGCAGTTAAATAATAAATATTAGCTTTTGCGCGCTTCGAATCTGTTTTATTTACAGCTTTGTGTCGAACTCTGACGCCTCATCGATTCGAATTTCCCGTAGAGGCTTCAATCTTTAAGAGTAACGCGGTTCTTAAAATATTCAACCGTCCGTCCCTGAAGTTTACCCGAACTTTATCCCCGTCAATCTTGGAGAGATTGGATCGACTCCGGGTAATTCGATAATACGAAAAACGGAGTTGAAGACGTCGATTTAATTATTGGGTCAAAATTAATTGCTTAAGTAGCATCTGTTATAGGCTTGCTAAAGTTATATTATTGTTACTGGATGTTATTTGGGCTCTCTTATCAATTGTGTTTTATAAGATAGGGTAGTAAGGTTCTGTTTCTCTCTAATTAAAATTTAGTAGCTGACATGTCTATACTATAAACTGCGCTGGGGGAACATTATAATTCAAAACGCTAATAAATAGAAGGGAGAGTGTTTGGCAGCCGTTACCTCGGATGTTACCTGATATACAGTACGTCTCTTGAGTGCAATTATATTTATGATCAATCTGATTTAATATTTTCTAATTCCAAGAGTGGTATGAACAGATTCACCCGCCACTGTCTGCGAATGTCAGCTCTCACCCACCCCCTTTCAACCCCCACAAAATCCGGCGATCCTTTCACGGCGAACACTCGCAGCGAAAGGGGCTAAACCTCGGGAATAAGTCCTCCTGATCTGGCTTTGCCGTCCGAATCGCTTCTCAGGCAAAATATGCCGAGGAAAACACGGAGGCGCCTCTAATGGACTATTGCGATGCGGCCGCGTATCCACTGTACCAGAGAGATGAAATGGATTTTATGCGGTTGCACGGAAAACAATAATAATAATTCGAATGGCTTCCGCCTCACAATCTGCATTTCCAACGTGCCTCAATAAGGAAAATGAGTAGGCGGGCGATGATTTTCAAAATAAATGTACCTCCCTATAATACGGCATATATTATATTAACGGTAATTCCTTTTGAAATAGTCCTTCAGCCTTGTTTCACTTATCCTGAACCGTCCACCTCTGCTCTACGGACAGTAATTTAGAATAGTCCACATTATGTTATTATCGTATAAAAAATAGCCACACGAAATTTGTAACAAACCATATTAAAAAAGTAAAACTAGCATTTCATTATTAGAGCTAATTTCAGATTCGGCAAAGAGTAATTAAATAAGAATAAGAATAAATAAATAAAATAATAATATTTTCAAACTAGACAATTTTGGTATATGAAAGGAAAATTGTTGTTAGTTTCATTTTTCGATACGGTACTTGGGTGTTTGTCACAAATTCAAATCGGGGATTGCCGAAGTGGTTCGGCAAGGGTGCGGATAATATCGATTCGGATTCCGACTTTAAGGAATTACGGGAGCGTTGGGATCAGCGGAGGGGACGCTGCCTCGATACAGTAATCGTTTAGGACGGCCCACTTTGTAAACCCGGGGCGTCCGGCCATAACGGCAGTCGGTGAAGTGTCAGTTGCGGCACTTTTGAAGGTTTCGACTGGCCCCGGGGGTTACCCCACAGGTAGGGGTAGGGCCGCCCCCATAACGCCCTTTGCCCACACAATCCACGTGGGTCGCAGGTCCCCTCGGTTATTCCATCCAGTAAACACGAGCCCATATTGCCTCCTACCTCACCATCCCATACCAACTGTTCATCTTTGACTTTGACTTATTATTTAATTCCACCTCAGTAATCATCCGGTTAAGGTATTATTGTAGTTCAAAATAGTTTCATTTTTTATATTCTTTCTCTACACCTCGTAATATTGTTTTTCAATAACACTAGCTCTACCACTGTCGCGAGTAGTAGGTTTTAGCGAATGCGGGTAGAATATTGCAGTAGTGATGATCCACCAATAACTATAATTTAAATTGTATTTATGAAGTATATAGTTTTAAATAATTAGCGAAGGAGCGCATATTTTTAGCTTAAGAAAGCTGTTTTTGATACTAACCCGCACAACGGGAGAGTCATGCGGGTCTAGTATCAGCCGCGCCGCGGCTTATACATAAATTCAATTTCGCCCAGAATGCCTTTAAGGTTCATAACAGGACATTGCAAATGGAGCATCCTTTTAGCACTGTCACTACACGATGGTGAAAGGCCGAAACCGATTTGTTTTAGAACAAAATAAGCGGAGAAGATACGGAAAATAGCAATAGTGACGATATAATTTTTTGTCTAGGCTATTTTTTCTTCGGCGTATGGGATATTTATTTCCCCTGTAGCATTGAATTGTGCGCTAAGAATTTCGGTGTTCCAGAACTGGAATTCGTGGAATCGCCTTTGTATTTAAGTTCCGGATTCAGAAATGTTAAAAATTCCCCCGAGTGTATCGGCCCTTCGCTTAACGGAATATCTCAAGAATGTTGGAACCGAGAATTTCTGTAAATAACAGTTTGCTATTTTCAAAATAATATCTATATCGGAGAAATGATCGTTTTTACAGATATTATCATCTCATTTCAAATCTCATTTGCGACATTCGACAGTATATTTTTATAAATCATTTCGATCATTGCAATTATTACGAATCCAGCAGTAATCTATTGAACGCATAATACGCGTAGGAATAAAAAATACTGCTGGCAAGATTAAACATGTTTAGATTATATTTCACGTTTTCAGTTAAATGAACTCTCATAAAAGATAATTCGGGAGCATGTAATATTATAGGGGAGTGTTTCCCATGCTTCCATTTCAGGTCGGCAAGTTAAGAGATACGACGGTGAAAAAATATCTCTAAATAACATTCGCGATTAAAATTACGAATATTTGTCTTGTATTAGGTAATTAATAGCTCCAGTATTACGTGATTAAATAAAAATGAATTCTGGGGTTGATTAGAGCGTGAAATATTAATTAGAAATGAAAAGGCTACGCGACGATATCGGGGTAAAGAATTATTAATTTGCCCTTCGGCAAATAATAAACCGGTACTTTGGTAGTCCAATCGTTGCATTGGTTTAGCATTCTTCTTACTATTATAGAAATGAACTTTTGCAGCCTAGAAACTGTGGATTACGCGAATAATTTCTTCTGATTTCCAACTGTTGTTTGCTTGAGAATATACAGAAGTTAAGTTTTATGATTCCTTGAAAATTTACAACATTTAAAAAATGAAGTATAAAGTCAACCAATTCAGAACAGAGTTCTTAATCCTTGTAAATAGCTATTGATTCATTCGAATAAAGTACCTGACACTGCCTGTTAGTCATGAGTGGGGAATATGATCCGAGAAATAAGCTCTCCCTCCGATCACGAAAAGTGCATATCGGCCTAGGCACACTTGCGCTATATCAATACGGGGAAAAAATGTTTGTTGGAAGAACACCCACGGATCCCTTAAGACTTGGGTACACAAGATGTCGAGTCATCTGAAGGAGAATAAACTTCCTGTGTTGGACAGTAACGAGGCCTCTTGTATGTTTTGCCATTTGGGAAGGAATCGTTCTTACTTTCTCTTTCTGCGGGGTCGCGGGGGTTGTTTGACCGTCCGAAAAGTTAGTTATTAGGGCGGGGAGAGACTAATGACGCGCGCGCGGCACCTTTCGAGGCCGGCCTCTTTTGTCGGGTTCCCGACCTCTTCTCAGCCCCTTCGCTTAGTTCCGGCCCACTAAATTTCTAAACTGCCGTCACAAAGCCGATAACCCGCCCGCCCCCTCCCAAAAACCCGCTTCCGGTCGGACGTGGAACTAATGGAAGAAAAAGATATGGGGAATTAAATTCTCGACGGTCGTTATATTTTGGAGGTAGGAAAACACGTCATTTACCCATTCGATCGGCTCTAGCACGATACTAGGATAGTAATATGAGTCGGCCATTTAAGTTTAACGGCAATCGGATACGTCAGTAAATGAAGCTAATCTTAAAAAAAACAATCACGAACATACAATAAAGGGTTTAATGTATATCTCCGCGCACGAGTGAACTATTACTGTTGTTGATCTTCATTGGTGGAAACAGAAACAGTCCAGCTATACATTTTACTGTATTCCTCCTTTGAGGAAATGCTTTAGTTATTTTTATTGTTGCGAATTAAATCTACTATTCGAATCAAAACAGAAAGCTGAAATACGCTCATAATAAATATTTTAGTTCCTTCCTATTAATGACTACGTTGACATCTGCTGCCGAAGACTAACCTGGCACTACGAACCTTACCCATAACATAAACCGATGATATTTTATTAGAATAATAGTTAAAAATATTATAAATTTATTTGTTTCGTGGAAACTGTACTTTCAATGTTTTAGTCGGGGAGGTTTGAAATATTATACCGAACTTTATATTTTATATTTTCAGATATAAAAGAATTACGCGTTTAAAATTTATGGGACGGATATTTTACAGTTTGTAAAGTTTAGACGGGCATGTACAATATAGAAATAGTGTGAAATAGGCGTAATTCGTTTTTAAATGACGAGTGTTCACGGCCAATTTACATCGGCGTGTCAGAGACGTCAATGAAAGTATCGATTGGCCGTTGTGCGTAGAGGAATGAAATTATCCTTCTTTGATGGGTGCATTTGTGAAATGTCGGTGGAGTGTGGGGCTCTGGCGCCGAATAAAGCAATCGAGCCGATACCAATTACCGTGGCCGGGTAAATTACAATTCGGAATTAATAACGTATACGGCGGAGGAAAGAGTTTCCACCGTTCGTGCGAGGCAAACGGTCAGAATTTTTTTAAATTCAATATTCGAAAAGAACTCCCGCCTGTTTCGGCTAAGTTCGCACAGAATGTACTCGAGTACATCGAGGTACTCGATTGTGCTTAGTAAGATCGAGTGTTATGAGAACTTGGAAAACAATTAGAAGTATTTGTGCCCGGAGTAACGTCAGTAATTATACAGCACTTCTTAAGTTAATGCTGCAATTTAGCATACAAATATTGCTTCGAGTGGAATGTATATTAAGGAAATTTTCGTTCTCGCCGCCCAGCCTAATTAATTACCCGAGGAAAACATTTGCCACCGTCAAGTAAATCCGCAAAGATAAATACGCTGAAACCGAATAAGCAATATTCTGACTATCGTAGGACGAAGGCCAATACCGGAATACATAATTGTCTCCGGATCCGTAGTGTATTTTTAACTGTCATGAAGTATAATACCCAGCATTATGTGGGGAGGAGCAAGGGTGGTGGAGGGGCCGTGGGCCGGAGAAGGACGAGCTGTTTGCCGGAGAAATTAGTTTTTAAATCGGACCAACAACAAATGACGGGTTTGATTTAATTGGGCCGTGCCACGCTTTAGGGGGGCGGGAGGGGGCGGCGGCGGCGGTGACTCCCATTGGAGTCACGAAGGTTTTCACAAGCGGTTAGGCAGACGGGGGGCACTGGAAAGTGCCGCCTCCTCCTCCTCCTCCTCCTCCATACAAACCACCCTCCGGGGGCCGCAAACTTCCACCAAACTCCACTCTGTCTCCGGTTAAAACAAATTTGAAATGAAAATTTAATCCGGCTGGGAATTAGCATTTGCGTTTTGAATACATAGCGGAAATCGAGATCATATCCCACCTCATAAGGAAGAAACAAAATGAAATACTGAAATGACGAATTTTCTAATATTACGAATATTATACTTTACGAACAATAAGTTAAACATTTATTTCCCTACCAATATTTGCCTGTACTTAATATTAACCACAGGTTTTATTGCACTTAGAAATTGAAGAATTTAAAGGACCGTAGTTTTCGTGTTTTTCTGCGCTAGTTTCACAAAAATCGTTCGTTGGGTGCACTTGCACCGATTAACTAAATTACTAAAAATAAACATTTTTCGATAAATTTTGGGTCAACTCGCGTTAAACAGTATAATCGCATTATTCAAGCCAATGTCTAATTGAATAGTTGAGTTTAGCTTTACAAGATTTTCACTTATTTTGTTTGGCAAGAAAAATTTTAAAAAATCCCTTCCAGTAAAATTTACTGAAAAGACAAAACTGAAACATAATAGCAAACTTTAAATAATCTTCTGAAACGCTTTCCTAGAACCTTGTTTTTATACCCGGTCTCACTCTTTAAATAATGGAGGAACTAAAACTGCGTAACGCACAATGATAATATCTCCACCAGCTCAAAATTCTCCGCTTATTGTCCATATTGAAATTTCATATAAATTTAATAGTCGGACATACTTGAGAAACCGTAATAAGATTACTGTGTGGTTTTATATTTTTACAATATCTAAAGCAACGCTCAAGCTCTCTAACGCGTTATAACACGCGTATATAACGCGATTATACCAGAACGTTATATCATTCGATTAAATTGCATATTCTGAATAAAATAACAGGAATTATATTAAGTTAAAAAAGAATCTTAGACAATTTTAAATTACCCGTTCGGTGAATTACGCCTCTCAACATTTACGATCCCATTCGGTTATCTCAAGTTTTAGCCTTTTAAACAATTATTTATTGTAGCTATTAGTCGACACAATGTATTCAGAATTTCTTCGCATATGTTGTGTTAGCTCTGTGTACAAATATACTAACGTACCGGTACCATTAATACCGGAGGCTCCGGTTTCGCCCCAGAGGAACAAATTTAACCGTAACGCATTTTTAATTTATGCATCTCCGCTACACACAGAGAGGGAGGCCGTCCCTTTTTTTGGTTTCGGTTGTGCGGGGCGGAGGTAGCGGGCTGACGTCTCTGAAAGGGCGGGGAAAGTGAAAACGTCGGGTTTAAACTTCCTTTTTTACAATTTTTTCCCGCGCCCGCGTCCCCGCGCGTGTGCACGTGCGCGAAGTGTGTGTGCGTGCGTGTGTGCTCCGCGCTTTTCGGCACAAAGCCCGGTGCGCGGGCGCCCCCCCCTAGCCATTCCCGCCGGATCACAAAAAAATGCCACGTCCGTACCTCGGGCCAGCCCCTGAATGAAATATAGCCCCAGTACCACCCCCTTCCCGCAACATCATCCCCTACCAACCCCGGCTATCTACCAGTTTTTCCAAAGGATTTCTTCGGACGGCCTTTTCTGACCGTTCCCACCATCCCACCCTGACAACCTATTCATACACTGGCACCAGTTCCCTCCCACACACAGCCACGCCCGAATATTCACAACCAATGTGTACACGCTCTATAGAAAACACTATATATATATATATATACATAAAAACGGAACAACGGAGTTGATAACTAAGAAAAATTGAAGAAGTTACGATCAACATTCAATATGGGAAATATTTTCCCATGTCTTTCCTCAAATTTATCGCTACATTCTTAGCTCACTGTTGCTCGGCGTAATCGACAATATTTGCATAAATAATATGAATAATTGTATTCTAAAAATTATCATACACGCTCAAAACATATCAGAAAAAATGCGACCGATTTTGAACGCAAGATAATGCGGCAATCAAATATTGGTGTAATTTTACGGTCCATTTACTTTTTGAAGTTTTCTAATTCGAACGCATTACTATTAGAGCAGTTGGTCAAAAAGAAAGACGTCTTAACTCATCATTAGATACTTAATTGGGCCTTGCCAATAATGTAATACCGATACGGAGGTAACAATTATTGTCGCCTTATTCTCCAATTGCATAAACAGCGAGTGATTAACTGATATCTTGTCTTTTCTTGAATTTATTATTCTATCTTAATAATACATACATCCAAAATGTTATTTCACAGATATATTCGTAACATTTCGGGATCCATTAACGGAATAATGCTGCAGTCGATGACGAGAAGCCAGAACCGCCTCCACCGCCAGAGTGGAAACTTTTTTGTTATACGATTACGGATTTAACTTTGTACGTATTATACACAATTGGGATAGTATTTGTTTGTTCAATTAGTGTACATTCGTACCGCGTCCCTAACTTAGTTCGTACAATATTCGGACAATGGATCAGAAGTCAGTTTACATCGTGGCGAGCACGCTCGATTATTTGACGTACGAATTGTTTTAATTTAAACCGGCATAAATAGGTTGGGCCGGCGGGATAATTCACATCCGACGGGGATTAAAATCTGAATGGGAACACTGTAAAAGCGGGAGTTTGTCCTCCCAAATTGGAACGAATAAAAATAGGAGTGCTAGAGGCCTCCATCGCCTCCGCGCTCAACCTCACCATTTCCTATGCAAATGATTGCTTTCCTTTAACAAGCGTCCAATTTAATATGATTTGCATTTGCCTAGATCCCAATCAACTCACAAAGGAGTCGAAGTGTTCCACCTCCCCCGCTCGTCCGACGCTTTTTCCACGTCGATTTGTTGTAAAAAAATATATATTCAGAGCGTACTGGGTCATGAAAGCGGGGCTTAATATATTTTATCGATTATTCGGCCCATCGAATATGACGATTACGCTATTTCATTCTCGTCGTTTGACGGGGATTTTGATTGTTGTAAAGAGATTACAGGATCCGTACATAGTGCTAAATTTCGCGAAAAAGTTTTGATTGCGAAACGTTGATAAGTGAATAGAATTCTGAAAACTACCACGCGTTCAGTTTATTCGGGCAAATAACACTGGTTTTTATTAGTCGGTTTCCGTAATTTAAAGTTACCCCTTAAATCGTACAGGGATTAAGAGTAGGATATATTCATCCAATGTTCTGTACACTATTCGGTCCTGTTTTCAACAAAGTCATAACAATACTTCGATAGTTCAAACTGTGTTTAATAAGAAATTACACATATGCGAGCATTCAAGTAGACAGAATAATGAGATGTATTGGCTGTATTTTAAATTAATTACTATACCGTTCTCTGTACCTCCGCTATTAAATTCCGTGAAATAAGTACAAGTGCTGGGAATTTTGTGCCAAATAATTTAGTGGAGAATATAACGTTCTAAATAATGTTATTTATTGGCATTATCAACCGAAAACAAATGTTCGGTATCATTATTCTCCCGAGCCGCTTATGTGGGGACAAACAAATGCGGGCTAACTTCTTAGTTAAAAACTCAAATAGGTCATTCTGGAAATGTAAGTGGAGCTGCGTCCCTCGTGTGGGGGGGGGGTTAGGGTGGAGGGGCAAAAATTGCGGCCCATTCTTCTTCTCCATAGTAGGAGTTCTTGTTTTTTTCTGCCCTGTTGTTGGGGGAGGCGAGGTCGACATTATCCCAAAGTGCCCCGTTGTCATTACCCGGGGGCCGAGCTCTCCGGGCTCAGCCGGCCTACCAATCCCAAACGCCCATTTCATGTGTTATTAATTGAAGCATTCTTTCCGGCTCTTATTTTTTCCTCCTTCCCTCCCAACAATGATTAAGGTTGCGATTCTGTAGAGCAGAGACGAATTTCGAAGCTACGGCATCGGTATTTCCGGGAATGTACTTCGTAATATTTACGGCCGCTACGAATCAAATACCTATATATTAATAGATAGATATATCTATTAATATATAAAATTAATATTAATTATATATTAATACGTTATTTTCTATTTCATGCAAAAATGATCTTGCTTTTACGTATATATATATATATATATATATATATATATATATATATATATATATATATACAAACACACAAAACTATATACTCAGAATGATTCATATATATGGAATATTAGTTACCCATCAAGATTAAACTTTTGAAGATTCTTCGGTAAAGTAGTTCTTATAATTTAGACAAGAATACTATAATTTGAATATTTACGCTATAACTGGGTTAGGACTAGTTATTAGAAGAGTCAATTTGGAGAGTTCTAGTGTCACTCACTCCAAACCTGGACGAATGGAGGCTAAACAGACAAGAGGAAATTCCATTCTGAATGTAGTGGACGCATTAGTCCAGAGCACATATTCCAGTGGGCCAAACACCGGTTCAGTTGCAGAGTAATTATAGTACTCGGGGGGGCGCTCATCGGCACCCCAATCCGGTCTTGTTCTGAATCCGGCAGGAATGCCACTGACAACGTAGCATGTGCGAATAAGATTGGACCGACATGCTTAAAATGAAAAAAAGAAGAGAAAACAATAGCAATGGACGGTACCGTTGCGAAACGTCGCATAAATATTCGGAATAGACGTCCAGCAGTGCTAGGAATACGTCGCGGACACGATATATCGCGAACGCGCCTAAGTGCATTGTTCCCAGCGGCAGCATTCGCCCAGTTGTTAACATAATGTCGGCCAATAAACGCGGTCTGCGGAGTGTGCCCCTAGAACGAGGAGTTCCAAGATTATCGGATGGATAGGCATACTTTTCTGGGCTCCCTCTCGGTAGAACATAGGTCTGGAAAAGAACAGGCTTCCTTCGAGGTTCGGATTAGAATTGGTTGAGATATTCATTAATAGCGTTGGTTTGAAGCAATTGCATTGTCTAAATATTGGCATTAACAAACACAGCGTTATTATATAGTCGACATGATTTATAATAACTCATGTAATGTTTGTCATTATTGTAAAAAATAGAGTGTACCATTGGATTCTTCCAATTCGAAACTTTTAGCAGGCTAAATATTTTCTTAGCGTTATACATATTTAAGGCATTACAAAAATTGCCTGGAATTAGTTACAAAACGGTTAAATACTTTACTTAATTTAAATTCGTACCATCTTCTTTTCCGCCATAATACTTTTTCCAATTACACCATGTTGCGGCTACATTATAGTGGCTTAAATAGTAGACCATTTTTTCTTGTTTCTGCTACACATATTCGTGCAGCCCGACGGTGTGCGAAACGTGGTGTCGGCCTTCGATATGACTAGAGGCAAATACTGAATGTACTGAATTTGACATTCCTTTCCTCTTTTCGCATAAACGGGAAGTGATTTTTTTTGCTATCGAAAATTCGGTCGATGAGCTAGTCAAATGTTTTCTTCTTGTTTTAATTGAGGCGGCCTCCCCCCTACATTAGCAAAAGCAGTGCCGTAGCCGAAATTAAAACGCGGCTCTCACCTCGCCGTTGGCACACGCCGCGCCAAATGTATTCATAATGCCGCTACTCTCCCTCCCATTTCATCTCATTCTCTCTGCCTCTTTCCCTCGTCCTCGTCTCTCTCTTTCTCTCTCTCTCTCTCTCTCTCTCTCTCTCTCTCCTGTTTTTTCTTTATCCGTTATCCCGACCGGCCAAGACTACATTAACTGGCAACTGTTCCCCTCACGAGGGTCCGAATTAATATTTTCATTCCGCCCCCGACCATTATCAAGTACTGCGGTTTCCTTACTTATATTCCATTCGAGGGGAGCCGGAACAAAAAATAATATTAAACCCCGAGGGGTAAATGGTCGAATTTACCGTCTCGAATTTGCCGGTGAAATCTCACCTCGGTTATGTTAGCGTTAATGGTATGAAAAAAAGCCTACGCTTTCTTTCGGCACCTCCGCCGTTGACTTTTATAGTTTCGAAAATGTCGACGTGTTATTTAAAACACTCCAGTTGCCGTTTGCCGGAGTAATGTAGACGTTGTAGTGGTATAATACAGTCACTCAAGGTCTTCAGGTTGTATGATAACATGTTTCTCCTGAGGTCGATTAATCAATTCGTTCTAGATAGAAGAAAAACCGTTATCAGTCATGAGATCTATGGAATATCATGTCCAGAAGTTAGAAAGTTATTTAAATTTAGAAAGGAAACGATCTTGAGTAGAGTGACATAGAGTGTAGACATTTGGTATAGCATGAATGTAATAATAAAAGAAAAACTTTGTAAATAATCCAGGTATTATTGATAAAAGGAAAACTAGCCTCAGATTAATTTTCACAAACTATAATTCATGTAACATTGATAACCAGTATTTATTGTCAGTATTTTGAATGGTTTTCTTCTATGTACATGTATCAATGTAAATACACAGCATCTATGTAAATGAACAGCATTTTGGAGTGATATGATATTAACTTAGGCGGCCGCAATGACTTAGAATTCTTTAACTATCCGAAGGCGTGTTCTGCCGCATCAAACATTTCTATGTCCGAATACTGATTGTACACGGGGGAAGTAACTAGAGAGTGCACAGTAATTTCATTCGAACTTTCTTCATTAAGTTGTCATGTGCCGTTTAAGTCCGCTTCCAGCTTGGGGTTATTAAAGTTTGAAAGTGCACCGGGACTTAAATAATTGCTCTTTTAAGTCCCGTTTCCTGGACTTTAATAATTTTTGGGAATCAAATATTAAAAGGTATATTAAGTTTGATTTCCTACTCTCCCTCCCTCTCTCCCTCTCTCACTCTCTCTCTCTCTCTCTCCAGAAGGGAACCGGTTTTTTCTTCCGCCCGCTGAAAGTACCGATGAGACTGGCAAACTATTTTCTCTGCTAATTCAAACGGACATATTGCTGTAAATAAAAATGAAGTGAAATAATAAAAATAGTTGGAAAGTTGTTTCAGGCCCACTTGAAACAGATATTAAATCGAAACAAATTAGGATAATTAAGAGAATATATAATACAAGTAGTATTATAAGTCTAGAATATATCGGTTTGAGAAGATGAATGACCCGCATACTACGATTTTGGCCTTTGGTTAAATAGTGATATGTTAATGTTCATAATCTCATGAATCTCTCTTGTTTATAATCTTCGAACATAGTTAAATATCATTTCGATTATCGGAGAAACGTATCAATCGAGTAAGCTATTTCTGATTCCTCTGGCTGGCATGACTAGGAGAAGTTTATTTATTTAACTGTTATTAATATTTGCGATCGGTTCGAAGTATCTGTTTAACTGCCCTTATACTTAGAGCTTGCTCGTTAAGTCACTCCCCAACAACAACGCACAAACAAACACGCAAAAAATATACATGTATCAATTGTACTTATAATTGTAAAGTCGATTGTGCAAAAATAAAAAAGGAAAACAGAAAAAAAATACTTAGAGTTAGTATCATCCGAGGCATGCAGATTATAGGTATAAATCTGGTTCTTAATATTCACGGTTAGAATTTTATTATCGGAGAATTCCAGTCTATTTCTTACTATTATAGCGCATAGTACTTGGAGCAGTTCAACATAATAATATATCGGCCCTGACCTATGCCCAGTTTGTGAGAGCAGCGGCCGGTGGCTCGCCTACGAACAGAAATTGAGAGCGTGATAGTGATAGTGATAGTGAGAGCGGTGTAGTGAGACTGTGCGGTGGGGGCACTGATAGGGTGCCTCGTTAGTCGGCCCATTAATTAGCGGGAGGGATTCGCACACTCCGGCCCCGGGTGCTTCCGCAAACGAAACTAAATTATCTTGGCGACTGTGTGCGGGGGCGGTGGCGGGTGCGGGGGCGTCCAATTGTCGGCAGGCCGTCCTAATGGGGCCCGTCCTTGGTGGCGTCGCTCCACACAACCGGCTATTTAAATTACCCGGGTTATGACCAACAGTTGAAAACAGGCCCCGCGGCCCGCCGGTGCGTATTGTACACGAATCCGATTTCTAAATTGGTAATTTGCGATCGGCCGATGTACCCGCCCGGGAGAACATGTGTACTCCACTATGAAATACGCCCTCCCCCATCGGGTTTTCGGAGTACAACTGAAAAAGAAATATACGCCTCTTACAAACAGGGAGAAGAAGAAGAAGTCATTCTGAGTTGAGTGAATAGGATGAGCAAGATTGAGGAGAATTGTGCTTTAGTTTTGCTCGAGAATGGCGAAACGTTTTTCATCCACCCTGAAGAGCGTTCCAATGGCGGTCATGCTTTCTGATGATTTTGCTCGTGACGGTGAAAAAGTGTCCCGAACGAAGATTCGCGTGGATAAACCAAATGTAACAACGAGCCCTTGACGAAGAGAATAAATTAACTCCGAATTGAAAACTTAAAAAACATTCGCCAGGCATTCCTGCGTGCAAAACATTCGCTCACACTCCCCAGAAAAAATAATTAAATAAAAAAAAATAATATCCCAATCTATCGAAGATAACACAATCGCGTAATTTAATTGAAAGTTCCTTCGTATAAATAAATTGTTATTTCCATGGTAAGAAGATAATAAATCGCAAGAAACTTGGAAAGACCGGCAATAGAGCCATAATATTAATAAAATATTATTCAGGAAAAATTCCGGGAACAGGAATTATAGAACTGAGATACGTATTTTGTAATTGATCACCGTATTGTTTAAATGCACCTTGATTTTTGTATGGTATATAATATTCCCGTATAGGCCCAACTTGAATGTAGGAATTTAATTATAGAGATATAATCGCATCTTCTACACGCGTAAGCTCTTACATTTACATTTAAATGGAAAATTTATTTTTTGTCACATTTCGTATTTGTCCGTAATAATATCGTATCTCCATTATTTACTATATTAAACTAATAATTTGACGCTATTTCATCAATTACGTTTATCATATAAAGTATTCAACGAGAAGTATTTCCCATTTAATTAGCACAGGTCTTAGAGTTCCCATTAATATTTAACGAAACATAAATAACCGCTGATCTTTCATCTACTGGAAATTGCTGAGTCTCTCTTTACTCTAGGGCATCATTAAATTCAACTATTAGGGAGATACCCACTTAATATATTATTGAATCCAATTGGGAAAGTACATAAACAGATGAATTCCTAATGAAGCGTTTTGCAGATAATTATTGAAATTATTAATGAAGAGTTATCCACGATCAGTTAATTGATCCTAAACATTAATTAGATGGTACAAATGCGTGACATTATTTTGATGCCGTCTCAACCACCGAAACTTTTTTATTCAGCCGGCCAATTAAAACTACCCTCGAGCTTTAATGAATAAGAAGACTGTTAAAGTCGTAACGAGGTCGCGTTCAGCCGGGGAGGGTCAGTCGCCAGTATAATTATAATCTATAAAACTTCGATATTAATTTTTTGAATTAAAAAAGTTGTTTACGGATCTTTATATTGTATTATAATTATCGTTATACTTTTCTTTTTCCCTCATCCGACGGATCACAAATTAAATTAACCATGAAGTATTCCCTTCTGTAATGACCGGCAAGCTTCCTACTACTTTAGTAGTCTTTCAGTTAAGTAACCAAAACTTGCACCACATTTCATTATGACTTTATTTCGTGAAATATTATTATAGGAATCTAGTCACAATTGTAATGCGGAATAGTAGAAATATTCAGAAAGATAAGTTATTCATGCTCAAGTTTCCATCACCCTAATTTTCGATGTTCATATTGCGTGTCGTGAATATCTTTTCTTATCGATATTAACCGGAGTTCTGAAGAATTCAAATTATCGGAAACTAATACGGTGTCGGTTGGTCACTGTCGGGTTGGCATAGTTGCCGAAGTAACCCAGAACTTCCTAATTAACTCAAAACATATGAACTATAAAATCCCCCGATGTTCCGTATTATTGTTCCAGTATATAATGCAGTCCTACATGTATATTTGTTATGAACCAGTAAACGTACAGTTCATTCAGTGATGACAGATTCGTGTATGATAGCATCACTTTATGATACTGTTTGTGATAAAACATGATTATAAGTTCGCAGGTGCAATTCAGGATATCATCAAGAACGGAATAATTTCCAGCGCCAATAAAGTTAAGAGTCGATTCGATGTTGGTTGTAAAGATAAAGAATGAATCATCATCCCAAGATTTTACGTTGGTGGTTTCAAGAATTAACGGGGACACGTTTACTTCACACATCGTATGTCGAATTATTTTCTAGTCTCTTTTCGTGTCAGGTCCTATGAAAGAATATTTCAGCTTCTCGTCATCCTAATTGGCATTCAGTTAATAATGCCGTGGTCAGTACGCTCAAGTATTTCAATGGATATGCATGAAAATATATTATTTGAACCGGACAAGGGAAAAGGAACATTCTAAAGACAGCTAACGATACCAGTCAAAACTGCCGGCTTATATATCTGTTATTATAATGTCAGAATATTAGTTATTATATATCTGTTAGAATGATACTGATTGAATAATGAATGATACTTCATAAATTCTATGTTAATGAAGAACAAATATATACCAAATTGAATTGGACACGTGAGAAGCTCGTACACACCAGCGTATTTCTTATAATTAATTACACGGCGCTAATACTAAACCCGCATGGCATTCCTACATTGCGGGTCAAGTATCGAGCGCCGTATTTTCTTGACTAATATTCGGCCTTTTTCTTGCAAGTTCATTTTCTGCAGCAAAGCTATGGTTGCGTACCAGGTTTTCCTTTTAATACATTTCTTACATAGAACAAATTATTTTTTCTTGTTTGCGGAGATGGCACCCCATGATGTCGTGGTTTAACATGTACAGGACAATGTCTGACTGTTGCTCCTCCTTCACCTGTTGTCGACCTCCTATCCGCAGTTCATTGGATACAAACAACCCTACAGATATTTTTGTCCATCGATCTGTCCATGATAAATCTTGGAAATCCATGAAATACCTCTCCCTGTTACCGGATACCCAAGTATCTTTCTTTGGAGCCGGTTCATTATAGAATAATTCAGTAGTTACTATTAAAAATACCCAACAATAGCTGCTACTCATACTCATCATGTCTCGGTACACCTTCCGCATACGTTTTCCTGGTATGACAGCTCATTACTTATTTCAACATTCCAAACTGGCGAAACAGATTAGATTTCTCAGGCCAATGTGAAAACAAACCAATGAACTATATATACGATATACATATTTATTTATTTATTTATATATTGCCTTGATAATTTATAGAAGTTGCTTTCACCCCCGTTATTATAATATTATTTCCTTTTTAATCAGAAACACTGAAAGTCTTTTGAACGTAATATTTTAATTTCGATTCTCCTTTCATGCTGATTTATAACTTTGTCTTTGGTCCTATCTGTACTTGACAGGCTCAGAGTTCCAGGTTACAATTTATATCACCAACTTTCCGGCGGGGGATACTTGTTTCGGTTATCCGCCCATTATACAAAGGGACGCGTCCGAATTGTTAACGACCTTCTCCGAGTTTATTATTTCTTATTACGCGAGAATTGAAGTTCGGAACTTTAACAATTTACCCGGCCTCCTGACATTAGTCACTCCCGCCTAAACCGGCTCACTCGTCGCCGAAGAGCGAAGGAAGCAACAGTTACCACCAATATCTATGGTGCATAGGAAAGGATCTCAATAGGAAAAAAAGTATTGTATATGAACAATTGTTCGTGTTGGGACCTATTCGGAAGGAAAATTGACAACAGTTTCCAATGTTAGAATGATACTGATTGAATAATGAATGGTACTTTATAAATTATCGGTCACGGCGCTAATACTAAAACCGCATGGCAATCCTACATTGCGGGTCAAGTATCAAGCGCCGTATTTTCTAGAATAATACGTTTAATATTAGGCCTTTTTCTTTCAAGTTAATTTTCTGCAAGACAACAACATTTATCAATTTCTATGGATTACTATAGCGCCAAAAAATGTAAAGCAGATCGATAGGAAAAAAACCTGTTCAGTGGGAGAATTTGCGACATTCGCACGATAATGACTAGAAAGCAACAGTTTCCAATGTTAGATTGATACTGATTGAATGATGAATGGTGTTTTATAAATTATCTGTTAATGTACAACAAATATATACCAACTTAAATTGGACACGTGAAAAGCCCACCAAACACCTGCGTACTTCTTATAATTAAACACACGGCGCTAATACTAAAACCGCATGGCTTCTCACATTGCGGGTCAAGTATCAAGCGCCGTATTTTCTAGAATAATATTAGGCCTTTTTCTTGCAAATTAATTTTCTGTAAGACAACAACATTTATCAATTTCTATAGAGTACAACAATGCTTTAAAAAAATGTAGGGGAGATGGACAGGAAAAAACCTGTTCATGGGGAGAATTTGCGACATTCGCTCGATATTGACAAGAAGGCGAAAATTGTTAGCACCGTATTACAACTTCACTGTAGTTTTTTTCTTTAACCGCAATGGGAAGAATGACTCATCAGCTATGTGTCGCCGTCCGAACAAGTTAGTTAGGTGGGAATGAGATGGAAAAAATATGTTGGGTTAACGATGATATTTTGTATTGTGGGGCCTGTTCAGCGGGGGCATTTGCGACATTGGCCCGATAATGATTCGAAGAACCGCAGATCGTAAAACGGCGGTCGCCTCGTGTGTGAGTGCGCGTGTGGGGGCGCGCGCGTGTGTGTGGAGTCCGGCCCGTATTTCGCCGGGGATTTATTCGAGTCTGTATCGGTGGAAAAGTTAAACCCCGTCCGGTTCGGTTGAACAGATAAACCGTTGGGCTATCTAAAAGGGGGATCGCGGCCGTCGGGCTTTAGTTTCAGGCCAGCTAGTCATTTGGAGCCGATCGCTTACCGCGTAACCCCTTCCCGCCCCCGCACAACCAATTTTACCCCTTACCCGACCAACTTAGATAGCCCCGCGTTAATTCCCTGTATACCCCCGCCGTCCCCACCGCCCCCCCAAACCATCCTACCACTTGCTATCGAACACTATTGAATAGAAAGTGAGTAGAAACAAGCTGTGACACATGTGAAGACATTATAAACGTTTCGGTAAGGACCGGCGTCGGTAACTTACCATTAATCGATATCGAGAGCTGCTTATATATGTAAAATTGCACGAAGGAAATGGATGAAAACAAAGATTCGATGGTGTGCGAAACAGGATTGCTAAACTGCTCGTAGGAGGCCGCATTGTCATGAACGAGAAAATGGGATACAATCTATCGGAATGGAAATGAAGTATATGATATGCGGTAATTTAAGCCCATAATAATTAGACCATGATAATGCTGTGAATAATTGTTTATTTTAACGGTACAAAATTAATTCTAATTTATTTTCAGTAACTACAACGTTACCACTTTCAAGTCCACTTTTTCATCAGCTCTTTATAAGTGTGCACTGAATCCGATTTTCTCTTATTTGATTGAACCGGACTCGATACTTTGCGTCTGAACAAGCCGCTTCTATTCTGCCGACCTTACTATGCCAATACACAACCACAGGGATACTTATAAAACGATCATAACACCTTCGACTATTTATCAGCCCGTTAGGAAATTAGCGTGAAATATTTGAGTAAATATTTTGACTAAACAGGCCAAGAGGTGCAATTGAAGTTCAATAGGAGCTTTCATAGGAGCTTCAATAAAAATAATATTGTCCAAAAAACTATGTTAAAACTATTTTTTAACATACTTTTTGTCAAATCAGCCTCGAAGTGTGTTTTCTGTTCTGTCTACTGTATTGGATCCCGTATATATAAATTTAAAAAAAGTAAAACGTAAAAACTGCACGAAGAAGACACTCCTGGATTCAGTACGCAATACGCGAGAATTCATTGGGTCAGAAGCAATAATTTTGAGGCCGCTCATAGAAATAAAAAAAACGCGAACGTAATGAAACCGATTGAAGTGTAGGGCGCGTTTAATGACGCCTCGATCGGATAAACAGCCCTTCCTGTTTCCAACCGGAAATAAATAAAATATACGGCGTCAAACTGTTTGTGTGTGTGTGGGCCCTGATTCCGATCAAATGAAACCTCTCGTTTTCAAAACCCTGATTAGAGAATGCAGAGTACAGTTTATTAAGAACGTTCTAATTGAATTTCGCCAAATTGTTTCGAACTAATTGTGTTTATCGTAGCAACGGAAACATGTTGGGTGTAATTAAACGTTTCTTTCATTTCCGGGCATAATGCAATTAAATTGTATATCAAACATTGTTTAATTACGTAATGTACACAATGTAAACGTGTAAGAATCATCACTAATACATACATATATGAGGGAATATTATATAAGAGAATTTAAACTTAACGCTTTTTATTGTAAATGTACAGTATCTACAGTTTGTTCTCAAGGCGCGTTAAAACCGTCCTAACAAATATCCGAACGTATTATTTAACCAATATCATAGTTTTTTCGATCTTCTGTCCAAGACAGCAGTCGGTTTCGGCTGTTCGCCGCATTCTACGAAACCGTGAAACCGGTCCAGCATCTGGAGTGTCGATATCGTGGGATGTGCCATGTCCAGAGTTCAGTTGAAATTAAAAATGAACGACGAAACTATTTTTGTAATAGAAATGATCGCATCTTTAGAGAGGAACACTGATTACTCCTGTGGGTACGTCGCCCACAGAACTATCCAGTGGCCTTCTATTCTACTGGCAACAGATCGGTATATTGCACTGTTGGGCCAACAAGAAACAACAAGTTTGTTGGAGGATGATTGTGGGCGGAGGGTTACTTAAAACTTTGCCCCAAAATGGTAATGGGAGCGATGGGAAAGTTATCGCCGGGTGCTGAGTCAGAGAGAGATGGAGGGAGAGAGGGGTGGGTGGGAGGAGGGTGATGTGGAGGGAGCGGGGTGCCGGTGTATTTGCATGATCGTGGTGGGGGTCGGTGCTGAGTCCGTCGGCACCGAAATGAATTTACGGCGCCTCGACACTTTGGTGGCCAATATAGGCCGCGATACAGGCACCCCTCCTCCCCCCCCACCAAGTGTACACAGATACAGCCCGCCCCGTCCCCTGCCACCCGCTTAACCAACTTCCAGGCCCTGATAAGGCACGCCCCAAGAACAGCCCGGAGGACCCGACCGCCCCCTCCACAGCCGGCCACATACTATCTCACCTCTCTCCGCCCTCACAATACCCATTAACGCAACTCCACCAACCACCCCCCTGTATCGACGATCCCGCTATTCGTCACGCGCGAGTACCAATCGTTATTTGTATTCGCGAAGGCGCCTTCAAGGCCAACGTTCGATTATTTCACGGAACGATGTACAGTATACAGTCGGAGCAGAGACAGAAAATCGCGACACATATCTCGAAATATTCTCGGACCCCCCGATCGAAAGCGTTAATTTGCAGGTTGAGTGTAAGAAATCAGGGCGCGTTCGGTACTAACCCGGAGAGCGGAACAGTCGTGCGGGTTTCACGTCGGCCGCGCCGTGCCCTTTCCAATAAGTTGCCATTCCCTCCCCCGCCGCTTTACGGTCCCGCGGCAAACGAGTAGCTGAAACTTGCTTAGTATAAGACTACATTTTCGGTGTGGAAACATAAGATCGCAAGTGTGGAAATGTTATGTCGGGGTTATAAAATACGAATTGGCCGACAGTCTACAGCCGAGAGGTCTGTAGAATATTTATGAAATAGTTTTCGTACGAAATAGTAAGGTACGATTTGCAATACTTTTTTTTGTCTTTGAGACCAAAATCGATGGCGAGCGACCGAAACCGGCTTACCAAAATGATCGAGCCGGTGAGCGGAGAAAATCGCAAGAATCAGAATGTACGACGTTCTACGTTCGTACTCATAGCTAAATCGTTCTATGGGAGGCATTCCTTATGATAGCAGTTACACCATTATTCCTTATGATATACATACACAAAAATACTTGAAATGGGGCTAACCTTAATACCTAAATTTGTCAGAAGCCTGTATCGAGCATTATTTTTATTATCTGCTAAAAAATATTTTCTGTCAAACAAGTGTTTCAGTGCGGAATTGGTGACTAGAGTTGACTACAAATTAAAATATTCTACTTCGAGCTCCTCCTGGCGTTATTTGTTAGGGAATTATGTTATCAAAACTGTAAATATTAGATTTATCATATTTATAAAATAATCGATATTTCTATTATATTCTAATTTACAGTTACAAATATAACGAAAGCCATTCTGCGAAACCGCCATCAACGCGAGAATTGTATTCGTTTATTTTTATTTGTATTTCAAAACCAATTAATAACTGTTAGCGAAGCCAGAGAGAGCCAAAGTTAGACAAATATTTTATTGCTAGATGGATCGTTGTTAATGGTGAAGGTGAGCGATGCGCAAATTAGCGGCGCAAACAGCTGTGAGCGCTACAAACAGTTCATTTAATTCAATCGTAAACACTAATTGTTCCGAACCAACAATAACGCTAATACCATACGCAATAATCGAACCGTCGGCTAGTATTATTATCTCGCGTTTATACTGAAATCAACGGACCGTGGATGCGAGTTTATTGCCCGAATACGGTTTAAGAGATCATTCGAAAATTTCAAATTTTCAAAAACATCCCCCCCTCCAAAAAAAAAAAAACATATCGCCCTTGCGTTAATAAACTATTAAACCGGGATGAATTAACATAGAACGAGAGTGGAGCTCGTCAGGTCTATTCAAAACCGAACCGGGCGCTCATGAGTGATGTACATATTGGCATGTAAATTTATTTACATATATGTATAAGCGCACACTCTGCTTGATGGATTGTGATCAAAGGAATTGACGTTCGGGGACCCAGAGGCCTTTCAAATACTGGCGGCGAGAAAAATGAAGATACATTTAGCCGCCCTCCGACGCTATCCCAATTTTCTATTCGCATTTATTAGAACATCTCGTCAACACGTTGATTAAACACCAGTGATACCCGTCGTTTCATGACGTATTCATAAAATCATTTCATTTACAATCATTTTATTTATACGCCGGCAACGATCAATCTCCGATGGTACAAACCATAATAATTATTCATAGAAATATGTAATGCTGAAAGGGTGCGAACATAAAAGCAGCATTCTTAAAAGTTGTTTCAGTCAAAAAGTCGACGTAAAAGGACCCGGTTACTATAGGAAATGGCTCGCCGAATACTACTGATGATGGCGAAAAGCCAAACAAACAGGACTATGAAGGCACCTATAGGAGACCAATGCGCAGCCTATTGAGCAATATTTATTCACCTCAATGAGACGGCTATTTTAATAATTAACTTCATTCGAATTAATTAATATTAATCTATTTTAAACCGTCCTAGGAGAATGCTTCGTTTTTTTTTGTAAGGCTTTAAAAAGTCTTAAGAATGACAATAAAACAGAAACTCGTCGTCAGCTTTTTGCGAGAAAGAAATATAAATTTAAACGTAACGGATCAACTTTGCACGGTGGATTCTTCCGTTTCAGTATTTACTGCATTGACACGCATAGTGAGGTCCAATCTTTGAATTTGCGGCATTCTTGAAAAGTGAGAGGAGCTTATCTATGGACCCGGGAGTCCATTGATTCCTTACACGTAGTGTTATTATTGGTAAAGGTAAAGCTTCAGTGTAAAAGCGGTAAAGGAGGGGGGATGTTTCTGGGGGGCTTTTGTGTAAATAACCTGATTTATGTTGTCGGGTTATCCGGGGGGGGGGGGCCTCCGGGGTGACGCCTCCGCTGCATTTTCTTAAGTCGGCAATTTATCATGTTTTAAAGCGCTCCCGAGGACATAAACCAAATGACCCCTGGCCGTGTGGCCCCGTTCCTAGCCTCGGGGCCCCCTCATATATATCGGGCCCCTTCTCCTCCACCTCTTCATCTAGTTATATTGTCACGTACTCGGCGCCGGCGTCACATAAAGGAGGCCTAATAAAGGAGCCATACTTTTAAATTAAAATTTAAACGGTGGAAGCCCGCAGATGGAGCAGTAAATCGTCGGATGGAAATAGGTCGAATATATGATATTCCAACTGCCATCAGTTAACGCTTAGTAAATGTTGCACACTAACGTTATTATTAATGACTAAAAAAAATCATCGGCACATACTGTTTTTTGAGAGGAAATTTCATCAAACTTAACTGTCACGACAATGTAATGCATTCAAATACCTTTCGCTACAGAGTAAGAATAACCGAATGCGAATGACGACACAAATATCCAAACCCGTATTAAAGAAATAGTTCTTTTTATGACCCGTAAAATGTGATTCATACTTGTCCCGGAAGTGTGTTTTTATCTGTCGATAAATTGGATGCGGATTGGCAATAGGCATATACCCTTTCCGTGGTGAATATATTCTTGTTATAGTTACAACGTGAAAATAGAACGGCTACAAGACGCCAGGGATACGAATAGTAACTGAATACAAATTCATGAAAGCGGGTTGTTGAACTTATTGAACATATTGGCTTTGTATAAATTCATATTACGGTACTGCATAATTAATTATTCACACAATTTCATTATAGGAAACATACACTCATAATACAATTCAGGTTCTCGAGGAGAAACGTATAATAAGTAATATAATCTGCTTCTTATTATCCACGTTACTGTGAACAAGTATAAAGTAAATTGGAACCGTTAATAAAAGAAGGCAACCCCGACGTGAAAAAATTCAACCTAAATACTTATCGTTATAAATAAATTTGCGTGATGTTATTTAAAATATGTTTTCATTTCCTAAGAGTAAACCTATATTTCTCCTTTGATCCTCGAAAATTACGGGAAAAGAGAGTGAAGAAATGAAACAGGTTATTAAAGACAGTACCAGAGATTCTATTTTATCCTTATTGTATGAGACCGGGATCAAGAACCTCTCGTTCGCTTTTTAAATTAATCCCTTCATTCGGGCCTTAAAGAAGGGTCAATTTACTGAGGAATATTCTACCGAACAGCAATATTTTATTAACTTGTGATATTTTTCAGGCGTTCAACATGATGCTGTATGTGCTGTAAATGATTTTATTCCAAAAAGATAATCGCAAATAAAATATTCGCAGCTCTTTAATAATTATTACCTTCAGAGTGCATTAGTTCCATGCTGAAATGTTGAGAAATCAATCAATTCAAATGATGTTCAATGCGTGGCCTCTTGCCAGTATTCCACTCCTGATTATGATGTATTCTGTTTACAAAGTAAAGAATATGTTAATTTGAAAAACAAGTATAAAAACTAAAATCATAGAAAGTTCAATAGAAGTAGAATAATTGAAAAAAATATATATATAACAGCGTTACAACGATAGTGTAATGTCCTGTTCAGGATCCTGATGAATTAATCTATTGTGTATAACATTTGTTTAAAGACACACCGATAGAATTAAAATACTCAAAACGCATTTTCATACAAAACTGCAAATTATTTTTACATCTTGGAAGGAATTGTCATTAAAAATTCTTAAATAAACTCTGCACAATGTCCTGTTCGGATCAGGTTCGTGGAAAAGATTTTTATTCGGGGTCTTCTGATGACTACTTCGATGAACAGGGCGTATATGGTACACATCAGTTGACTTGACATAAATAAGAATAACTGCGGCCGAAACTATTCCAAATCTGGGACATCGAATTATTATAAATACGGCAAATATGGTCAAATGTGGTGGGTGGGGGGAAGGGGGGGGGCTCAACCCTGAAAGATGGTTGAGCTGCTTTTTCTTACGGCGGCTATAATCGATCACTCCTAAGCCATCGAACTTCGTCAAGACCGCTCTGGGCTTTACCCAGCCTTTCTCGTCAAGTGAATTAACTCACTCCGGTTAGCATACGCCGGGAGATATGTTGCCGCAAGATATGTTACACGGGTATTCATCTGATCGAAATAACAGTATGTTTGGTTGTAAGATTGGGATTGGCATATGCGTAATAGTGCGCTGCCCCCTCTTCTCAATTATTCAACATACCTGTAATATCTTCAACACTGTTTGGACTATTAATTCCAGTCAATCGACTTCTACTTTGTGATAAAAGGACCCATTGACCTGTAATTGTGTGACTAATGGGGAAGTGGACCAAATGTAGGGACTCAGTCGTGCGAAACTGGTTTTAATTCGGGGAACACAATTTCAAATCACTTTACAATATGCGCTGATAGTTACTCAGTTTTAAATCCAGTCATCAATTCTATTATTTGGATACATTATAAATGGAAATTCCGTCGGGAGCATTTAATCTTGAATGTATCTCTGGCTATTAACCCGCCCTTTAACCTGCAAATAAAACCGGCCCCCGTAGGAAAGACGGCTCCTAACTGGCTCCGGGGGTGGTTGTTGTAGGGGATGACTTAAAGGGGGAAATAATATAAGAGTTTTAGCCGTGTCTTGGCAATAAAATTACAAATTCAAATACAGTCGCGAACCCGTAAACAATTATTACCGCGCGGACCCGATCATAAATTTGATTAGATTCATTACTCATTCCCTCCAAGCTACTCGTTTATTCGGTCCCACCCAGCCGGCCCCCACCTTCTGATACAACAAATGGTTCTCTCTAGGCCGGCTTTATTAATGACCACGATTTCTTCTACTCTCACTACAGTCTTAATTCGTCGAGACATTCTTCTACCTTGTTATAATACATTATATTTTTTTAACATTTAAATAAATTATACGTACTTCGTAGGAGATTAGATAACCTACCTTGTGCACAGAATGTAAGGAAATAAAATATATTTTTAGTTTAATTCCTTCCAAAATTACTTTGCAAAGGATTTGTGATATAGCCACAATTAGGATTCGCTACATTAATTCACAAAAAAATATACCTACTTTAGTCCAATATGACAAATCGTCTTAAAATTATTAAACGAAGTTTAGTCAAATTATTTTTTCAAATAGCAAACTGTTTATGATAACTGTCAACCTGTCACAATGATAATAGAGCCCTTGGTAAATTCAAATTAGTAATTAAATGCAAATTTTATCTTAACGGCGGGCCACTCTAACTTTTGAGTCCACAATAATTTTTATTACTTTAATTAAACAAACATTACCATCATAGTTCGCGTACACTAGATATATAAAGATCTAGATTTAGATTATCGGGTAAGAACAGTGTTTATATATATGTCTGTGTTAATTCCCCAATCGCTGATCACTAAACTCCAGTTATTGGCCTCTACTCTCTAAAAAAGTGTAACACTGGGGTAACGGGAAAAAGGAAAAAGTGCTATTCAATTGGAATTCTGAAGTCACTAGGAATTTCAATTGTCAATATAATCAGACACGCAATCAGTTCGAATGGCGAGATTCCCTGAATTTAAATTCCGATCTACTTTTTCACACTCCTGTTTGTACCTTTTCCAAACTTTTCTTTTCAAATTCCCATTCGAAATTGCCGAGTTAATGCCTAATTCATTCAGGTTCATTGAAGCGGCCACGAAATACGCTTTAATCTCTTAATTGGAGTTGGATTACCCTCGAATTCAAGTTCTGAAGGCCCAACTACCCGAAAGGTCGCTTTCGCAGTATGACCGCTTGAATAGAGGCTAGAAAAAACAAAGACTTTGAGTAGAGAGGCTAGTTTGAAGTTTTCATTAAGTTCAGGATCTCCTGTATAGATTTCCTGTATGGTTATACAAGGGTTCCTATTATTATTCTTATTACAGCGTACTAAACTATAGTGATGATTTTAAGGTGATAAATTTGGGAAGTGTTCGGAATGCATCACTTCTGCGATGTCCCGTGTCCACTCACTGTTTTGGTATAATGCTAGACCCAAGCGCAGAGTGTACATCATTTCTAATTACCCAGTTGTTACATAAATTTACGCGTTACTGTGAACAGCACCCTACAACTCATGTTACTGGCGACTGTAAATTTGTTCTTGTTTGTGAGTGGGAGTTACTGTAGACAAACTACCAAGAAAGTGGCCAACAGAGTTCTTAAGCGTCCAATTCTTACCTACACTTATAAAAAATTCTGTCTGCACTAAATCGGATGTCTCTCACTCATAGACATCTTTAATTCTTTAATTCTCATGCTTTAATTCTTTAATCCGTGGTGATAAGTTTCCTCATAATGTAAAGTATTATTTCCAGTAGAAGAGATGGACATTCCCAATATAATGTATAGTGGACTGAAAATATATTTTGAGGAATACAACAAATATTGTAAAAATCTTTCTAGTTACGGAGAATTGTCACTGCATAAATTGCCGCACCGTCGGATACTTCCTAGTCAAGTATGGAAATGTTTGAGTCGAATTATCTCAAATTCTCACTATTCCCGAAATTTGTTTATTTGCTCAGAAACGCCCTAATTCAAACGGACAGCACCGGCCGTTCCCAGTCGATCAATTTCCCGGACATTTATCACCCCCAGAAAACTCGTTACATCCACGGGGGCGTATAAGTTTGTTTTGCGTACGGTTGAATGCCGGCGATACGGAAGCCGGAAAATCGTTGACGCCTAAAATCGGGTTCGCCGGCTCGGGAAATCCTCTTTTCTGGGCGGCCCGCGGGACCAAGAAACGATACTCCGTTGGCAATATTCACCGGTAACGAGCTAACCTCACTTTCACTCTCCCTCTCTCTCTCTCACATTCTCGAATAATTTATCACCGTAAGATTCCTCCGTCGTACCGTCGGAGCGATTCGCGGAGGCCAATGCGACTTGAGGGCGTTGGGAGAACAAAGAAGACGGGATTGATTAATGATTAGAAGGGATATTCGACTCGGATAATCCCTTTTGTCCGGTCGGCGAACGATTATGGCGTCACATCCGGGGTGTATGAAATTTTAATAAAGGGGGGGGCTCGGCCATTTCCGGCCAGGAATGATTAAGCGGGCGGCCATAACTTGGTTTTATTGCTTGCATTTCTGTCGGCCGTTCCCCTTGACGAATGGAGTCCGGGCGTCTCCCCTCCTCTCTCTCTCTCTCTCTCTCGATAAAAAAAATACGACCCGTCACCGCTCATTTCACTTTTACTGGCTCACATACTTCCCCAGACCTTATTAGTGCCCACTATTAACTCTGCAGTAAAACTTTTGGGAAATAGTCATTCCTTTTTGTTGTGGCGGAGGAGGGGGTGGTTATTAGCTGCGAGTAAGGACAGAAACAGTGCCAGTTCCTCGCTGTATTACTCTCCGAATGTTTCTAAGGTCACCGGCAATTATTCTAAGGCATAATGTTCTACTGTATTACATTCACTCAGTATAATGTATGCGTTGGCCGTTACTGGCCGATGCTAATATACGAATTATATTTCCAAATGAAATTCTAATTCTTGTAAATTATTCGATTCAATATTCTAGCTACGCCTGTAGTTAAAGAATAGGTAAGCACACCTTACGCGAACTTCGGTTCAATCAGATCACTATTTCCGAATATTATCAGCTGTAGGATTTTCCAATATAGTTGTATATTGCACTTATAGCGTGTTTCCGGTTGGCATTGAGGCACCTTGTTACCGCGATCACCTTAAAGTGCCAACCAGAACATGTTGAGCCAATGGTTGGTATAACATCTACAGTGATAAATATTTACACAGCTAATAGTAAAATATGATTTATGCCACTATTAGTTAGATGATCCATTATACAGTGACAAATCAATCGGAAACTGTCCGGGTCTCAACGAAGGCACCCTCGAGAATAATGGTCCTATCGGTAGACACCGGGAAAAAAACTTGGGACCGGCCGGGAAAGGCCTATAACGATAAATAAATAATTAAATTATATAGCGGGGGTCGAAGGGGTGGATGGGCGGGGCAGGGGTGGCGGTCGTATCGACCACCCCAAGTCCAAGGACTCGGCACAGCGACCGCACCCCCTCCACCCTCCTAAACCACCCGAGCCTACTGGTACGATCCCCTCCGTTTTCAGGCTCTAATTTAATTATTACCGACTGGAAAAAGTATTATTAATTTCAATAAACCGGGGCCGAGAAAAGCCCCCCGGCTTAATTCCTCTACGGCGGTAGTCACCGTTCGAAACAATCGACGGGAAGCGAACAAAATTCAATATTAGTCCGATAGAATACGTCTAATGTAACAGTTTAGTACTTTATCTTGAACTACTATTCTAGTTTACACACGGAGAGAATAGATGAACCTTTATTTCTATCTCCAACAGTTTAAAAGAGTACTTCAATTATTAGAATACTCGTCTAATCGGTATAGTGACAGTGATGACACAGGATTCTCCAAAATTGTGGAGTGATTATTTCACTGTTTTAAACCGGTTTTGCGGGGCTGTGCCAGTTTATTCTCCCCACCCGCACGCTGCCACATTGTATAAGTTAGACGGGGCGGATATTAAAGAAAAATGTACTGCGGGCGTTAATCGATTTTAATTTCTTTACGCGTATACGTAGTGAATATAAATCTGAATGCATTGCATCGTTCTCATTGCACAGTGCTCTCGGAAGACTCTCGTCTCCGTTAGCTAACCCCGCCGGGCGTTGAGCAAACAGAGAGAATAACTGAAACCTTGTGCGCGTGTGGGGTTGGTTGGTGGGTTGGTGCGGTCTTTTATAATTATAAGGTGGAATTATGGCCGGCCATCGCGTCATATTTGGGCCGGGCCCCATTGCCGGAAAGTCAGAGACCGTTTTGCGAAAATTAAACTTAACAGCCGCGGAGCGGGGGGTGGGCTGTTGGGGGATGGTTGAGGGGGTGGCGCGGACTTTCCAACAAACCGCGCTCCCCGTCCGACAAATTACAGGCCCTTGAAATAATTAATACCGTCGTTCCCAACAGCAGAACCCCCTACATCACCCATTGCAACTTTAAACCTATAAAAGTTCAAACTATAAAAAGTAACAGTTGTGGATCAAATCCACTTTGCGCCCTAATTTATTTCTCATCATTGATTTGCATCGGCATTTATTTCGCACATGAATTTCGTTAAAAAATTGTAAGGTATATTAGGTACCTTCAGGTTGTCTAAGTTTAGTCAAACCGCCATAAAATGATGCTCGCTTAAATTATTATTATTGTATGCTATTAGCATTGCTATTGTACTATAACTAAAATGTGGTCGTACATTGTTCGGATCCGTTGGAACATTTAATACGATTAGGCGAATAATCTTGCGATATTGATTTAATTATAATGGCGCTAATATTATGCACACGGACAGCGGGATATTAGCGTTCATTGACATTATGGTAATTGATATATCCGATAATAGGGCGGTGAAGCGAACTCCGGTCTATTTTACGATTTTCTCACCTTTGTCCTGCAATCAAAGCATATTTGTACTGCAGGACATGTCAATTGTCTCAATGTTCTCATTCACAGGTTATAAAATGTGGTGCGTAAATATGCAAAATTAAATTACAAACAGCCAAAATCAATATGTGCTAATGACTAATACATAACTGACCTGGGAGATTATTACGATGAAATCAAGCTACATTTTAAATCAGTGTTAATTCTAATATATTTAAATATAATATAAAATATGCACGGTTTTATATATAATTTTAAATTGACAGCGTATTCTAATCATCTGGTCATTTGTCAGTTAGGCATAAATATTCTCTGAACAAAGCAATCAATGCAAGAAACACAACCTGGTAATATTCTCTTGGATCCCGAATAACATTAGCGTTTTCACGTTTGGATTAATGTTGCGCTCAAAATGGGAACAAAACCATTGGTGGAGGCGGACTGGGGACTCCACTTATATTCCATATTTCGCGGCGGTACAACCGATCTACAAACAGTGAAGAAACTCGCCTTTTGAAAAATTCCCCTGGAATAGGAGAACGGTTGAAATATTTCCGATAAATAAATTCGAATACTTTGATTGATACCGGCTTTCAAATCTTTTTCAATAGCGCGGAGGGGGTGTCGGGGGCGGCGCGGGTACCGTCAACCCCAAGGTTCAATCCATCCGGGCGATCGGCTCTCTATTTGTTCCCGACAGTGAAAAACTGAAACAGGAGGCCGAAGAGGAATAAGACGTATTGTAAGCCATTTTTGAGGTGAATCTCTTTGGAAATATACGGAAGAGAAGGTTCCTTTTGAGAGGTCTCCCAACAAACAACCATATTTTCCATCTTTTAATCCGCTCAGAGTACACGTACTCCAGCATTTAAGACCAAAATAATCATTCATTTAATTTGTTCAGGATCGATGGTATATATTTTTAAATCGTATTTTCTAATTAAATTATCTATGTTAAGTCCCGGTATGTGGACTTCCAAATGAACACCGTCTAAAAAAATGCTGAGACCGTAAATAAATGCGGGTAACATATAATACAGCGAATAGTAATTAAGAGTCAATAAAATAATTACGCCAATACTCCTAATTCGTTTTAGAATTAAAAAGATATACCGACACGTTTAGCAACCCTTCCAATTCAAGACGTTGCAGGTCTAAAACTGTCCAAGTGAATATAGATGCTTGAGCCTAAGGGCTGGAGGCGGGGAGGGTGGACGAGATGCGCATAAACCTCTCTTAAACTCCGGGAGGCCACTTAGCCACACTGGCGAAACCTCGAAAACTTGTCCTAATTAAATATTCTCTCCTACTATGGGAAGGGAGGGGAAGGGAAAGGGGCCTCCTATACGCCGACCGCCAACACCACGTCGGTATGTCGACTTCCAACACCGGATAAACTGGGAATTATAGTTATTCAGAGCGTAAAGTAAAAAGTTCCGCCCTTCGTGTTCAATTCTAAAATAAGCCTCCGGGCAATAATTATCATCCAGATACCGGGGAGTAATAAATTGGTCCTTTTTTATTTACCTAATACCGTGTCGCCGCCGCTGAATGCCAGGTTAAGCCGGCGTTTGAACAAGGAAATTCGGTGTCCCCCAGTTTGCTTTTAAGGCGTTCGTTCCTGCGCAATAATAAACGTTTCCGTTGATGGATTAATGCGGCTGTGATACGTACACTGGGCACGTAATAATGAAACTGAATAACGTTACGTTGTAAATTGTTTGGACGGCTATATTTCGGGCGGACCTTTTGTCCGCCCTAATTGCGGGTTTACCGAACCACTCTATATAATTTTACGCAAACAAGTCAAATTACGCGCTCACTGTGTACAGTGTAACTTATATTTACGCTCGATGAAATATTATATACATTTAGACTGTCAGGATTATCATGCAAATAGCATTTCAAATTATTCCCAGAGTTATAGTGCATAATATTTATGCGTATCTTGCGCCATTTTTGTGTGATGGTGAGCAGCCAAAACCGGTCTAGTAGAAGACCGAACGAGCGAGAGGTGACAGAAACCCACGAAAACTACGGTATTAATTTTTTCTTTAACGAAACAATCGTTGCCACAATGGTGCCGAGAAATGTACAACGCGAACGGAATGAAATTGACACCCGATAATAACAGTGCCTGGGCCGGTCAATTAATAGTTGGCAAAGGAATTCGCAACTTTTAATTGGTCGCTTCCTAGTCAATACTAGTTAGCGAATAGTTGACTCTTACCGGTTTGTGTACCGAACGAAATTCCAGTCCTCGTTTTACAAATTACCTTTTACTCGTCATACAGTGGCCTAACTTTGTGCAATCTTTTCTTAAAGCTGCTGGCATTTAACATGAACTTGTACTAAGAGGGTGACCGGTAATACCAAAGAATATTCGCTTTGTTACTAACCTAGCATAGACGTTTATAGGGGGGAAGGGGAAATATTGGTATTAAACCAAGAGTTATACAACCGACAAGAGTTATACAATTATTTAGAAATATCACGGGAGAAATATCAAATTATTAAACCTAGCGGGTTTTCAACCGTGAATGGTTGTTATGAAGGAGACGGGCATAATAGCGGTTGGCAGGTTGTAGGTTCTTCACGTGGAGGAAAGGTCTACGGTGGGAAAATTTGAAAAGCGGTGAATCAATGGAACAGTAAGCTGAATGCTGACAACACATTATGCGAGTTTCAATCCGTTTAATTGTATTATCAGTAGGCCCATGCGTTTTTGGACAACTTTCCTCGTTCTGTCCGAATACTAAGGAGTTCGGAACTTTATTTTCAACAATGTCGGGATTTTCGAATCGTAGATTGGAAGTGGTGTGTTGGGCCGTACAGTTAAGGATTTTTTAAAAATTAAATTCTGTAAAGATTTTAAACACACAGATTTAACCTGGTGCTAATACTTAAAATAAACAGTAAATTGCGAGATGGGGGACGGATACTAACTTTTAAACTCTCGGCAAACATATTCCAGTTAAAAGCCTATTACCCGTCTGGTAAACGGAAATGATGCAAAGATCACTTTACGCCTAGGATCACACAGATATTGACTGGAAATGTACCTAATTATTTACTCATTAATTTTTAAATTCTTGAATTGTTTTACCTTGCACATCGCTGCCATAAACTGCAGCTACGGATTGATGGTGGAATATTTTAACGGCGATTATTATTTACAGCGTTTAATTACTTACAAATAGTAGAACAGTTGAGAAGTTCGGGAATGAAGTGAACTGAGAAATGAATAAAATGGAATTTTCTACAAATGTACGCATTAATTGAGGAGCTACGTTTTAAATCGGGGAGAGAGAAACATTACCACTGAAGACGCCTTGTTTACGGGGCCATAAAATATTGAATCCTTCCCATTGTCAATATTTCGGCGGGCAGAGCCCTTTTTCTTTTTTAGTCGGCGGGTTCTCATTAATATTTGGCCGGTAATGGGATAGGACCGGTCGTGGCCATCTAACCGACACTCATCGGTCGGTGTAGGGAACGGGGCGGGCCCCAGGTGGCCCCCACAAAACCATAAAACTTTGAGCCCCGTCTCAACTCTCTCCAAGTCGGCTGTTTTTGTTGCCGGATTTTGTGGCGGTGATAATTAAACCTGGCAGGCCCGCTGCCTCCACTACATTCATGGCCACAAATTATTAACAATTTTCTTCGATTCACTCATTCGCATATCGCATTTCATTGCGGTTGTATACTATTTAATTTTAATTTTTTAGTCAGGGTGTATCGGAATGGCTGATTCCCGGTCTATACCCATTCCTGGTTAGGTTATATAAAATATAACTAATATTATAGTAACGTTTAGCTACGTCATCGGTCTGTTTAACAAGCTATAGTTGCTAGGATAATTCTTACATTTTTCGAATATGGGAATTCTAACATTAGTAAATAAAATTGTGGCGATACCGAAGAGTAATTCAATGAGAGTGAAATAATTGGTAATTAGAATATAAGATCAGGGATATTATGGTTGTCTCTACAGCCTCTAAAATTTTCAGAGGAGGGATTGTATTTTGTCAATAAACTGAGGCCGAGTAAGAACTGGTAAAAATGCGTAAATGTTATTTATCATATTTGGGTGTAAATTCTGTCGTTATGAACAGTGAGAGAAATTATTTAGGCTAGTCTATTCGGGTCTGCCAATTAAAATGGAATATTAAATTCCGACGATTCCGTTTAGAATCTCCGAATCGATGCCCTTGAATATCCTTAGGCATGAAACGGCAATTAAATTCACGTGTCGACCATAATGTCGTAATCGGTCTCCGGCTTCATTTCGCCGTCTTGTTTATATAAATGGGCACTTTCCGACCCGACCGCGTAATCCTAATTGCTTTTTCCGTTTCTCGCAGTAATTCCTCTTCCGTGCTGTCGGACAATAATCGAGGATATTACACATTCGATCGCCGGCCAGTGTGTGAGCTTTCGAATGCAAGAACGGAACACTGCCGGCTCTAATTATCGTCAATTACACCGGAGCCGACGGACAGTGTCAATCCGCCATCCAGATAAGGGGAGGCCCGACACTGATTATAGATTAAATACTGTGTCCCGATAGCGGACGGATGGGCGTTTGGATAATTGAACATTTTCCGTGTCGCACACGTACTGTAGATTAGCGACCCTTCGTCCAGAAATACCTCGGTCTCCACAAAATACCGGCGGTGACTCGTCAAACGGTTTCCGTTGAATACCATTATTTGAGACGGTGAATTTAGTAATTAAATTCCTCGTAGCAAACAGAAGCCAGGCAGTCGCTCCTCCCCGGCAGGGAAACGACTCAATCTCAATGAAAATCGAAACACAATACAGAATTCAGTAGGTATTAGCTGTATTAAACAACTTTTTCTTCGAAAATTGATGAAATGAATTACCCCCTATTCTCGAGTCTTCAAATCGGGAAGAATTATTTACTCGAGATCAATGTAATTGAATAAAGACTCAAGTGCCTTCAATTCGCTGTGCATATAATTTGCTATAAGTTCAAATTCTCAGGTATACAAATATGGACAAACCCGCGGGCCCAAATATGCGCCATTCCATTCAACAACACGTTATATTTTCCGTAGTCATTAGTACATTTATATTAATAACATGATATACTTTATGACAGTATTAGGTATATTATATATCGTTATATTAAACAGACATTTCAAGAAATTTTTTGCAATATCTTGAAAAAACAGTATTCATCCAATGAGCGTAATTATAGTTCCCAGGGTAACTCGTTCCAATTAATTTCGAATATGAACCGAGAGAATTTCAATTAGCTTCAGAAAACTGAACACACAAAGGTTACCGCAGGTAACCTAGGCGCGTGTAAAGATAACACAACTTAAATTAGCCATGATTTTGCTCATTGCGGTGAATTTATTCACTACCCAGTCCGAAATGGAAAACATGACTTTCACGATTGGAAAATTTCCTAATAGAGTTTATAAATATCTATTATAAAAAAAATGGTTTCGGACGGAGTCATAAATGTTACTGCCGGAATGCATGAACTATTATGTAGGCAATAAATCCTAATCCTTTATTATCAGTGTATCGATTCTATTAGTTAAATAAGAAACTATATATTCAACACTGCCGCATTATATACAAACAAAAGATTAAAAATTTCAATATTTAAGACGTTCACTAAAATTATTATGTTGATTCGTTTATTACCATTTAACATTTCACTACGGCGCTGATGCATAACCCGCAATACTTGGGGGTTTACCTGGCTTAGTATTAGCGCCCAGCATTCCCGGGTATTATTTGATAATAATTGTTATAATCAAAATACTTTTTGAATGTAACCTGTAAATATATTCTGCATGTCAAAAGGGGTTGATCACTAGGCGTAAATTAAGAACAGTGCGTGCATTTATCAAGAAAACCCGGAATATTTAAGTTGCTCACTTAACTTTCCAATCAACTGTAGCTGGGTTATTATTGGCACAATTTATTAGCACCAAAGTTTCTGTGTTGTCTGTGAACGTTTTCTGCCACCTGTTGTAATACTACGAATCGTTATTTACCGATTTAATAAAACGCCCCGCGTGTGTTCTTTATAACTTTCCTCTTATTGTCATAACTGCCGTTAGTACAAAAAAAATTTACCGAAGGCCAAACCACCATTTACCCAAAGAACCATTATTTTTACGCTGCTTATTAAGGGAAACTGTCTTTGTCTTTGTTTTATTGCCGTCGTAATGCTACAGGAGTAGGTTGAAATTGATCTAGGGCACAGGATCTATACTAGACAGAGTTCCTCTGGCTAATAGTCGTCCGAACCTAATTTCCAACCTCCATTTAATGACTTAAATAGCCATATAAATCACTATAGCACTACAGAAAAATTCATGGTGGGACATTAAATTAAATTCTAGTGAGTATATTGGAGTTTATTAGTTCTACTCGATTTAAGATTTACAAATTCTAATAGAAGGTAAAATCCTTTGATGAATTGTAAGGATTAATGCGGTTTGTCGCAGGCCGAACTTTTCTTCAATTGGAATTTTTAGAAAAGTAAATTTAAGAATGCACGACACAAAAATTAGTATTGTGATACAGAGTAAAGTTTCCTTCATTATATAGTCGAAACATGCTTGTGTATTTGTATGTGTACTTTTCACATAAACTCAAAATATGAAAGATAAGTAGTTCTTGTTTTTTTTTTTATAACGTATATATTTTTTATAGTTTATTTTGATGTCGTCTTAGTAATGGGCTTAGTGGTCCTAATTTAAGGTTCAAGTAATATTGAAAGACGAAATAAAAATGAAAAAAAATTCACGAATATGTTTGCAGTACGTGCAATATTATCACACTGTGTTGTCCTGAGCCTAGCCAAGGGTAGGGGGCTGGAAATCAAGCGAGTCGTAATAATCCTCAGTCGCAGGCCTACCAAACTACGTATAATATCCTTAACTACGATTCAATTCCCATTTAGAGCCCCCTCGAGTGTGTTTTATATTGGATAAACGAACAGGTTTTGCTCCGAGATTACGGAGCGGAGTTTTATTTTTCTCCCGGCCCCGTTTAAGCGCTGGTAAAAAGTTTGTTTCTTTGGAATATTTTCCAATCCGAGCCGGAGGGAAGTTTTGCCCCGCCGGTCGGTAGGCGGGCGAAACGCGCGCTAATAACAGACCCACTCTGAGAAACTCGGGCTTTGTTATGTTAAGTCCGCGTTTTATAACCGAGCCTCATTTAATCGGGTCAACTCCTTCTGCTAAATTCCCCCCAAACCCCCACTATAATCGACAACAGGCTCTGGTCCAGTGTTATCATTAACCTTGGTTAGACTATCTTTAGCCTCGAGTACAAAAATAAAGTTGAATTCAGATTTTGAACGTGCCTATATATTTTGATGTTACTGTGTTACACCAAGCAAGTTTCTTTGCCAGTTTTTCAATTGAAAATATGCAAACTAAATTTTCGTGCTACATGAATTTTTGTTATATTATGACCATTCCTAAATGTTACTAAATAGCTATAGGAATGAGACTGAATTATATGAAGTTCTTTTATATGATAAGTTATTAACTTTGCGCCCAGGTTACTTATGACGAATTGTATATTGAAATAAAACGAACCCTAAGAAAACTTCGATAAAAGCGATACATTTATCAATAATGAATGATTTTCTTCCTAAATTAAACCCCCGATATTTTCTTTCCTGTAATGGAATCATATTTTATGAAGTAGCTGTAATTAAACTTCCATTAACGCGTATTTACGAATAATATTTATAGGACGAAAGTTGCTGCTTCCATTTCAATTTGACGCACAACTAGATTGCACATCGGTCCACGTATCGACGTGGAAACAAATTTAATAAACTATGTTGGTTATTATCATATTAGTGAGTAATTTATCGAATTTAGTACATTCATTCGTGTTGAAAATTATTAGCATACATAAGAGTCATCTACGCGGTGTTACAAAAACAGTGAATAATTTAACCTCTCCACACTTCTGTTTTTCCTGCATCTTCTTAAATACGAAGTTCGAAGAAAATGTATAAGAACAGTGGGTGGGAAATACGATCAATTTCAGCGCTTATTTTATCGAATGCGCATCGCAGTTGTAATATCTTAAAAAATGTAAGCGCTGAGAAGTTTACTCCGAAAATTTGTTATACGGATATTTTGACAAAGTGCGGCGGGGGTGGGGTGGGGGTGGAAATATCCGTACGCCTTCTGTATTTGTCAGGGACGTCATCCGAAGTTATAATGACGGGGGGCTCAATATTTTGGTGCGGCCTTCTCTTGTTAGGCCGGTGGAAAAGGCCCACGACGCCTGGGGTCGCCCCCGCAACCCAATGATTCGTTGATTTGGTGACCTCGTCCAGGTTATTTCCTTCCAACATTCATATACCTTCATGAGTTTCTGCCAAAATCATTCAAAACCTCAAAACGAGTTATAAATTATCAGGTAACATAGATAAATACATCCGTTGTACGTGGGTCTGTTAGAAATTAATGTATATCCAGTGAAAACTGGACGAAATTTACATAACAGCTAAAACTTTTCTACTTTGAGCTCATCATTTCCTATTATTCTTAGCTCACCTCAGTTGCACCTTAGTAAAATATATATTATTCTTATAACATGCACAAATATTCCTACTTTCGTATGATTTTTAGGCGTTTACACGATATTTTAACGTCATTGTAAAATTTTAAATCTATTCAAAATTCGCGATTGTTAGAAAGTTGCATTAAAACATTCCTAGCTAAAATCTCCGTAGAATTTATTATCGGCAGAACGGTTTTGATTTGTCCTTTGAACACATAAAGTAACTCGTCAGACTGATACGCTTCAGAGTCTTGTCCTATGAGGACAATGAAATCGACTACTGCAACAGTTTGCAAACTAGTTGTTTGCGAAAGCTCAAACTATATTCAGCCACCTTATCCAGAAAGGAAAAGTTTTTTACAACCGCCCGTAAAACTAATAATGTACTGAAAACTAGCGTAAGTACCGACTGGAAAAAATAAAGAAAAAACAATTTTACTTCGGGTATATAAGCATAACTTTTCGGCCCCGTTTTTCTCTGCGTTTCGCAAATCTCTTTACAGTCACGAGAGCTCAATGCCGTACGAAGTTCTGGTTGTAATGCAGTTTCCGTAAAATAGTCCAGTTTTTCTTCGTCGAAGAATCCAGGAAAATATAGAGAAATTTACAGATAAAAGATAGTAAATGGCCTTAGGCGGGGTTGACACTGTTTGTGCAGAGGTTCGATAGTGCAATATGGCGCCGGTGCCCCCGGCCAGTGTGTTAGGAGGCGAAGGCTCGGTGCGAAGATGAATGTAACCGCCCGTTAGGAAGTATTCGGTGATATTCAATCACAATTCGAATGGGTTGGCCAAGGTTTAGCGGCTGAATTATTATCGCCTCGGGATTAATGGAGAAATAGAGTTTGACGGTGGGTGTACGAGGCCGCTGTTTGGGTCGTTGGGAGGGGGGCGCCGCGGGAACGATCGCGATTTGTGTGCACTGTTAGGCCTCCGCCGTAGCCGGGCCCCGTGTTAGACATACGGAACGCCAGCTGGCTGGCAGCCCCTGCGCTCTCCAATAGAACGGATGAACAAGCCGGGGAGCGTACCGGCTCTCATGAATCATAAATTAATAATTGGGCCCGACGACTGGGACGCGTCATATACGAGACTGTATCAGAGAGATGAAGCCCGAACATCAACTATATTCAGTGGATATCAGTGATTTATGTTAGCTGAAATAACTCTTAACGCGTACGAATTCTGCCACCCTACAATTACGAGTTGATATCTAACCAAGTTCAAAGGAAAGCCACAATGGTATAAGAGAGTACGTAACATCAATTATCCTTTATTTCTAAGGCATGTATTCATCGTTATTCGAAATAAAAATTTCAATTCGAACTTACATATGTAGCGGGATTCACGACAAATAATTGATTACAAGTTGGAGGAGTAAAGGGGGATTTCTCCTATTAGTTTTTAAAATCAATTAATATTTTCGATATTTGTTCGAGGAATCACCATAAGATTTCCCCTCATGAGGGATAATCAACGCTATTGTTAATCTCTATATTGCTAATGGTGCTGTTTAGAAAACCTAATGAGCAATATATATATATATATTTACCAGAAGCCGACTCCATGTAATTACCTACCTGCACCAACTTCCCTTCGGTTTTATTCCGAAAAGTGGTTTTACCGAGATTCTGAAATAGGTTACTTCCGTAGAAAGCAGATTAACTCAATGACTTAATTATTTCGAGCTGCAATTCCTAGGAATGTATTTCGGGAAATTGAATCGCCTTGCTTTCCACTGCTGTGCGATTAATACGAAATTTCCACGAAATTAACGTGGAATAATTTATAGATTTAGCTACTTCAGGACTCTGTTTATTAACTTTGATATTATCAATTAAAAATGCGGAGCAGTGAACGCCGCTTAAATCATTTACCAGTTTGTAAACAAGCTCCAGAGGGGAATTGGTACAAAAAATGCGACATTCATTAGAAATGCGTAACACTGGGTTCAGCCTCAAATAAATCAGATAAACAAACAGTCAGTTTTAGGAGTGATTTATTTATTTTAGCTCTTTTCGTCCCCCCCCCTCCATATCGATTAGGTCTCTCTTCATTCCCAACACTTAGTCCGGGCTCTGTCCAGACGATACGGCCAAGAGCGATCCATTACTTATACTTCAATTTTTGAACTTCACATAACAAACGAAAGCTACAATTAAGTTGAAGAGCATTGTTTAAAGAGCCGTATCCTGCAAAATGCCTCGCTTTTTGCCGCCCTCGTATCGATTAGAGATATTATTTCTTTCCCCGGTATTCAACACGGGTCAACCGCAAGTCATTTTCTCCACGTGGGCACAATTCAGAAGAGTGTGCTACCGATTACGGATAATTTGTAGTTCGTATCAAATTGCAGTAGAATTACTGCTTCATTTTCTGCGTGGGTAGTTTCGAAGCACGTGGTGGAGGGATTGATTCGGAGGGAATATTCGTGAAATATGACTTTGTCGACCCTGACGTAAATAGATGTTTACGTGTTAAGGCGTACGCTGAGGATGTACCTTGTACGTTTCATCTGTCTTACTTTCGAATGACTGTAACGCGCCCGCCCCCTCGTGCTCGCGCCTCATCCATATCATTCGCAATGTAACAATTTACAGCCCTATTCTCGGGTAAAACGAATATCTCGGACAAAAAAGAGCGTTATTAATATTTGGTTGGTTTTTACCAATTAATTATGCATTTCATCTCGCACTACGTTAATACTGAATACGTTAATACAAGAATATTTTTATTTACTCAATCCATTTATAAACGCCACCTAATAAACAGAATTTTGGAAATGCTTTCATATTCGTATTTTCCGCACTTAAAAATGTTTAACCGATTGAAATATTGGGATTTGCTGAACGTAAGCAAATGAAATATTTAACCGTAAGATAACTATCGATGATTGAGAACCCGCGGTACTGTGTCGGAATATCGTCACTTTATTACTTCACGAAGCATCAGATAGAGTTATGTATTATAACTGTTAATGCTATGGATAGAGATAACAATGAGCATATTAAATACATAACGCTGTCAGAAAGTGACATTTAAGATTATTGCGCGTACCGTAAACAGAAAGATAAACAGCCTTAATGGATCGTACCGTGTACAAATACACGATGGTGCCGTTCTGCGTAATTTGAAGTTTCTGTTACGGTAGTTTAACGCTCGCCACGAAAACATCCGTTCGCATTATCCGGTGCAACTTCTCCAACTCCTCGACACCCCGGAATTATCAGTCATAATTTACAAGCTCGAAGCGTAATAAAGTGTGACGGAGGAGCGGGGTTGGGGACCAAGTTGCAGATGGTTGGTGGGTTTAGGGGCGCTGCAATTGGGGATCAGGCGTCATCTCCAGAGGGCTGTAGAGGGCTCCGGCCCCGCCCCTACACCCGGCCCTCGTTCTTCCCCAGTTGGTCCCAATTTAATCACCCGGCGGGACTGCCGCGTCGGAATTACCGCGTCGGCAACGGCTCTAAATGGAATATTAATATAATTATTTCCTCTCGGCAGTCTGTTTTCCGTCCACATTTAATTCAGGAAGTTGCCCGCCGTTCTACCGCCGCAAACAACTCCCGTGCACGTTCGCCTTTTCCCGTCCCTATAAATTAATTGGGAGGGGGTGGGTGGGAGGAGGGGAGCTTTCGCGGCCGGATTCATTAGCGGGCCGCCTCAATTCCGTTTTCAACCGCTATTTATTCGCTAAAATTTTCGCCCAATTTGCCATTTAGTCATTTGATTATCCGGTGTCCGAAGATGAGGGTTCCGGCGGACCTTCGAAACGTCGTAATATTTTATTTTTCGCTTCTTCTGTACCCTTTCTCTGGTTTGGTCTTTTCCTACAGCGGTTTCGGCTGTTCGCAATCTTCAGTAGTAATACTAGTCTGGTGAGGCGTCCCATGTCCCAGAGTGACTCACCACAATTGTACTATTACTGAAGTTGGCGAGCGGCCGATATCGGTCTAGGAAGACACCAAACCGAGCGATAGGAGACAGAAGAACGCGAAAACTACAGTATTCCAACAACAAACCAGGTATTCCAAACTAGTCATAATGTTTGTATTCTACTAAGATGAAACAAGGTCATATGGATTCATCTAATTCAGGTAACGCACCAATTTGGAGATAATTTTTATAATAAAATTCTTGTATTTTCTGTATATTTTACAGAAACGGGAAAGAAATAACGCGCCTGCCTGCTGTAGCAAGGTAAACAGGTACAGGCCAATGGGACGGATAAACTAGATTGTTCTCGCATTTATTAAAACGACAACTCGAGCGTCACTAAATTGTAAGCTTCACTCTCCGATTTCAATTATAGGACGAAATATAAAGCGCGGCCTCGATATTAAAAGCGACCGCGGTAGAACCGGTAGAGAGCTGTTTAAAATTCTTAATGAACCGAAAGATTAAGGCTAAAAAATGTTTAAACTTATAGATTGTATATTTAATTATATTCATCCTCGCAAATCGTGCCATACGCAAAAGGGTTAATAAGTAATTGTTAATTATTTAGATTGACAAAACCCGTCAAATGAACAGATCTGATTTTATTATTTCAGCTTATGTTTTACTTTATTAGCAAAGTTTTCAGGCAAATATGTGAATGTGTGTTATTACTACTCCTAATGGAATTGAGGACCAAAATTATTATTCTTTCTTAGTAATTAAAACACAGTTTTATATGTCGATTATTTTAACGCATTTAATTTTTTCTATCTTACCGTTCTACGATTTTGCTATTTCTGCACAATGATTGAGATTTCAAAATATACGACGGTAGTTGTAATAAGGAGAAGCAGTCATTAGTTGTTCAGGGCGGTAGGGTGGAGGAGGTAGCTCTCTCTCCCTTTCTCTCTCTCTCTCTATAGAGGTAAGATGGAGTGAGTGGGGGAGGGATAATGCAGGTGTCGCCCTGTTAGGAGGGAGCCGGGCTCATAAAACGGAGGGGTAAGACCCTGCGGAGACGTATCGGCGACGGCCCTAAGCCGGCCGGTCCGACCCCGAAACATGTCCGAACATGTTGCGCCCGCTATTCCCCCTCCGCCTATTTGTATGCGCTCCCATGCCCCACCTGCCTGCTGTCCCTTCCACACTCCACCCCGCAAGAACCGGATACACAACAACCGTACTCCTTTTCAGACGTGGACACACTCCCAATTCTTACGCTCTCTCTCTCTCGCTCTCTCTCTCTCTCTCTCTCTCTCTCTCTCTCTCTCTCTCTCTCTCTCTCTCTCTCTCTCTCTCTCTCTCTCTCTCTCTCTCTCTCTCTCTCTCTCTCTCTCTCTCTCTCTCTCTCTCTCTCTCTCTCTCTCTCTCTCTCTCTCTCTCTCTCTCTCTCTCTCTCTCTCTCTCTCCCTCTCCCCCCCTCCCTCTCCCTCCCTCTCTCTCCCTCCGCCGGCATTAAATTCGGCCTGCGCAAGTCGAATTCGAAGAACTAATTTGAATAACAATGAAAGCGAGTTAACTAACAATGAACATATAGTTAGTTATTCGCGACTAAAATAAACGAGACGTAATTCTTAACATTTCACTGCCGCTGACTGTCTGTCGATCAAAATCTAAAATTGTACTGAATATATATATATATATATATATATATATATATATATATATATATATATACACATACATACATTTAATATAATAAAGAGCCTCCCCTCTTTGGCTCCCTACTCTTATTCTGCACAACAGCATTTTATAAGCAAATTCGATGCTCTCGATATTTTCGCCTTAAATGAAGTTGATAGCAAAAACTGAATAGAAATAGTATCAGCACACAGAAATCTGCCTTTCAGCTAGTAACCCTCAAGTGACAAAATGCATTTATGGAGTTCAACCGTCCAACTATTTTATGAAATATCTCGGTTCATGATTCGATTCCAGCAGGCGTTTAATACCCGGTTAAGTAAAGGGATATCGAATTATTTTTATCGACGTTGTTTTTAGATTTGTAACAACAGTGTTAAGGTGCTTAAAAGCGCGATTATCCTGAATCGTTGATCGTTAGGAATTGGTCCGGTAAATGTGCAATTCGACATTATGTATTGCACGTGACATTGTTTAATAGCAAAGTATGTTTAAATATAAGTTTGTAAGAATTTAAATTACATATTTGAATTAGATAAACCAAATAATGTCAAGCTGTAATAATTTGGGTACTACTGAATTTGAAGTAATAACACGAGAGAATTCAGAAAAGATTAAAACGAGTACTTTAATCTGTACTGTTTCAAGAAATACATTTCGCCGAATCGCAAGCCACGAACTGAATAAATCAGAGGAGGGCACGCGGCATATTTCACCGCAAACCGTACAAATTATAACGTATCCTCGTGTCTAATTAAACATTTAATTAAATGCGTCCGCTTTATTATTAAGTTTTACTCGGAGGGGAACTGCTTACTCCCTTTGCCTTTTTGGGCTAAGTAAAGGATAAGCGGCGGGGGCGGTGGCGGTGGCAGCGGCGGAAAACATTTATAATATAAATAACATTTTGAGAACGTCCCGTTCCAGTTATTTAATTGCTTGTACGCCTTTTGGTTCCTGGAGAGTCTCATTGTTCATTGCCGCGGCTTGGTTGAAGCTGTCTTAACTTTTAGTCTAAACAAAGGGCTGCCCCTCTGGCGGGCTCCCGCCCCTGCTTCTGCCCCGCTATCGGTGTCAAATTAACCGGTAGAAGTCTCAACCCCCTCCCCCTCCCTCCAGCCGTTCTCCCACCTATTCCAGCCCTCTTTCGGTCTCCCTTTCTGTCCTTGTAGAATTTAAAGAGGGGCGAAAACCTGTGGCGGCGGCACTGTCCGGCACATGCTCAGCACCATAGGTTTCCGCTTACTCCCTTTTATCGGATTCCACTCCCTTCTGGACTGTTCAACTTAAACCTCACGTCCTCTTGATTTATTTTTTGAGGCTGCGTTACACGGACATTACGCTGAAACTAGTTATAATTATAATCAATTACAATTTTAAGAAACTTCGGTTAGTGCATTAACCGACTGCTACTGAGATCCAAGTCCGACTTGTTGTTGAAATGAAGGTAAGCTCCGAAGAACTACAGAATATATTACGTTATTTCAATTTCGCGTACTGTATATCGTAATTCATATAATATTCGCATTTACTATTCGCTTCAGATAATCTGTTTTATTCTGTCACACGTTTGACTATGCCAATTGGCCAATCTGACTGAATTAGATGAGTGGAAAGGGACACTGATAGAAGAGCCCCGGTCGTGCACTGGTCAGGGTCACATGTGTAGCTAGCGAGTTGAAAATTTCAAACGGTCGGTTATTGAATTTTCCCCATCGAATATTATCCGCTGAACTGTTTGATATATACGCTCGGTGTATTTAAATAAATAAACGGCGGGGAAATCTCGGCCAAGTTAAATACGAAATAAACATCGGACTAATTTATAACCAGACCACCGACGGCGTACACAGATTGACCCGGTAATAATGATTGGTCTACCCTAAGGCGTTCAATTACCCCGGCGGAATGGCCAGCCAAACGTGTAATTAATTGAATGCAAAAACTTTCATATTTATCGCCGAGAACAATTACATCGTTTGTGATTGTTCCGCGAATTTGCTTTTATCGGTTTATTTTCGCGGAAATAATGAACGAAAAAAGTTTCCTTCTCGTCGCTGCTGGAGGGAGCCGCCTTAAATCTAATTATACGCAATTGGTGGCGACTCTTTTGAATAAAAAACTTATTTAAATAGGCGTAGATGCACATCCCCTTTCCAGAAATAACTGAGATATTATTACCGGTATTTCTGTGCGGATTTAACTCTTTATAATAACAATCGTTTTAATGCGATTACACCATGTTCAACTGCGCTTATATTTATTATAGTTTCGTATACTAAATTTAATTTAATACAAGGGTTCTCACGCAAATCCCTAAGAATTAAATTTATTACTTTAATAATAATAATTAAACTTTAATAATTAAAATTATTAGCGGCCACTTCTATGTATATTTCCCAGCAGATATTTTTCAGTGAAGTTGTATTGCATTCCATACCGTCCATCTGGCCTGTATGTATCTTAGCTAAACATATATATATATATATATATATATATATATATATATATATATATATATATATATAGGTGCAGTGTAAGGACAGTGCATTTATTACCGCCGTCTAAACAAAGATCTACAGAATTCGGCGGTGAATTCATGAATTAGTGCCGCATGGCCAATTTAAGCCCGGGCGTCTATTACCGTTAATTCTTTAAATGTGCTCCTTGAGCGTGTGTGTGTGTGTGTTTGTCCGTAAGGTAAATGATGTTTTAAATTACTTGCGGAGGGAGGAGACTTAACTATTTAAAGGAGGAGAGAAAACGCCGACCCGGGCGTGTCCATTTGTTTTAACAACTGCTCAAGTAACTCCCCGAAAAGTAGATTTGGCGCCGTGGAGTGAGTCTTAATTATTTTAAGGGGAAACTACCCGGCGAAGAAGAAGAAGCAGGAGGAGGATGAGGAGGAGGTTTGGGATGGTGGGGGGGGGTGAAGCCGGGCCCGATATTCAAGACCCGAATTTTAAGCGCGGGTCGCTGTATCGAACTTCCGCTGGGTTTAGGTTGTTAGCATCCGGTTTTAAACTGTTTTTTTTTAAAGAAAAAGAAACAACTGCTTAATGGATCACCGATTGGGAGAGCGATTCTGCATTTCCCGCATCGTCTGGGAAAATCCGGTTCTTAATAACAGGAAAATCTGAATGAATTAATAATAAAATTACAGAGAAACCGTAACAATTATAAGTATCTACGTAATTCTAAAATATTAGCCTGTCTAGCATTTTAATAAATACTACTATATAATTAATGGTACGTTATTTATCTATAATATACCTAAACATAGAATTCTGCTAAAGTAATTTCGTTTCTTTAATTTTTGTTTCAATTATTCCTGTCAAAACTATTTGAACTTTTATTTTATGGATTCAAATGCAACGTCGGTGAGTCCGCGTATCGGTTTCTTATACTCCTATTCTTCCTACTTGTGAAACTCCGCTGGCGGGGCCAAAATAATAATTGATTATTGGCCAACTAACGAAATAATGAATACGCTCTTATGAATTTTCAGGACGTCAGCGTTGGATACGGGGGAGGAAAACCGACTCCTTCCTCTCCTTTCGGCGTCGGTCCTTTAGATGTGGCCGTCCGCTCGACCGGTCTCAGTATTATTAATAGTTTCGGATCGACACATCAGAAGCCTGTTTACACTTCTTTGATCCGCTCCATTCTTCTTCACGATGGACATACAGATGAAGCGTTTATGTAACGCTTAAATAAACTCAATTCTCTTTGTAAACCAGTGTGCAGAAACCAATTATTCTTCGGATAAACAACACCCATTATATATTCAACAGCGAAGGAAATAGAAACGTAACCCGTTACAAAGTTCCGGTTGTTTTTCAGCATTGTGTTTACTCGTGGCCCTTCTGTTTTTGTTCCCAGTTAATTCTACCATTTCGAATTCTGATAACGCGGTCACAAAATCTTTTGGAATGGATAAATTGAAACTTCGTTTGAAATCAGAGTGTTCATAAATAAGAGATTAAATTATTTCAAACACAACCATATAGAGAATTTCGATTTGTGTATCGATATAATTATTTATCTATCAACTAAACTAAATTCAAACATTATCGACGGTAAATTATTTTCATTATTCCGTATCAATTTTATATTATGTTTATTATTTCAACTCAACCATAGAGAATGTAATGGCTAGATCGTGGTGATTGGTTACATTAACTGAGCTTACGAAAACAAATATTGTCAATTGATTGATATAGCGATTAATTCTACAGGCTATTACCTTGTAAAACATTACAAATAAAATTATCCATCAGTGATAATAAATTGTAAATAACGTAGAATGTTTTATAAATAGTATCTTTTAGATTTTTACTTATGAGGAAGATGATGTTATGATAGAGTTCGGTGTGAAATTTTCAGTGACGATATCATCGGAGCTAATATATTGACAATTTTGTAGGTTATTCGAAAATTATATTTGTCGCGAAGTAAAATCACGCGGAGGACGAATTTATTTCCTTCGTCCCTTTTAACATTTGGGATTTCATCGACCCGAATCGAAGGGCAATATTTTGACGATTAAAGAAAGTATTTTATTTTCAAACGAAGCGCACACGCAGGTGGCTCACCTCAGCGCGATAAGCCAATTCCCCCGACACTGGCAACCTCGGGCTGTATATCTCTGATCCGAAAAATAAATCCCTCTAATATTAGGCCGGAATGTAAATTTCCAACGTTTCCAAACTGAATTGATATCCGGGCCGGGAGTAAGTTGAGCCCCTCCACCCGATGAAAATTCGCCCCAGATACCTCCCAGGGTACGATGTTGGCACCGACGACAGACGATTTTCGATTAAATTTAATCCAGAACTTTAACCAACCGAGTTTTTGTTTAAAACACCCATCTCTGGAAGTTTAAACGGACACGAATCGGCCGGTTAGTAGTCAAGAACGTTAATCACGTGATTTTCCGTATAAAGCGGAAATAATTTCCGTCGTTGCCCGAAATTTCATATACACGTGAAATTCACCGGCCTTAAATTCACAAAGCGGTAATATGTCGTATATATAATGCGGATATTGTAATAACGGGAAATTTATTTACGGAGTAGCGTACCGTAATTAACACGCATCCGTGAGACGTCCGCACCACACGCGTACACTTCCGCCCAACGCTTTACTGAAACTTTTACTGAATCGCTGCGAGAACAATGAAAATAGTTTCGTCCTCCACATATAAGTTGAAAGTTGAAATCAGTACAAGGAGCACAACGGAAGTTCGACAAATTGCTCAAGGACTGCTTTTGTACAAAACCATGCTATATGACATATGTATTTCAATTATTAATGTTTACACAAACGTATGCGCACCTTTGAGAATTGTGAACAAATGTTTTATGTGAAACGTCTGTCCGGTTCAAAATGTGGGATAAGGAAGAGGGTACTAAACTGAGGGATTGTCACCTAATAGTTGTAAGGGTACCCCGCACCAAGAAAACCGCACCCCCCCCCCCGCTTCTTCGAATTTCGTCCGCACAGCGGCTCGTTCAGTTCTTTCCTGGAAATACGCCCTTTAATATTGAACGGGGGTTTGGGAGCGACGTCGTGGGCCGGCCTGAATTATTCGTAGGGTCCTCTTCTGAACATTTTCATACGTCCTGTTTAAAGCCCTCTTAGTGAAAGGAAAGTTTTTAAGCTCTTTCGCTTCTCAATCTTGGCCGTGAAGAAAGTTTTTGCAGAACCCTCATCCCCCTCGGCCGCCTTTGCCCCATCCCACCGGCTTTTTGAAGGGTGGCCACCCCCTCAACCGCGCTGTTCGAGCCCCTTTTTTACTTCCTCCGCCTCCTTCTAGAGCCGACTCGGTTTACTTTTCGGCGAAGTGGTTCGGGGTTTGGACCAGTTTAATGTTCCGCGAATTTATATTCCGGGTGGAAATTATCAATGTATTTATATAGCGCGGCGCGTTCGATACTAAACCCGCAAATTTCCTCCGCTTTCCTATTACGAATGCTGGATTACTCGTCATTGCACAAATAAAGTTATAATAATACTTTTTACACATACGTCTGCCAAAGACTTAAAAATATCTATTAAACATAAATACCTGTACCCCCCAATTGTTCTTGTATTTTGGTGTATAATTTATTGATAAAGTACAAAACAAATATAATTACTTTATATAAAACCCGAGCGACTTTTCTGTCCCCCCTCCGATGTTTTCCGGGTTATGCAGATACGCTTTGAACCCATTGGAGTCACTCCTCGCGGGGTGTACCACCCTAGAGTCAAAACAAATATTTGATGCCTATAAATTAATTCCATTCGCTCGTGGCATAATTAAGATAAATATATTTAAGGATTGATTAATGTATTAATGAAACGACAAACGGGATTAAATAAATTACGTAAATTAGAGATATTCTGAAATTATATAAAGTAGAATTTATATATAAAAGAAGGAATATTTGTCGTAATTTTAGGTGTTCATCCCAGTATTAAAGGATAGGGAAAATCTAGAGCTGGCTGAGGACAGTGAGAGTTATTTGTGAGGGCTGACCGGTTGGAGTAGTGTAAATTGAGGCCGGGTGAGACAATAAAAACGGAGCTGATGGGCGAACTGCGTTAGCCCAGGTGATCCCCCACGCCTCAATCAGACGCCTGCCCGACAGGCCATACCATCCCTCTCACCCTCTCTCTCTCTCTCTATCTCTCTCTCTCCCTCTCTCTCCCTACCTCTCTCTCTCCCTCTACCAACTCCAACTCCCACCCCCACTCCCGCTCCCACCACCACCACCACCACCACCACCAACTCCAACCTCCATCCTCTGGCCCAGAAACAGCCTCCGAAACCAGTGAGCCCCCGCGAGGTCAACCTTTTCTTTCGCCCACCACTTCCGACTTGCCACGACAAACGGATTGTCCCCCGTCCTTTTTTCCTATATTTCATTGCTTCGGGATTTGATAAGGCTGCCCCGAAGGTTAAATAATAGGAGATAAATACGACGAGTGGTAAGGGATTTGCCAGAGGTGGGATATCTGACTCTATATTTCAGCAACGAACATAATAAGAAAGTTATCTAGTTTGAGGGTTTGGAATGCCGTCTCGGGCTTCCCGTTCATCGGTCTCCTCTTGAAAGTGATAATATATAAGAGGAAAATAATAATTCTGCTGTTAATAACGTATTATTAAATATTAATAATGGTAAGATTATACGAGATACGAAATAAACTATGGGAGGATTAATTTTTAAATTACGTAATTAACGTTAACTGTTTGGAACAATTAACAATTACGCCCACTTGCGATCATCATACTATCATACTATTCGTGCGTAGAGAAATATTTGGAACGGTCTTAGGTTTATAGCAATAAATAGTAGCATCACATTGTAGGGCATAATATATTAAAGTATGAGGCGTATGCAGTTTCTATTATAAATTGCTTTCTCTCGGCATTTGGGATAGAGAAGGAGTGGCGCTTTGCAGCTGCGGGAGGAGCGATGTTTTAGAATATTGCCGGGCTCCATTTCAACTACACGTGGCGTCAATTTTATTTACCATATTAAAATTGAACAATATCGTCCATATCAGCACCTCGTGTACAAATATATACGCACGTAGCGAATTTGTATTTTTGAACTGATTTATACTATTTAAAAATAATTAAAGCGGTAAAAGTTTATACAAGAAATTAATAAAAATATCATATAATTGCTTCTCTAATTTCATATTTTTGAATAACATGTTATTCTTTATATATAAAGTAAAAAATTTCAGTTTGGTAACGAATAAAACATTTATGACTATAATTTGTTATACATCAATGCTAATGATGCTAAGCATCAATATTTAAATCAATATTGGTATATTGATACCAGTCCTTGGTTTAAACTACTTAAGATATTTTTAAAAAACCATCTATGACGCTATAGATGACGCTCAATGTTACTATGTCTTTTGTAGCAAATTATTGATTTAGAATATTCGTTATTTATTAACTCGCTCAACCGATTCGTGCGGAGGGAATGTATGCGTGTGAGTGTGTCTGTGTGTGTGTGTATACTCCATGAGGAGTCCCGTGACGAATTAGTACCCTCATTAGTATATCCATCTCCTCCATAAGGAGGTATCGCTCTTGTTCTAATTACTCGGCTGGTACCAGCTATTAGGCCGTCTCGGATTCTGGCCCCCGAACGCTCCCCCGGAATTAGAGCCCTCCCTTATGCCAGTCATAACTTATAATTATATCTTTAACACCCTCCAACGACGTCGGCCTATCGTCCAGGTGAAATACGGCAAAGTTGTGATGCAACTATCAAATTCCCGAATAGGAACCGCGACAAGAATACACAATGTCTGTTATCGACTTAATTATGTTCTTGTACAATCATGATTATGCCGTACAGGATACGAATGCAGAAATTCGCCATCCTGTTCAAGTAACCACGAGCAAACAAATAACCAAGGCCAGCCAATCGATTCGAAGAAAGATAGACGTAATTCATAAAATTCGTAACGGTCGATCATTTTATACTAGAAAATCGCTGTATGTCAGTCATATTTGCGAAATGAATGAACTTAAGCGTAGGTAAGTATAATCTTGCACCACTCCCCGCTGTAAGTCAAGTTCGGGGTAAGCAACAGAATATGCGGTGGGAAATTGAATTATTAAGCCCACAGTCCGGATCTGTTCCATCTTAACTTCCGCATCTTTGGTCCGCAGGAACGTGGTCTCAAATTGGGGCGTTTCACTTAAGGAGGCCGCAGTGATGGAGCCCATTCGACATTTTACTGGTTATACATAAGCCACACCTTTGTTATGAACTAGCAAAACAGGTATGTCTAAATGCTTAATTGCCATAAACTGTTCCAAGTAACAGTTTGTATAATTTATATGAGGTACTGAGGTATTTGACGTAAAACAAAAGCGTTATTTTCATCCGAATTTTCTCTTCATTAATATGAACCGGCTAAAGAACTATCAATATTTTCGTAATTTCTTTGGAAATTGCTCGCCTGTTTATATTTTTCCGAAAAGTCTAAAAGCGATTTCCATTTCTAATGTTTTTTCGTTTTATATTTAAGCCAACAACTTCACTCGGCTTTCGCGGTAAAGCTAACGGGATATAAAATGCAAATAAAACACTTCGGGAATGGCTCCCTGTCTGACCATTAAATGCAAGTCCAAGGTCAGAATTTGGAATCCGTTAAATCGTTATTTGCCCGAGGGGCTGTGAATATTCATATTGTGCGAGTTGAAGAAAATGCGAGCGGAAAATATGAGCGGAGGAGCATTTCCCTAAGGCTGCCGAGAGTTCAAATTAAACGCTTCTCCGGAAATAAGGCATCGATAAAATGGAGTAAATAGAGCGTCTAACAAATTCATTCTATCGGCATACTGGATGTAAAATATAACTTTAACTGAACCCTTCCCTCTAAATTCTGCTTATAAAATTGGAATATTCGAAACAAGATTGCCAAATGTAAAAATCACTATACCAGGAAGTGAACCCAGCAAACTTGTTTTGAATAATCAAAAATGTGTTTTAATTCGGAAAATTACGTGCTGTCTTCTTCTCTCAGATTCAGTCAGGAAAGTATCACCATTGGGTGATTTCTTCACCATGATAACAATGTCCGGACAATACAAGATTGTTGATTGTACAATGAAAACATTTAAAAAAAGGATATTAGTGCACCATAAGCCGGTCAGGGGTTGGTTGTGAATAGATGGAATTCGGAGTTATGCGAGACCGGAACGGGCCCGGAAATGTGGGGTTGAGGACAGAAGACGTCTTGCCGGACGATGGGGGTCGGCGATTAGCCGATGCGACAGCGGGGGCTTAAATGGGGCAGAAGTGTCGAGTTGGAATTGGGCGGAGGGGGGGGGCGGAGATGGTGAGTTGTTCGCCCTTCTGAAGAACACTCCACCGTATCGGCCCAGGGGCCAAACTTAAACTTACTCAAACCCCCGTCGCTATCTGAGCGTTTCTTGCCCGGTATATCTGGACCCGGGGACTTTACCGACTCGCCGATTCGAAACGTACCCATTCCGCGGAAGGACTTCTAACCCAACGAGCGCTCCGTTTCTACTCCGACTTATCGACAACTTTGTTGTTCCGAATCCTGTATTTCAGACTGGTATAATTATAAAATAATCAAATTTGCGCTTCTCAGCCAGTTGCTCATAAGAAGAGTACATGGCAGATAGAAACTGGGCATTAACGTTTACGGAATGGCTTATCAGATGCATAAACGCGTAAGTATCTTCCGGCGGGATAATACTAACGGTGGCGATAAACCGAAATAGGTTTTGTTTAAAAGCGTATCACAAAAATCTCTTATAAACAAATTGAGACCGTTCGTGGAAACGTGCCGGTCGTCACTTAGACCGGTCAAGGAGGAATCTTCGTTTTTAAACACTCGCGGACACCTAACAGATACCTTAATTTAAAGTAACAAACAGAAGTTATAATTAACGAGATATAACAAACTTTATAACGGAGTCAAAGCAGAGAACAAAGTTTCAGAAGCTTGTTAACCTTCCTTCAAGGTGCATTGACTTGACAATAGTATGGTACAGTGTTCCTGAGGTAAAATTTGACGTCCATTTCTCATAATATAGTCAATAAGAGATTTGTTATCGTGTTACCATTTTGAATAAATCGATTTTGTATCATCAGCTTTCGATATATAAGATCCCCTCTTATACCTCTCATGTATTTATTCGCTGTTGAAATAATATCTATAACCAAGTCGTTTATAGTTGAGGGCGTTTATAGGTTAGCGGAATATAACAAGAAATTGACTCGGTGTGTGTCCCTGAGTGGGACACTGACGATAGAACCAGTTAGAGTTCGGACACGTCGCAAGCAGACCACGCCCAGGGGAGCAGAACATCAGTGGCTGGGGGAATAAGCCTCTCTACCGGAGCTCGATCATGTTTTCTCCGAAAATCATCCTCAAGGAAGGATCTCGGACAAATTGTGGTTGAAAACCTGGCGCTAGATTTTCTAATCCCCCCACAGCCTCGCACGATCTTACCGGAAGTTGGCGATAATTCCAACTCCCTAATAGGGATTTGGTCAGTGAATAAACATTGACTACGAACGAATTTTAAGGTCGTGGGTGGAAATATTAAGTCGGTAATATTCATCCGAACGGAAAAAGATAAAATAACCATCGAGGGACCATTCTAGTAATATCTGCCTTTTCAATTCCCCTCAAGAAAGGGAACGCGACTGCTAATGTACATCTTTATCCGGTATAACGAGTGGAGTCGGTGATATGGTTGGGTGTGTAATATAGAGGAGTGTTGGGTCGGTTGTGGATGATGATTGGTGGTGCTCGGTGGTGTGATGTGCTGTTAAGTGTAGTGTGACTGTGAGAGCCGCCGGCCAGATCCATTTGGTGGGGCCCGCTTTGTGCCCGCCCGCTGCTCACTCCTCGCTCTCTCGCTCTCTCGCTCCCTCTCTCCCTCTCTCTCTCTCTCTCTCTCTCTCTCTCTCGCTCTCCTCGTCACGCTCTCCTCTCCTCACCCTCTACTCACTCAAACCCCCGCACCCGCATCCGCACCCACTAAATTATCGCGACCCCTCATACACGCTCCGAAAAGGACACCGAATTACGAAAATTTTCAGTGGCGCCGCCGGTACAAACTCAAAATCAAAATGAATTTTCCCCGCCGGCTATAGTCAGTAACAATTAATCCGTAACACACAGAATATTCAACTTTGCGTTGACATAATTGCAACCATTGAAAATAAGGCGTCGAATAATTCCGAAGGAAAAACTGGCAGTTGTGGTAGTAAAAAAATAGCGTCGGAATTAGTTTTGAGGAAGCCGCGAGCTTCACCGATCGAGACTGGAAATTAGCGACAGTTTTTTTTTAATTCCGGTTTTGCGGTGCATCTCCGGCATTTGGTCGTCCGCGGCGGTACCCGCGCCTCGGCAGAATTGGGTCCGAACCATAAATCTCTTCGCATTTTATTATTTACATTATGACGGCCCACTTGGTATTCATGGCGGGGCCATTACCTGCCCGGTTGGGAGCCGCTCGGATCTCTGAGAGGGGCCCGGGCCCGACCGTCAAACGGCGAAACGCCGAGGCCGCTTCCTCCGACTCAGGAATTTATATTCAGTTTCTCCCAGCGGCGCAGCAGATCTCCCTCTCTTTCCTCCCCCCCCCTCCCCCTCCATCTCACTCTCTGTCTCTCTCTCACTCCCCCAAACTGGAAATATTAACCGCCCGCACCCCCCCCCCCATTGCCGCCAGACTTTAATATGTCCGACCGCTAAGCCCGAGGAATGTGATACGGTTTTGTTCATTGCTCATAAGAAGATGGGGCGCGGGCGGGCCCACTCCTCACTCGGAGCCCTCCAGTAGTAATTACGAGTCGATCGTAAATATGGACGCAAATAAGGATTAACGTAATTTATTATTATTATTATTCTGCAGAAATATTCGTGTAATAAATGAAAATTACAATGGCGCGTACCAGGTTCGTTTTTGACTTGTCTTATTACCCATTTGATAACATTCCCGACTTCTTCCTCAGTTTAATTACTTACCATTCATTAAACAAGTAACGCAAGTCACGGACGTTTTATCTGACTAGGCTATTACACTACAGTTTGAATTGTAAATAATAAATACTTAATCGTATTATTAAGAAAATAATTATTACGTATAGTTAAAAATGTATCGGTTGAAGAGAAAAAAATGAATGACTCAGTTAGTAAATGGCAGTTTGTTTGATGGACATTTTCCGTACAAGCTTTGACAACAATTATTGTTTATTTGTACAGATATTTAAATTTATATATCATACAATTTCTTGTGGGGGGGGGGCGGATTTGGTGGGTCGGAAACTAGCCGAGACTGAGAGACAAGTTGTCGGTGGGAGGTCGACCCGACCGCTTGTTTATCTGAAGGCGGGATCTGTGTCCGCCCCCGACCATCCCTTAACTTATCAACGGGCCTAAATTCCCCCCCCCCCACCCCCCGGTTCTAGCCATCTGAAGCGAGAGCCAGAGGGATGACTGGGGTCGAGTGCATCAATATGTCATTGTGCCCTTATCCGGCCCAATCCTGGGCCGGGACCATCGAATTTCAATGAAAGCCGGTCTTTTGTCGATAGCGCCGCCAAAAATGCCTCCTAACAGTTTGCCTATGAGCTTTTACCGATAGGATACACCAGAGCCAGTTCATCGTACAGTTCCACAACAAACAATTCTTATTTAAAACGAATCGTAAATAACTTGGCAACAATAATAACTATTTATGTGAAAACAGGATATTTAACTTCTGAGCCAATATGAGCGGAATTTAGATGATATCGAGGGAATGACCAATTTCATTTAATGGAGTTCGCATAAGGGATTATCGCAGTTTTCCTTCTCTCTTCTCTGTTCAAATTCCCCTTCTCGAATATGTTTTCTGTACTTAAAGAGATTTTAGTCAGTATTATATTTCTGGGCCTATTTAACCCGATATTGGATAGAATCGGTTTTCCGAACGGATAGATCTAAATTCCACGATTTGGAAGGGAAGTGGTAGAACGCCCCTGGGCCCTGTTTTCAATTCCCCCATCTTCTGTCGGAGGGGTCGCGCTACCCACCTGTAAACGGCGTGAGGTGACTAGGGCCTTCTTTTATCGCTCTCCCTTAATGTGTCACTTGTGCTTCAAACCCGATTCGGAGAAGGCGCACATTAAAGAATAGGCCGTATGTCTAGGTTTGGAGAAACATCATCTACAGAAACTTGCATATCGTACATACCGTGGATTAAAAAAAAATAAATTATTCTACCCATTATTGTATCGATGATGCGGCAAAATGAATGTCAACAATGGGCCAGCTGTCTAAATAACATTGCTCAGTAACTTTCTTTTTTTAGATTTTCATGCCGGAATATTCATTAAGAACAATATGAATATAGTGAATTGTTTCGGATTCCGCCATATTTCAGTTTATTAGCCTTTTGTTGACTGGAATATGAGTTAAAATTTATATTTCCATAGATGAAAGGCCTTCTTTTCAATGTAGAATTAATATTCATGATTCTGTTTTCATATTTAAAGGACAACCTATACCCCTGTATGAGTCGTATATAATATTTTTTTTAAAAAAAGTATAACTCTGTACATTTCAATGTACATTTTCCCTAATCCGACTCCGGGTCGGGAAAACAGGATATTTCTTATAAAAGCATGACGTTCACTACATGTCAACTGACTGTATTGGAATAATTATTATATAACTAAAATTAATTCTTCTGAATCGAAAATTTATAGGTTGATTTCTGTTTTTCGTCTGTAACTATTCATTTTTTCTGATATATTCCTGCGATTAGATGTTAACGTTCGTATATAATTTGCAATTACTGCAAAAGTTAGCTCGCGGTTAGAATCCAGAACTCTCATTAATATATAACAAAATATACGCCACTTATTGGTTGTAAATAATAAATTAACCAATTTGACTCACACTGTAGGACCATTCCAGCACATCTACCTACGTGCGATGGCCTGATTCCAGATCCGCCTCTCTTATCTAATAATTAAATCGGTTCAAATAAATCTAGAATATTTGGCAGATTCGGTTTTGAAACAATACAGTATCCAGGGACCGGGGTAGAAAATCGAGAGTCGGCTAACTGAATGTCTATTAACCGAAGGGGTTGATGGTGGTGGGCGGGGCGGGGCGGGGAATGATCCATTGTGCCTGGAGCATTGTGGGAATGTCGGCACTAAATATACGGGCGCTACTCGGAGCGGATAGTTTTAAACAATCCGTATGATAATAGTGGGCGGCCGAGTGTTTGACCCAATTAGGTTGATGCCGAGAGCGAGCCCTACCCCAGCACGCTATTAAAACTGCATAAATCTCTGGCGGACAGTTCGAGCCGCCGAAAAACGGCCCCGTCCCCATTAGTAGCCCCCGCCGCCGGCCAAAGCTCCCTAATTAGCGACGTTTGAATTCACGGCTAAACCACTCCGACGAAACGCGAGAGAGAAAAAAAGAGAAAGAATCGGATGTTGTGAGGGCGCATGCCTCTAGGTCCGGTTCGACCGTTCGGTCCCTTCCGAATGCTCCCAGTTATAAAACCGAACAGAAGTCTCGAGGAAGGACGGCCGTCATTTTTTATTACAACTTTTTATTTATACTTGAACACGCAGTACAGACGACGACACCTAAAAATTATAGGCCGGTTGGTTTCTTGATAATTAAAACGAAAATGATATAGCGATGTTGCATCGTTCTTGTGTCATCGGGAGAATACTTTTATTAACATTGTAAAATCTAAAGAAATATTGTGCACGTAATATATACATCAGAATTTGGATCCTCCAGCCATGCGGGGCTTCTGCGCTTTTTAAATTTTTAATACGAACTCGAATAATATTCGATTTAAAATGAAATGCCTCGTTACGTTGTTTTCTCTCCCTCGCTATAATCCTCGCAATATCCTAACTCGCGAGAATTATACCGAAGGGAAGAGTGGCTTTTTGGCAGTTAAATTTCAAAGGTGGAATCGTTTCTGGTAGCCGGTGATGGTCGGACAGAGTAGAGTATATCGTGAGGAGAGGAAAGTGAGTTTTTACAGGAGGGCGTCCCGGGGGAAATTGTTAACTCGGGCTCCATTTCCGGGCCGATACTCGCACGCCGATCGTTATTCGCCCTGATTTCGGTCCAGTACCGCCTTCGCCGAGAACTCTTCATTTCCTCGATTTCGGAAAACATTTCTCGCGCGGTGAAATTCTCCACTCGGCCCCAAATTATAACCGCAGCGAGTTTATTCGACGGGAATGCAAAGCTACAAAAGGGGCGGCAATAAATAGAATGTATTTCCAGTGGGCGAAATGACGCGGGCGAAGTACGGATTTCCAAAATGATTAATGACGTCGATACCGAGCGTTTGTAACGCCTACGAATTGTCCGATAACTGAATGAGAGCCCTGACAAATAATGACCGATGCGACAGTTTGTAATCGAAAATATATCGGGCGGCGACGGTGTAATTTCTAATTTTTGATTCAACCGAATTACCGGGGCGACGTAGGAAGTGATTGGAATGCAATTAATTCAAAGACCAGCCAACAAGCGGAACGGGGATTTAGTGGAGGGGAAATGGTCGGGGGCCGGGCTGGAAAAGGGCAAAGGGACTTAGAGCACTTACTCAGGTTAAGTCTAAATTATGTGTAATAAAACAAAACCCTCTGTTGGCTCTAGAGCTACTAAAGGTTTTTGCTACACCTGAGCTACCCTTTTGCCGATTGAAGATCTCCGGCTCGGCGCCGATTCCTGGCGAATTTCTTTCGAAAATTTAATATTTTATTCGCCCGAATTATGATACCTTAATTGATAGCTAAACTGATAAACCGAATAGACGCATTTAGCAATCCGTCGATGTTTATTTAGGCCTATCAAATATTTATAGCTCCTAAGTCAATATAAACATTTGATTTAACTGTCCCCAGACTATTGGATCTCGCGCAGCTAACATCGAGGGCCAACCCATCGGTCATGCTAGGAGTATACTTAATTGATTTGTCCTCTTATTTTCGCGGTGTAACAGAAATTAATTAACTCACAATTTAATTAGTCGGTGCAAATTAGGCCCCCCGTCCCAGTTATGTTTCAGCTCCAACGCTGGTTATAGGTCAAGATGCCAATTGGGCAGAGATTAACCAGAAACAATGACATAATTAACATGTAATCGATATGAAAACTGAACGGGCACGAGACATACAACTAGGGAATGTATATTTTATCGGAGCTAATGTAATACTTAGTCCTGATTCCAAGGGCTCTTCTGACTTGAGATCATTTGAATTCCCAATAGAGGCTCGAATCTCCGATAGTCAATTGGAACGCCGTTCAGTGTGAAGGGGGGGCGGGCGGTATTATTGCTTCGGCCGCCGGTTTCAACTTAACCGGCGAGGCCCAACCTAATTTCGTTCCAAAAGGATTTTATACTCCTCCGGAACTTGTCTAATTAGTTAATTTCCTGGAATTAAGGTATCGGGTTTCCCGGGAAATCGAAAATACCAGGCTATTCGAAACCAGTCAATCTGTGAACCAACCACCGTACTAGATGATTTTCCCCACGATTTTGGCCGAGGGAGATTTTCCTCAAATTATCTTGAGAAAGTCATCGAATTATCTAATCAATAAAAAGAATGTCTTGTATATATCGCTAATAACCTAACCAATACGTTAACCAGGGACTAGTTCTTATACCTTCATCGTTACCTATTATAGAATAACAATCGTACACAAATTCAATATTGAGAAATTATTATACAGTATTATTATTACAAATTATTAGTACAGACGAATGAAATATATCCTAGTCAAGTGTATATTCTTCCAGTCATACATTATGTCCGGTTGAAAAGATAAATGGCTACTTTAGTACAGACAATTTATAAATATACTGATTAACAAATGTAAAATTGATCCAAAGCGTTGTGTGGATATACTCTAGTATTCAGAAAATATAATGAAGATAAGAAAAAGAAACCCTTTCAAATTGTAAAACATTCTCAGTTTACTTGATTTTAACAGCGCTATCGTCCAATTCAGTGCATAATAAAATTCCTTAGTTGGCCTAAATTTATACTAGCATTGTTTTTTAGCAGATGAACCATCGTGCATTAAAATTCGGGCGATTGTGCGATTTTAATGTTTCGCATTTTCTTTACGCGGAAATAAAGCGGCCGAAATTCATCGGGCGGCCCGTAATTTTTCGGCCTTTTCCTCCTCCTACTTTCTTCTTTCTCTTTCTTTGTCTTTGTTTTTCTTTTTAGTAATTCCGTTCCGCGACAGCGTTTCGCGTTGCCGGCTCGACAGCGCCGAGATCTCGCCGGGGACAGACGTAAAAAAAAAATGGCGGGCCGTAACAAGTTTTTCTTCTTCTTGGCAGCTGGAAGGGCGGACGCGGTCGTAGGTTGAGGACCGGCCTCTGATGACGTTTATACGACTGGAGCCAGTAATAAAACATAAACAGCGCCGATAGAGAAAGCGCTGCCTCTAAATCCGAGCGAACAATCAGTTTTTATAAGGCCGCGAGTCGCTCCAACGTTTGAAAGGAGGCGAGGATTTATTAAAAATCGTCGAGTCAAAATCTTATTATCACGAATTTTTGGGGAATTACTACCTCTGGCTGTTGGCCCAGTACACCGCTGACAAACTTGTCCCATTGTTGCGATAGTTAGATTAATATTTTTAATTTAAATCGTCATAGCGTAAAATTATTAGAACAACACGTTGCCGGATATATATCATAATCAATTTTTCGTAAACCTTATTTTCGATTCTTTAATCTGTCATACTATTATTTTCATATTGTGTTGTAATATTATTTTGGCAATTTGAAGGAGAAAACATTTAATTCCATGTCGAAAATTATATATATAACATGCCTTTCGATTAATCAATCGAGCAACCCCTTCGATAGCCCCTATCTAAGCAAAGCACAATGGATGCTCGTAAGTTGATTGTTCCTAAAATCCGCACCTAAGTCTGTGACCACTGCTTCCGTTGTTTAACAATTGCATGACATTTAGTTGCACAAAGACTTGTTAATTCTCCAATGTAAATAGGGCGGAGGGAGGGACCCAAACATTTAACCATACGGCCATAATTCTGGCTTATCTACATCAGCCAAATGATTACCTGAACGTGCTGCAGCACACGGTGTCCTATGGCAAACAATGATTAGATGTAAAAGCCCAGTTAATTGCTAATGTATACTAATACAAGATAATATATAAAATTTACTAAATAAACATCATCTTATTTCCATTTTCCTGATGGTATCGGACGGCCTCCACTTAACGGAATTAATAGCATATTTGTGTTCCGGCGTTTCGATTAAAAAATAATTCCACTCAAATTATGACTCAACCAATCATACTTTCTCTTAGCGGTATTTGTTCGGGAGCAAATATCGGTTATCTTTCTCGAGGCTTTGGTAGATATCACAATGTTTTTGCATTAGAAATGTTACTGAAAACAGATAGAAAAATTCTTGACAGATTTACACCAATTCTGATATAAAATGGCAGAAGTGAAAATTTTATTTAATGTGTTTCGTAATATATACTGATTCTTCGAATGATAAAAAAAATGGAACAGCCAATATCCTGGATATCGACTACAAGATATAAGAATAAATTGTCGATATTACAATGCGGTGTATACAAAACAACTTGCAAAACCTGCAAAGTATATACGATGTGTGCGAAGTATTAACCTACAGACAAAACAAACGAGTATAAATATTAGATGCAAGGAAAACATGAAAGGTAGGGTCGAAATACGCCAACCGCATCAGCCGTCTGGGCCAAGAGGCGGAGCACATAAATAACCGCCACCAACTTATACGTGCGGGCGGAGAGAAAATGCGGAAATTTTAAAAAACCATTACATCATTATCAATGAAAATATAAACTCTCAAAGAGAAGAGAAAACGCGCTAACCATAGATATTATAAACAATTTCCAAACGCTTTTTTGCGTATTTAATATTTTATCTATTATTTTAATTAGCTGGGCGAAACTGACGTTTTTGGACTGCGAAAGTGCGTGTAATATAATGCCGGTTAGCGACGTAGGGTGGAGGGGTTGAGCGTTGATTTCAGAGAGGGTTAATTTGAAACAATTTAGTTTTTCCGAAAGGCCGGTGTGTGTGTGTATGAGGGGGCACGGTCAAGCGGGGCCCACCAAATACCATTGGTAAAACCTACATTGTTAGAATGTTTACTTTGTAGGAGGGAGACCCCGGCTCCCGAAAGAAGATTGCGCCTCAAACCGTCATATATATTCAGCTCGCGGTCCCTCTGTCGGTTCAGTTTGCATTTTTAACTCAAAACGTGGCCCACATATTAATTAAACCTGGGTGGGGCGCCCACTCTGGCACAATTGGGCGCGCCTCTATGCGCCTGCCATGTCGATGCAACACCCCCCCCCTACCCCAACCCCCGACAGCAGCATTTATAACCCTTACATCTGTATCGTTTGAAAATAACGCCGGTTAATTACCCCCGTAATAGGCCGCTTTCGCCCCCTCTCCCCCCCCCGCTATTATGTAACGCTATTTATTAAAGACTGTCTACCTAAAAAAATCAATCGGAAACTGTATCCGCTATTATTATCAATATTAATTACAATAAAGGGCATGACGTAACCTGAACTAAGTAATTTGTATAACCTGATAGATTAATAGTAGTTTTTTATTGCTATAATTCGTATTCGAATAATCGAGTGTATAATGTTTTAACAGTGACTTCATTTCATCAAAACTGCTAGTGATTTTTTTTTTAAATATTCTACTGACGGAGGATTTTTAGGCCTTAAAGAAGGTCGTACAAAACAAAGAAGAAAGGTTATCGGGCGAGTGATAAATTTAATAATAATTAAATATTCGACCGGAAAATTCGGCGATATAAGAATAAAAATATTCTAGTCAATTAAAGCCTAAAGGAGGCACCGACAGTAATAAAAGTGAATTATTCTTCCATCAGTTCCGAATTCACTGGCCGCTATTCTGCGGGGAGCAGAAAAAAATACCGACCGCTTTCGGGAACTTTATATACTCTGCTCTCCCTGTAAATTATGATTCCATTTTAGGGAGGGGGGGGGCGGGCCGGTTCGCAAAAATATTAGAATAATTCGGGTTGATTGGACTCGGAACGAACATTATTGTTGGGAAGGATTTGGGGCGACCGGAGGGCGCAAGGGAGAGGCAATAAACTGGCTCCGCCCATTTATACTTCTGAATCATTTTCGATTATTGAATTTCAGAAAGCCAGAATTAAACCCGATAAATTAGAGGGCCGCCGCCGCCAGTCAGTTATTTAATATCGGAGAACTTTAAAGTCCCCGCTCCTTTTAATATGAGGTGCCAATGCCCGCCTCCGTCCTTCCTATTATGTTTATAACTTCGACTATATTACTATAAATGGGTTTACGAGTAAATTGTAGACGCCCAAGATTTACGAAAAAAACGTTGTGAGATTTAATTCCAACACGCAGTCCATGAAATAAAAAAACGTATACTTTCTTTTTAGTTTTGATAAATATTGAATTGAGAAACGCGAACAATTTTTCTCAGCTTTATTCCTTCCATAATTAACTGTACATGTTACAACGCTTGGTTCATAAATGTATTGGAAATTTACCCATTTATGTCCCTACGATATGCATCTTTGCACGACATTATCTATTCTTGGTCAGATGTGAAACGTTGTACGGATAGTTTTATATTAACCTGATATTATATAAATTATGCTCCGATCGTTTCAAATTATACTGAACTTTCATGCTAAATTCAATACATACGGTAAAATATGTTTGAGGGATGTTAGTACGGAAATCTTAATCCTGATTTTTCTTATAGCCCGTGTCACCCTCTTCTTCGGTCTCGGGGGAGGAGGCTTCAGGGTGGGAAAAAATGATTTCCTATCCGTTTTGCGATGGTTGTTTTGGTGTCGGGATGGCTAAAACAAATAGCCGGGGGTCGAGGAGGCGTTTTGCTTGGGTGGGCGACCGGCCCAGTCATATATCACGTTAATGAGAGCGAGGCACATGCCCAACCCCCCACCACACCACTGAACACCAACCCCTTACCCCTTACCCCTTACCCTCAACCCTTAACCAGTCACCGCCTCCTTAACCGACCACCTCCTTCTCTCTAATCGAGTAGATCCTTAAAACGGTTTCGCCTCTTCAGCCTAATACTAACTAAAATACATCCAATAATACGGTAGTATAAACATTTCTATAATGCCTACGTTACAATATTCTTACTTAAAATATATCACAAAAAAGCTTAAGCTCGTAAAAAAGTATCGTAAAAAAGTGTAAGACGTTTGTATCGCGTTTTTGTTTCATAATTCGTTAACAAGATTATGTGTAATTTTTTTCATTTTATGGACGGCGTCCCTCCTTGACGAAATAGGAAAGAAGCTCGGAGCATTGTTGAAAGGAGAATTCTCACCGCTAAAAAGTATACGACTGCCCCGATAAGCATCCCGATGGGCAAATGCAGACCTACAAGAGTGAGTTGGCATTAAAAGTTTTTTCCCGAACCTTTTATTATGCAAATCCTCCATATTTCATTCACCGCAATATTGGTAATACGGCTATAAAAACCATAACCCGAGTCCGTTCCACCCCCACCCACCACCCCCCGTCCGTTCCACCGGCACCACTATCCGCCCAACCAAAACCCTTTAGTCAATTACAAGGAGGGATTTCCATTCCGTCGGATATTTGTATTCAGGCTCTGGAATTCAAGGCCTTGGAGTAGGGCCCACTTTCATATCCTGGAACCAATTAAACGAATTGGCGATCATAAAAGAAGCCCCTACCCGACCGAATTGTTTGTTAATTAAAGTTCGACCGTTCTCAATTCCTTAAATACAATCTGATTCAGCCGAAATTCTGTTTGTTCAAATGTTAGTTCATTATTGGTTGGAAAAAGGGGCCGACGGAATTGAACCGGGTTTCAGAATCAGTTTTATCGGTTTTAATCAGTCTTTCATGAGGATATGCCCCGAATTTAAAAAGTCGCACGAAGAAACTTTATATTGCGTACGGATATCATTTTATTCACCCGCGTGAATTAAATTCATCCGATTTACATTCGATATCTTAGTGAAGTAATTACTCTTCGTTCAAATTAAATGAATTCCCTCTGTGTGGCTCCGGGTGGGAATGTCTTGGTCTTTCACCTACTTTTGACTATGACGTCAATTGATTGTGACGTCACATTGTTCAAACATCACAAACGCTGAGGAGTAATAGGGGCTTAAGATTCTAGCTGCTATCATTATCACCTTGTTATAATCATTATTGTTCAAGTTGTTGGGGTTCTCCTGCTTTATTGGAGATTTTATAGGTTTCAAATATATTCCGATTTAATAAAAAGATTCAATTAATTATGTACTGATACGATAGTAATTATTCTTGTGGTCCCCTACTGGGTTTTCATCACCATCGGATTGCAACAAAAGTTATGCTTTTAATCATTATAGGTCACATTGTTCCATCTGAATATACATTACTAGCATGATGCCCAATGAGAACGGAGGAAGCTCACATATTCAAAATTGTTATGTTTCTCGTTTTAAGTTCCACCACACCGGTGTGTAGAGGACTCGAAAATATAACGCGTGGCCCGCGCGACTCATAAAGTTTGGAGTTGCCTCAGATTTAGATCAGGAGATTAAACAACTCTATTGTCTCCTTTCTAGTACCCACTATCTGGAATCTAAACTTTTCTCCCTTCTGTATAATGCTAATTAAAATCATGGCTGTTATCGCGAAAATCAGGCTTTTAGAAGCTTTGTAAAAATATAATCAAAGAATTCTAAAACTGAGTTCACTATCAGTCTGGTCTAATTCAAAAGTCCAAAATATAATCCCTATATATATATATATATATATATATATATATATATATAGAGAGAGAGAGAGAGAGAGAGAGAGAGAGAGAGAGAGAGAGAGAGAGAGAGATAATAAAGAAAGTGTTATACCAATATTTTTAGTGCGCCATAGATTTTCGCCTATGGCCTCATGAATCCTAACATCTCAATGGCTCAATACCAAATATTTAAGGAATACAGATGCGGCTGTCACATGCTTGGCAAACTCCGTGGACTGTAACAATGAGGTGGACACTGTTAAAACTTTAACACTTGTAAGTGGCGTTGTTTAATGTTAAACGCCGGTGTGTAATTGTTCCGGGGGTGAAATTTCTTTTTTGCATTGACACCCCTATGGGACCAGGGGTGGCTACACCCCACTCCACTAGTGCACCCCTCCTGATGTCCCTTGAGGAGCGAGAGACTGTTAGATAATCAATATGCTACACTAAAACCGTCTTTTATAGAAATGGCCGAATTTCGAATGACTGGGTGTATATTTCAAGTGATTTAATTACCCGTTATTGTCAAAATATTACAAATCCATGAAGGTCTTCCATGCATTGCGAAGAGATGGAACTTGCAAGAGTTTGGACGGAAAGCTGTTCTAGTCTACAGTAACATTTCGGTTGTACGAGCTGCGAATGAAAATGACGTCCCGTTGTCTTTCAAGCTCATTGCCCAGCGATTCTTTTAAATCGGTACGTGAAACGCCCAGCAATGAAAGTTTACAGCCGCCACTGCTGAGTTGAGACGAGACAACAGATAACTTTTAATGTTGTTCGAGCGATCATCAGTTCGTAATTGTAGCAAATCATTGATGTTATTGAGGCGCTACGCGGACTAAATGTAAAATATTCCTGGAAGTAAGGCGCGAGATTAATGCCAAGATGGTGTGTAGCGAGGTCGGGGAAATAATATGGCGACATTGCCGTGTGGGAAACAAGACATTAAACAAACGTTGGCCGTTCGAGGTTCCGGTTGGCTAAATAGGAGACGGTATCAGACGGGGACTGGGATATTCCCCCCAGCCAGCTACAAATCTTGTTGACTGACTTAGGACCGTGGACCCCACCCCCCCCCCCTACCCCCTTTACCAATCGCATCCCCCTCTCTCTTCATCTACTATTCAACCGGTTACTTTCTCTTATATGAATTATTCAATTGTGCGAATAGAAAATATGGGCTTCGCAATATTCTCACATTAATCCGAAATACTCTCTCGATTTATTTTAAAAACAGCGAGCATTCTAATATTTATTTCTAGGAATGATTTCAGTTTCACCTAAGTGCAGGTTGTTGAGGTTGGGGAGGATTTGAAGATGAGAGACTGTATTGTGCCGTTATAAGGTTGATTACTCGAACCAATTTCGTATTATTGCCTATAATATTTCAACCTTATAGGATGTATTTAATAAAGTTCGTTATAATTCAGTTATATTCTTTAAGCCTAATACAGGTTTCGTTGTTTTTTAGGGAGGGACAGGAGATTACTCGCTTATAAAATTAATTATTTATATCGACCGGCGTTCGGAGAACAGGGCCTCTATAACCGGGAAATCTCAATATCGAAGTGTGCATTTTATTGGATTCAATTCGGCCGTAGAAAAATACCGGGCGATAAAATACTGCCGGCCGTTTGACTGAAATATGGAAACAGCGGGAAACCGGCGAAAATGATCCCGCCCCCATTTAACTTGGGCCGTATCACGCGCAGTGCCCGCCTTTGGAGAGTTTTATCGAATTAGCATCGAAACACTGTAAATTAAAACTGTCCGTCCGGCTCAAATGGCAGGGAAACTGAATTATTCCGCGCCCATTCGTTCGCCCAGGATTAAATGCAGTCGGAGACGTCCCCGGGACCAGCGGACCCATTAATTTCAGTTCGGAAATGCACCAAATCTTCCAATAACAGAGATTGGTCCGTTAGTAGTAACATAATATTGCCATAAAGTACCTTCCGTTACTTCAGTATTTTGCCCGAAATAAATCTGTTTTCAGAGTCTGGTAAAAATTGAGAAAAAAATATTGGTTAAAGTAAAAAGGTCCCCCTGTCGATAGTAAATTCGATGCGAACATATTAAACTAAATTGAAATTCAACATCAGTTCACAGGCTCGATTCTGAATAGATTACATTTTCAACACTTCAATCCGTTACAGTGATTCACCTGGACGAGCGTTTCAGTGTGTATATATAATTCGAGGGAAAATTATTTTTCCTTTAAACTACAACCATATTATGATTCGGCTATAGTTGTTATAAACGGTATTTAAAATTGTATTTTATTCAAGTGTTCTATCACTACTCAGTAACAATGAAGGACAATACACCACGACTTTACGAATAAGCCTTTAAACCGGATATCATCAACTGAATAAATTCTTATCCACGATTCCCGTAGACTTCGTGGTTTTTGCTTATTAGCGTTGATCACGGCTCGGGGAAGAAGAAGTAAAAAAATATAAAAGGTTCCGCAGGATGGGTAAAACACGGTTTATAGGCCGCGTCGCGTCATTACTTCCGCCGCCTTTAGCACCGGACAGGCCTTAACTTCACGCCTCTAAAGTTTTTTTGTCCCGGCATCATATGGGAGGAGAGCATCAGTTACACTAACCCGTAGAAACTATTCTACTTGACAATGCCCACTTACTATCATTCACAAATGACGCGAGTTTTACACACAAAGTTATTCACTTTGCAATGTCAAAGAGAAAACACGTCTGTTATAGAATAGAGTAATTTTATTTGCTTCAGAATGTCAGGATAATTCTGATTAATCCATTATGTTCAATATATCATAAAGCAAGTTTAGTTATGGAATTTCTGTCATATACTGGGAGTGTCCACAACTTGAATATTTTACGTTGAAACTTGACAACAAATTGTATAACTTAAATAGGATTTCTAATACTATTGATAATTTTAAATTAACATTCACTAGTCCGGCTAAATAATTCAATTTATTATACAGTGGCAGACAGAATTTGAGAATTTCTCGTATGAGAATTTCCTAAAGTAATGTGTTTAGATAATACTCCTCACCATTTCAGAGGTAAATTCAAATTAAGGAATACATGGTGAAATTTTCAGTATTCAGTTGACCAATTATTAACAGTACAATAATTTATGTAGTATAGCTATATTTAATATTAATCTCGCGGTCTTAAGAAATATGAACACTATCATTCGACGTAGCCGTTCCTCACTATAAAGAAGGCATAAATAACCTTCCTGTCAGCCATTATTCAGTAGTCGCTCCTCAAGAACAAGAAGTTAGTTTAGAACTTTTTCCCTTATGTTAATCTGGCCGGTACTTGGAATCCAATTTATCTCGGTCTTTTAACTCCGTGATAGATAAGTAAGAAACGGATACGTCCCTGAGCGCATCGTTAAACCTGCATTAAATTCGTCGCCGATTCTAAGTCCGGGTCAACAACACTTTAAAGTCCCGGAGGCCGGCAAGCAATGAATTATGTACATTTTGTATCGGTATTTGAGATATCCCCATAGATTACATTGGTTCAGTCGTTGGTCTCGTTTAAAGCTTCGTATATCCCTTAAATATCTCTTATGGAAAATATATAAGGGGTATTATGTAAAAACGAAAATTTCGCGATTTACATTATGACTTCTGAAATTATGTAGTTTCTACAGCAAATAACAGTTTTAACACAAGCAAAAATAACTATGTAAAATTATTTAAGGAAACAATAGTTAAGCTATATTGAAATTGAAATCGACCCCGGTTTTATTCTCAGAATAAGCGACCAAGTTTCCGGGCAGAATGGGTGTTATGTAGGATGTATTCAAAGCATGGACAAAAATAGTATGTTAAAGATACAGTATAATTCCGTGAGAATAAACAAGTAAATACGTAGAATATAGTAATTTTTATGGCAAAAATTGAGAACTAGAAGGACGCATTAATATTTGTTATGAACTTTCCCGAACTGAATTAGAAGTACATATATATCGTAAAAACGAAAGTTTATCGTATATATGATATACTGTCGTTCTTCTGGAGTTCAAACGTAAACAATTAGCCCTGTAATAAACCTACAGGATCAAATCTCGAAGGGGGAATCTCAGAAGACCCACCTGGGCTTTCCTGGTGCTAATTACACGGTAAGAGGATTTCATCGAAAATGTATGACGAAACCCATTTGGTGGTAACGGTAAGAGGTAGGGGAAAGGCTGTTAAAATTTGGTCTGTCGGTCGGTGGGGTAGCGGGGCCGAGGGAGGAACGACCGTTGAATGTTGAAACCCTCCTCCGGCCGAGCCTTATTCAATTGTCGGAGAGAACTCCTATAACTGCCCCCAGGGACGACTGCCAATGTTTACAACTTTGAATTCAAACTGCTTTTTACAAGGAGGAAAGTCCCCCGTATTGATCGGATCAAACCGATCTAGGAGCTCTTGATTTATATAGGGCGCCACTTGAAATTGCCCCCAATAGTTTGGCGATAAAATAGGGGAAGAGTTCCTTCTTCTGCTTTTTTTTTAATGTTTTTTTTTCCTTTTCTATTCCTCCGGCAGAAAAACTCTTTTATATCGGGGCTCATAATTTCCGAATAATTTGACACAGAACTGCGTGCTCGGATGTTAAATGGGGTTTTCCTTATTGAATGCAAAGTTCATTGTCTTTATCGTTAGATTTATTTCGCTAACTTAGCGAAGCCGGTTGCCCGGTTGAGATCAAATATATGTATACATTAAATCGGAGACGTATTGCGAATCCGTGCTCCTTTTATAGTTTATAAATCTCGAGTTTCCAAATTAGAGAATCTGTTACTAGTTTATTTGGGCGCTTATTTTTAAGGAATTCGAGGGAAACTGAAATAATCTTGTTAATTCGCCTCCACCGTTTAAATTATATTCGACCTGTAATATTTTATGACGCCCGAGGAATGGAGACTATTATACGAATACACAAAATGCTCAAGTGGGGCAGAATAAAAGAGGAAAGATTATTTGAAAAATTATTCACTTCCATTTCCTCTTTTGTTAAATGAGTAACTCTGAGATAAGGGGTGTTGAGCGGGGCCGACGTAACCTGGAGTTATCTCCAGAGAACAAGCCTGTAAATCTTTGACGACGGTGAATTCCCCACGTAGACCGCTCAACTAATTCTTATTTATATTAACGTGTTTAAAAGTATTAAAATACCAAATACTTTTTGTGTCTGAATTATTTAAGAATTTAATCTATTATATATTGGCACCCAGTCGAAGTGCGTCTATTTGTTAATTATCCCTATAATATAACCCATTATATGAATACAATAGAATGTGAGTTCGCTACGATTTTTCCGTGTTCTCATACTGCTATATCTACTGTAACCATAATAACAACAAATGACCGTAAAATAACAACACAAAAATAATACATACCTTTATGCCTGATTGAAATAAAGCAATATTAAAGTTTTCCATTTTAAAAGTTAATTATTTTTGAATACGCTTTTTCTAGCCATAATAACAAACCTTTTTTAATCGTGTGTAGTTTAAAAGGAAATTCGATACTCTTCCGTTGTTGTATATTTTATGAAAGGGACAATCCGTACGGGCAAAATATCCCCGATAAAGTGCCGGCAATGAATACAAATTTGGGTCGGCAGTTTATAGGAGGGGTGGCCCTTCACCCTCCACCCGATTTTATTCGGTCGATTATTCACATATCATTTACGAGGATCGGACCCATTTTATTGGTCCTGTCCCGAAACGGAACATCGTCAATCGTATTCATTCGTTGGCGTTCGCCCCAATGAGCCTGGAATAAAATAATCGTTAACTACCTTTTTTCCATTTACGCGAAAGTAATATTAAAATAGCGTATATCGAGGATTCTAGATAAACTCCAGAACGTATGCGCAATTAGTGTGGTGCACCAATGATACGTTATATCTCGTACAGTTAGTATAGGTCGGAGGTTTCTTCCGCGAGGTGAATCATTGATCGGTCATTTTCCAAATTTAAATTGTTTTTACGTAAAAACGAATCGTTTAGCTTTGTAAAATAAAGCGCTTTCATGGTTCCGTGTCCAGTACTCCTAAAAACGGACAATTCGCGACAGACAGGAGTTTTCCCATGGCCGGAATAAAACCATTCGAAGCGGATTTCTTTAACCCGTGTTGCATAAAAATTGTTTTTTGTCGCCGCGATAAAATTAGTTTGAACGTAGCATTTGTTAAAATTTACCCCTCCAAAAATTAGACATTAATTCCATCACCTAAGTAATACGCGTATATATTACGCAGGAAAATTATTCATAAAATTTCCACAATTCGTTCCAAAAAAAAGCGCCCCGTTATCTAAGGGAGGGCGGGATTTCACGCTTTACCGGTATTTTAAATAATTTAAAGAGCGCAGGCAGTGTTAAAAATATAAATGTACTTAGCGGTGGTATTCGGTATAGCATGGTTATTAACGGCCTGTAGTTTGAATCTAAAGGGGAGCGGGGAGGGTCATGTGCTAATGACGGCGGGGGTGGCGGCCCACCGGGGCGTAAGCTATCTAGCTGACGAGATAGAGAGAGAGAGAGAGAGAGAGAAAGAGAGTGCCCGGAGGACGATGTGCCCGAGTGAGATGAAGGAGGGCCCCTCCTGCCCGGGGTCTCCGGCATAATAATAACTAGGCCGCTCCCCACTATATAAGCACAAATAAATGGACCCTTGTAACTGTCAGTGTTAACCCAGAGCGGCTCCTCCTCCTCCTTTGGCCTATCGCACTCTCATTCACTCACTCACTCTCCCTCGCTCTCTTTCTCTCCCTCTCTCACTCTTTGGCTTGCACACTCTCTCTCTCTCTCTCTCTCTCTCTCTCTCTCTCTCTCTCTCTCTCTCTCTCTCTCTCTCTCTCTCTCTCTCTCTCTCTCTCTCTCTCTCTCTCTCTCTCTCTCTCTCTCTCTCTCTCTCTCTCTCTCTCTCTCTCTCTCTCTCTCTCTCTCTCTCTCTCTCTCTCTCTCTCTCTCTCTCTCTCTCTCTCCCGCGCCCAGCTTTTCAGCGGAGACGGTAAATCTTAATTTCAAAGAGGACTTGTTTCTCTCTCTCTCTCTCTCAAACGAAGGAACGAATGCAAAGTGCCCCGCCAGACTGAAGAAACTTCTTAACGTCGGACTGCCGACCAAGTGCAACTCGGTGGATATGAGTAATTTTATTCAAATATTTGTTCCGACTTAAAACTTTGCTTTAATCTCTCATTCGCTCCGGATTCCGACGCGCGGATCGGGCACAGCGCCCGTTCATTCATTTAAGGCGGCTAATTTGCAACTCAATGGAGCGTACGCGTATTTCCAGACCGATTCCGGATCAATAATACGCACACGAGATACTGCGAGTAATTTATTCAGTTAAATCATTTATGAAATTCCGGGAACAGCCTCGTCGCGATCAGAAGCGAGGTTAGGATTGTGACAATTCTAGAATTGCCCATCACCTACGGAAGGGCAGTTTTTCGAATGTTATAGTAACCGAAAAATCGTCCATTGAGTGCATTTGCACCGATTAACTAGATTAACTTTTAATTAGATTAATTATTAAAGCTTTTTTCAATAAACTTTGGATCAATAGAAAATACCTTCACAATACAATACCTTTTCCAGAAACGAAACATTTATTTGTTTCGAAGCTGTATTGTAAGAATATTTTTAATAGTATTGGCATGTTTTACTGTCTTAGGACTTGCTTGGTCGTAAAATTCAATCATTGACCTTTTTGCCATTGTGAAATCTGCCTAAATGAACATTTAAATATAAATATGAACGATTCTTTGATTATAATAGTTTTTACGCTTCATATAGGATTTATCCTACTTAATATACATACATATATTTATTCCCATCTGAAAATGTAATGGGATTATTGTCCTATATTCAAAAGGATGCGCATAAACATTAATCCTTCCGATAAAACACAACGTGGCTAAGGAACAAAACATAAGTTATTAGTTGTTAATTCAACCGCTTTATCTGCGGGTTCGGTTCTGAACGGGGGCGAGGGAGGTCTGCGCTGAACGCGTCCGCATAATGTAATGAATGGCTTTGTAGAACGTCGCCTACCACAATTTATATTTAATTGGTGTAAAACTAGTCATAGCCGGTGCCATTCCAACGAGAGGGAGGGAGACAGAGCTAAAACTTTGTTGTTCCATTTGTGGTATGCCCCCTGGCAATTTATTACGATTCAATTTATGCCGGACGTCACGAAACCTGTGTCGATATCGCCTCCAGCTCCTATTCAATTCTACCCATGTTGAAATTGTTCGAGTCTGATTAAACCCTTTACCTATTATTAAGGAGTATAAAATTAATCAAAGCCGGTTGAATTTCATCGAGCGCCCAACCGGAAACGCAGATTGATTTATCCTGAGAATTTAGATTTCATACATTATTGTTCAGCGGTCACAACACGGTTAACTGTAGCATGGATAATTACCGACAGCGTTCATCACACTGACCGATACACTGGTACCGGATACTTTCATATTCGTTCCTAGTAGCGATTTGGCATCGACGATAATATTTTGTGTTTTTATTTACACCGTAGCTATTATTAAAAATCCTTTCTTTTTTCGCTTATAGATTACAAAATTTTAAATATATTTATGTATAAAATTAGCGAAACCTTTTCACTGATTTACTATCGATATGCCACTGATAATTTGCCATCGATGATCGAACTGGTACTGCATCCCTTTTCTTCGATTGGCAAAATATCGTAACGCGCAAATTTTTCTCGCCACCATAACATCCTAGTCGGTATCCGAAGACCAATTAATGCATTAATACGGGGCAATAACGCCGACGTAATTTTGAAAAGTGTCCCTTTAACGGTGTGGGGAGCCGTTCGTGAAATATTTAGATCGATATTCGGACCGTGTTTGGAGAGATATGATGTGTGGACAACTGACGGGGTCGGTTTCTGTACCACTTTAGGCGTATAATGCGAATATAACCCGGGACGTTGGCAAGTATGCAGACCGACGTGCGCATTGGCGGGGGCCCAATTGTAGTGACGGGCGGGCAAATGGGGCCCGACACGTGGCTCTCAACTCGGTCAAACCTGACGCTTTTAAGCCCCCCAACGACAAGCAGTCAATTAAAACGAATTATCAGATCCGCTCGCCTTCTTTCATTTTTCCGCCCCCTTCTCGGAATTTTTTTTCAAAAGATCCGATCGACGTTTCATGTTTATTGTGGGCCGTTCCGTGCTTTCGGCAGGGCGGCGATTTTTCACGACCGTCGGCCGTAAAGTGCCCACTAACGCGGGCCGCCCCGCCCCGCCCCGCCTCCAGTTGATTATTTAGCGGCTATTAAAGTTGACGGGCGAGTCAACCGACCCTTTTTCGATTTTTATCCTTCCCCGGCCCTTTTGTCGCCCGATTATTTTGAAGCCGCGTTTCGTGGAAAGCCGACGCCGCAATTTAACATCATCCGAGGTTTTTGAGGTCGCACGAGAAAATTCCGGCGCTGACTCGCATTCGCGACGGTTGTAAAAATGGTTATTTGCGATTTCGCCCTGGATAGTCTTTTTAATTAGTCTGTTTTCGATTTTTTGTGTTTACCGATCTGCCGGAGGAAGATATAGACTGTAGACAAGCCACAGAAGGCTTAACATTCACAAATGTCGAGGTTTTTCTGTTTGCTCGGGTTGGCGTCTAATTCTTTACTTTAAAGGGAAACCGTTGATTCGTATTATGTTTACATCTGTTTTGTAGATGTAGCTCATCCATAGGAGGCATCTTTCATCGTCCCAAGAATTCGTTGTGCATTATTTGATGATAATATCTCAAATTTCAGGTTACATCAACATCCTTTTTGATTGATATTGTTAATACAAATTACTCTCTTTTATTTTTATGAAATCCTTCCTATTAATTTTTGATATGGAATTATAGCTCTATAATCGAGGTAATTCAGTTAATTGGCTAGAAAAAAGTAGAACGTAAGTAAGACTGATTCCGGAAAATGTAAAATCAAATTTAAATATCAATTTGTACATTAGGTTCGATCCTAAACGCGCTGAGTCGAGAAAGCCGAGCCGAGCTTTTATTAGGCGAAAGTAGCTTTTAGCGTCCCTGAAACCGAAAGCGGATTTAAACTTAATGACTATTTCTGTCTGCAAATGAGTTTTTGCCCCATTGTTAGTCTTGGTGTCCCATTGTCAGGATTTTACCCGATTTTCCCCTCCCCAGTGTCAGTTTAAAAACGAAAACTGAAAATCCGGATTAGTGGTAGTTTCGAGGCCCATTATGCAATAGGTATTATAGGGTTGAAAGGCGTTTAATATAGATAATGCACTCTTTAGTCTGTCCTCATTTAATTTCCTTTCGCGTCTTACAACACGTTTTGAAAAAGCACAGTGCGCTTTCCGTATAAAAAGCAACAGTTATTGCCGATATTCGTAGATTCTTTATTAAGAGTAGAGTTATAAAAATAAGTTACGAACTATATAAGAAGCGAATTGCTTCTTCGTCGGTGATTCACACCGCCAACATAATGGATTTACCGTTCCATGTTAATTATTCCCCTGTGAAACCGTCCAAAGAATAGTGTGCGGGTTACGATATTCTGAATTTTTCGTACCGCGTAATGATAATTATCGTCACCGAATGCGATAATTTAAAACCGGATCAGAAGTGAAGGGCGGACATTAGAGCGCGGTCGGGTTTATACTGAGATAACAAGTTGCAAAACGAGGGCCTGTACCGGCTAATTGTTGGCTTTATTACCGGGGCGTTGAAAGAGCTATTGCGACCCACCGGATAAACACCGGCCCGGCCCACACCACTCCACTACCACTGTCCCTCTAATAGCAGGTGCAAAACTACTCCTCAACCGCAACCCTTGTCCCCCTCTACCAAATTCAGTATTTATCCGTTGAAAGATTACCCTCGAACAATCTTTAGATCTCCGGATTCTTGTTTGACATTGTACATTGTGTGTCTTGAATATCTGTTTTTGTTACTATCCATACTTCGTAGACACGTACGAACAGTGCCCTATGGTTATTTATTGCACAGGAAATCGACTATCTACCTTTTACTACTACCTTTTATTTAGTTTGAGCGTACAAGTAAAGTAAAAACAAGTAAAAACACATGCGTACTTGACATGAAATCAGCTCATACCAGATGTGCAAGTCCAATAAAAAGGGTCGTATTAGGAGAAAAATGAAAAGGATAAGAAAAATGTGTAGTCGAATTTCTATAGTCGTGTGCTTGAAATGGTGAGAATTCAATTACAATGTAAAATTTTCCACTACAACGGCCTAATTTTGTCGATACCCCCGAGGGTGTCGCGTCTTGGACAGTGCATTTAGATATGGGAGTAGGCCAAGCTAGACCGCAGGCGGACAGGTGGGTAACAATAGTTGAATAATTAGGGGGTTGGATGGGGGTCGGATGTTATAGGAGTGGGCCGTGTTTTAGGGGGCCCCGGGAGGCGGCTCCAGAAAGAACATCACTCAGCGCTATCGGCCCCCCTGATATTGCTCCACAGACCGACCCTCCTTTTGTTTCCCTTCCCCGTGCATTTTTAACCCGCCTTCCTTTCGCCCTCCACCCCCAGCCCCCACCACCCCCACAAACCAACCATCCCCAAGCACTCTACCTTTTTAAAGCCGCGTCCTCTACCGCCTGTCTCCGCCTTAAAATCGTATCCGCCGGTCTGCATTTATTCGAATGAAATTATTGAAAAATATCCTCTAAAAGGCTTTTAACGCTAGAAAAGAAATTAAAACTAAAAAAGAGTAAGAGAAATAAAAGACGCCTTGACGCTAGAATATATGAAAGTTTTAATAATAGTGATACGAACTTGAAACCTGAAGAAATCAAATCGTCATCAACTAAGTTCATTACAATTTTGTTACAACATACTCTAAAATAAATATTTGTCCGATGAATATCAGAATGCGCAATGATATATAATAATGTTACGTACATTATTATAAGATTTATGCAAATTGTTGATTTAATTCTAGACAAATTATTTCGGACATTTACTCCTGGTGTATACAATCTGTACAACATGAACGACATACGTTACACTAAAGAAAACCGTCGGATTTATACTTAATAGACGGTTCCGGTCATGGTATCAGTAAATATACGATAACCACTTTATACTATGAATAATCCGTAAAACTTAAATTTTATTTTCCCTGTACACATTTCTTTTTATTGCTCTTCCAATTGATCCGACCGGTTACAAAAAAACCGGTTGCAGCTATTCTGGCGTTTAGAGATAAATTACGCTAAATGTTCGATACAAAAAAAGGTAATTTAATTTCCAACTGCATTAATTCGATCTCGGCGACTTTAACTACAATAATCGTTAGGGCAAATTGGACGGTAAAGTGGATAAGTGCGGGCGTTGCCTAGCAGCACGGGTTTAATCATTTCCTCGTCCGATTTTTATCCTTCTGCTAGTTGTTCTCTTTATTAAGTGTGTGCTCATGCACCGTGAAACAGACTATTAGAGACGAACGGCTAGGAGTAGGCGGAGCGCCGCTACCCTAAGCCAATTCAGCGACTAAAGCGAGGCTAAGTTCCGTATTAGGTACTGGCATAATAAGTACAAGAGAAGGGGCTTCATCCCCACTCAATTTCAGACACGAGGTGTCCTATTCTAAATTCAGATCTCGATATCCCATAATGTTTAGGAAATAAAATATCGTTGCTCGTTCGAAGGATGAATCGGACTAAATTCATTATATTCATAATTGTTTCAAGTTGTATAAACATAATTTCTTAATCATTAAAGATATATTCCCCTCGAACATCGAATCATGATATTCCGTACGTCGATACTGCTCCGACATCGGTCTCCTATTTAACATTTGAAATACAAATGCTCTTTTCTTTGGAAAAATTCCCATTCACTCGGTTTTATTATATTCATTATTTCGTATTTTTCAGGTAAGGGATCTCTTTTGGAGTAGTCGAAACGAACGTTGAAGTACCGTCCTTTGATTATGAGGTAGGTTCACTTCCAAAAATTATTTCGTCATTAAGAATTTGTCTGACTTTTTTCTGTTTTTTCGAAATGAATTTATTTATTCATCTCAAAACTGAAAACTAAAAATAATGATTTCGATAAAATGGAACTGCGAATTCTTTGGTATAGAATCTCACATTTAAAAATATTACATCATACTTTTAGAATTATGAAAGGAAGAGATACCTCCGAGTTGTATTTTTCGATATATTTCAACTTCCGTAATTATTACTGGATCATTTTGGTTTTTAGTTGAACATTATCCTAAAGACTTATATTAGAATTAATGTAGAATATTCATTTATTTTCAGATGTATATATAATAACAAGAACATTTTTAAATTTTAATAGAAAAACGGTAACGGTAACTGAGTTTATGGTTCAGAAACGTAAATTGCTACAGTAGACAGCTATCGAATGTTGCACAGTACACGAAATCGCTTTCATACCCTGCTGTAATGTCCTAGAGTTATGATAAAAATATAACGGATTTTTCGGATAATTTTCCCCGATTTTTAATCGTTCTATTTATGTGTTGCACTATCTTGAGCACGTCAATCGGAAGCCGGCAATTTAAAAATATATTTTAGCATCTTTCCAATATTGTAAAGTGTTGGAATGCGGTATTTTTAGTGAAAACTCTGAGCAACTTATCGAAGCGTGGAATCGGGTTTAACTGGGAAAGCTGGCAGTTAAATTCGAGAGGATTTGAAACGATGGCGGTGATAGTGGGTGATATGATTGGTCGAGGGGTTGTTGGGGTTGGCCGGCGGGGGGTTGGTTTGAATTGAAAATCAAATGAATATTAAATAATCGTGGCCCGGGTAGTCCGTGGAAATAGTCGGCTTATAGTCCCCTCCTCTCACGGATTTGACATTATAACCTCCGGCCGATTTAATCCTCAAGCCTCCAATGGCAACCTCCCGCTCACTATCCCCGGGTTCGGTTTCAATACGAATCAAGATATTTCACCGACAAATCTATTTACATTCACAATTGACGGAAAACCGACGGTTCGGGCTCGGAATTGGAACCGGGAGGCCGCTAATTTCCAGCCGACTGAAAATTTTAATTCGTATCTTTCGGTGCGCGCACTTAGTCTCGATAGAGAAGCGCTTTTGTAATGCCCGCCCCTCTCGGTTCAAGTGGCGATATACCCGAATATAATGAGAGCGGGTCAGGGATAAGAGCAATAGATTGAGGGTTGAAACCTCTTGCTAGTCTCAGATCTGGTTTATCTCAGATGGTAAAATTGGTCCCGCATAAAGGGGTAATCTCTCTCCGGGTTTTCAGGGGTCGATTCATTTCATTTCGCTGTATTGAATTTCATATATGTATACTTCATTTATAAAAGCACAATTAGAAGTCCTCGTGCGAGGTCCTTGTAAATTACGAGTCGACATCAAATAAATGCAGAAAATACTGTACAATTCAAATTAATGTAATATTTCCATCCATGTTTTATTATATAAATACAATACAGTTTTAAATTAAGGAATCTAACCCCAATATGTACTACATTTATTATAAAATATTTTTATGTTCTCTATCGAAGATATGTGAGGTATGTCTGCGTTGTTCCTGTTGTGGGTCTGGAAGTGATTTCCGTAAGATGCGAAAGGAAGGAGATGGAGATTGGTGCCAATCAGGGGCAATGTGCCTGTGTGGGAGGTCCCGGCGGCGCCAAATGGGCATTCCTTACCGCCGAAAAACGGCCCTTACCACTCTAACCTGGGCCTACTCCTAACTCGTCCCGCCTCGAATTTTCCATTTCACCTCGTACTCGTTGTTCGAATACAGAAACGATAATAACATAAGTCACCGGCAAAATCCTACCGATTGACCGGTTTCTCCAACGCTCACTCTGCCCTATCCGGGGGGCTTGGACTACGATCCAATTTTTTAAATTAATATAATGTTCAGTTACCCATCAGCGTGTTGAAATAGAATACCCCGAGCCGTAATTCCAATAATTCTAGAAATTGCTTATTCGAACACATTTTTACGACCACAGTAAATGAATAGCCAACACGCCTAAGTGAATCACCATCCTAATAATGATATTCCAAAACATCGCAAGATTACCAAACGGGTATTATAAATTAATTAAATCCAGAAATATTAGACCTCAATATGTTATAATCGGATGTTGGCTTTACGCGGACTATTCGTTAAACGAAATCCATCGTTCGATTTCTACAGCGGTGCGATCGATACTATCGCTCAATTTTATGAAGGTGGAGCCGGAGGTTGGGGAGCCGTCGAATAGTCGAACGGGACTAGCATAATTGAGTTTGAAGCAATTCGCATAGCTGGAGGGCGGTGGGTGCTGTGATGGTGTTGATGAAACTCCAATTGTTAGGCCGTGTCCACAGTTTTGGCATTAGCGCTAATTGTCGGCCGCCGCCTCCCGGTTATTCCCGTCCTGTTTGTTTACACTTACAGGCTCGTTACTGGACCTGATGGTGTTTTGGTTAACGCGCCCGGGGCCCCAATCGCCCACTTACCTCGAATCCTGGCCTTCGCTCGGTAAACAAACCCGAACGCCCAGTTCTTTCAAAGCTACCGCAACAAGGGCCCCACCCTCGTTCCGTTCCCTCTCACCGACCCGACATCAATGAAATAGTCCGAAACAATTTCTTTTCACGCCGTTTCTTTCCGAATCAACTTAGTTCCCCTCTCTTATTAACGACGAGTCATTCATTTGGACCGATTCATCAAATGGTATACTATTTGTTTGGGAGTAGGAAGTCACCTAAACTCTGACTTGCTGTACCGTTTGCATCTCTTATGTAACGCTCCACAGAACACAGAATAGAGAATATTTTTATGTCATAACATTTGAACATTATAATATGCTTGTCCAATCAGCGTATAAAATTGCTTTCGGTTCTCGTACTGATACCGGAAATACCGAAACTGATATTTTCTCTTCATTCACGGTGTTTTTCCAACCCTATTTAAAATAGATCACTAGCCGAGACGGATCTTTTGGAAATGCAGTCGGTGCACTTCCCGATCCGAAGAGCTACTCTCCAAATACTTGACAATACGCAGGCAGTATGCTATCAAAGATAGAATATAAGTTGTTCTATAAATTTATTGGATTCATTTAAAGAAGAAAATTTAAAACCGTAAAAAAATGTAGTAGGTAGGTTTCAACGTTTCAACCGGCATAAAAATAAAAAATTCCCGGGGAGCTAACGGTAGCCGGTGGCGATCGATGTTTTGCCGACGGCTGATAAAGTCGTTGGTGCGGCCACTAATATCGGCGGTCAGTGCTACAAGGCACAATAAAACGGGGACATAAACTAACAGCGGGAGTGTTACAACTAACAACGGTAAACATTGGGCGTGCAGTTTTCATTTGACAAAAGGCCCGGGGGGGCTGCAGACTGGTTACTGGCGGCTGGCGGCTGGCGGCTGGCGGCTGGTGGCTGGTGGCTGCTCGGGGCGCACGTGTCCCCTACGTGATACAAAGTGGCCGACGATACAAAACGAGTTCGGAATGACTAACGACCGGAGAACGTGAGATCCACAGTTTACATTATCTGTTTATTGGAGCGCGTACCGGCAGCCCACTGCCGGCTTTTGATTTACTTTTATACATCGGCGCCCATTAATTGGGAACGGAGCAAATTGCTCCGACGCATAGCCGGGGCCCCGAGACCCGAAGCCTCATTTATGAATATTCCCGTCGTGTTTATTTTTACTTATTATTAAAATATAAATTTCCGGGGCTTTAATATTCATGGGAAGAAGCCACGGTGAAAGCCCCGGGACTAATTGAGGGGCAGTATTACGAGCAGGCTTTGCTTCAGAAAAACCGGACCCGACCGAAAATACTCGCTAACAGTTGCGACCTCACGAATACAACTACCGCGATTCGCCAACAGTTCTCTGATGAGTCGCGCCCTCCAAAGGGCGTGAAAAATATTTTCGGCTTAATAATTTTAGAAATCCGTCTGTCCGTGAACTCGAATAAATCGAATTTCAATCGTCCCAATTATCACGCCGCATTACACAATATCTTGATTGATCCGACTTGGCTTCCCGTTATCATAAAAAAGGAGTTGTTTCCATTAGCCCCTGGAATATTCGCCGGAATATTCACGAATCGCCGCTTCCCCTTCTTGTTATTTTACGGGCACAAATTTGAGCGTTAGGCCGGCTAATACGATTCCGGCCCGACCATGAATTTATTGCGGAATTTATTCCTATTTATCGATAATTTGAATCGAACGTAATTTCTGAGAGGAAAAAAGAAATTTCCTGGTCGCATTCCTAATTAAATCTGTTAAAAAGGTTGGCCACCGCCGCCCCCCAAACCCCCTCGCAGACCTATTATTTTAAGGTTCGATAATTTCTACTCTGAATACAAATCTACTTCGTGTTACAGGGCCATTGGATTCTTTGTGGGGATAAATAAGAAAGCGACTAAATAACTTATCTAAATTTCTGAGTTTCACGAAACCAATTTAGCGCTTATATCGAGATCTGTGCCAGAAATAAACGTTGCAACGTTGCGCTCGCTCGCTGCAAGCATTAGGTCACATTTTACTGTGAACTTCAAACTGAGACTTTATTGAAATATCCGGACGGAATTACTTTCATAGCTTCACTCTGATTGGTATTCTAATGAGCGTCACCTTCTGTCGAATGTCCTTGTTCCTATTCTAAAGAAAGACGACAGTCAAGGTGGGTAACCTTAAGATGACCTTAAGATGGAATACTTTTTTCCATTGGATACATGAATTAAATATAAGTTAATTGTATAGCGTGTTGCCGGTTAGTGTATTTTCAGAACTGACTCGGGGATGCGTGCTCCGGTGGATGCGGCTCATCACCGGGTCCTTCGTCCGGGCTAAGAGTTATGAAAGAGACCGGCCAAGATACCAATCGGCGGAAAACAGATTGGGGAGCATTGTCAGATATAAAAGGGCTGTTTGGCTGTAGGAGGGAAGGTGTACGGGGCATTGCTATTCAAGGGGATGGGGACCGGGAAGGGGGAACGGATGTAGCCCTAATAGGCGCGGTTTCCTGGTTTATGTGGGGCCTCAATTCCCATGGGTGTGTCGGGGGAGTGGGTGCGCTCCCGCTTTGCATAATATGTAAATACACAAATTCCAGTACCGAACCCTCCCCTCCCTATTCCGCCATCACCCCATCCAAAACACTATGTCCCCTTCCCTAACCGTCCCTGTCTTCCCGAGATACCTATTTCTCCTTTGTCGATGTAAAACTGCAGCCCTACGCTTTATTTATCGAAATAAAGCGTGTGTATCAAATCCGGTCCCCTGTATGGTCCAGACGACTAGTTATTCCAAACAATATTATTGTCGAATAATATTACGTAGTTTATTCGATATTTTTAAATTTAAGATACCAGTTTGATATCCCACGAGGATTTTTCTAATCTTCTTTTTTATGTATAATATTTTACATATAAAACTTAATCAATAATTCCTTCAGAAAACACCGCTGGTTCTATTATAAACACTATATGAGTATGCGAGTTCCCGAGCGACCTATTATTATTTTCTACTCGATTTTAATACAGGGTCGTTTTGTGTGTAATTATATAACCTGTACCGGCCTAATTAAATGTAATCGCCGGAGGGAAAATCGCCATGAAACGAAGCCCGGCATCAATCTGTGAGATTTTCATGCCGCCGCATTTATCGCCCCTAATAAGTTTTTGGAGTGCCAAAAATTATTCAATATAATTAATTAAATTACGAAACGACTGTTTTATTCAGACTTTGCGGAATGCTATTGAAGTGTAGTATCCTTAGGAACCATTACAGAAACCTTTGGGACTATAAGGTTTGAATAATCTTAATGTCCGTTGCACGTAGGACGGGAGGTCCTCATATGGGAGGTCCAATTCCGGTCCTAGACTCGATATGCCTTCGAGGTTGATTGTCATTTCAATGTATGTTTCTTCGCTTTCCCGTACACGAACGCAGTTTATCTCATTATACGGCTCGAAGAATTAACGGTTCTGCAATGTTTGTGTGGCTGGAGGGACTAAATTATTAAATTTGAGCTTTGGCTCGGTGCCATGATTAATTCATAAACAGGACCTCCGCTCCATTGATCATCAGGATTCCGCACATCTGTTCCTATATTAAACAAATTGGTGCGTGTCATCGGGTAATTATCGCCGGATTTATTAGCAAAACGGAACTGTTTTTCTGGTACATCTCCAAACCAGTTCAGTACGTGATTCTGGGATCGATTACAATATTTCCTTTACACGAATTATTTTGGATCATTCCTAGAAATAATTGTATTCCTATTTAATATGTGGCCTTATCAAAAACGAAATTACAACATGCTTTTCAAAACGAAGAGTTACCGACCTCAAGTTGGCATTTCCTAAATTTGAACAAGTAGCAAGCAACCGTGGATAATGTATCGATCGCCGTACAGAGGCAAAACTGTCAGAATTATTAACTCCACTTTGCTATTTATATTTACTGGTCAATATAAGATGAAAGTTTCTATGAAGGGATGTCGTGGAGGTTATGCTGCTATTGAGGTGCGAGGGTGGCTACAAATCCGGCCTGTTAATGTGCTCCCCTAATCCCTGGGAGGTTTAGCCCCGGCCCTACACCGTTTAGCCTCCAATTTCATGTTTCCAGTAAAACTCAAGTTTTGCTGTTCGACTAACAAAGCCGACCGGGGCTTGGAAACAGAGGCGTTGTAAAAATTCTTTATTCAACGCTGCATTGCACTTAGACTGCTCTCGGGTCGATCCGAACCTTGGCATATCATTAGTTCATAGAAACCAGACAGTAATAATCAATAGTAATCATCCCATTTATTTTTTCACGATTATGAGTATTGTACTGCTACGGAAGATGTAAAAAATAGCGATTAAAAAAATTTTAAATAATTTATTTTATTTTATTTATTCAAAATAATTTATATTAATCACTTTTTAAAAATGATTACTTAGAAAATTCTTAACAATTCATAAAAAATACTAAACGAGATATCTAGCATGTACAGCAATGCGGCTGTGTGATATACTAAACCCTCATAACTTTCTAGTTGTGCGGGGCTAGTATTTGTAAAGTAATTCTCAAATGGGAACAATTTACAGTTATATGGGTACAATATGTAGTTATATTTTCTGTGAAAAAATTTAAAATAAATTAAATTAAATTAGTTAAATAAACAAATGGTGCAACCTACTACAGTTTTATTAATACGAAATCGTGTCACATAAATTAGTTTCTATTTATTATCTAAATATAGATTTAAAGGAATGAAATGGTGTTTATTTTAAATGTTATGCTCAAACCCTTATTGTCGTTAATCTACCTAGCTTCTACGTATTTTACAGTAAAGCTTATACTAAACAGTAATGGGATACACGGTAAGTTATCTAGTACTGTATATGTATCAGGATAGTATACCTGCACACGCTTATTTAAAAGTACAACGGTTCAAAAATAAAGGAGACTTAATCCACTATAGATGTTTTGAACAGCGGTGATGACGAAATCAATGAATCTGACCTTCGAGTGAAGAACGCCCTCTGTAACTGGAATAACGTTATGAATAAAATTGGAGGAAATAAATCATCATTTATGCTTGATCACGAATTGAACAGCGGACGAGGAAACTGTCCGTTGGAACGTTCGACACCACGCAATTACAGATAAGGCGTAAATCCGGGAAAAAATTAAATTCGGCGCTTGGTGTGGGCGGAGGGGGTGGGTGAGGGGTCAGTTCCTCCTGAAAAGGTTTTTCAGATGGGTCCCGGGCCGGCAAAAACAGGATTGGGCCGCGACGAGGCCGTAGACCGCCGGGTTTCGGGACCCAGAAACTCGTCCCGCAAGAAGTTGAATTAACCGCTCAAAGCGGGCGGCCCCGCTCGGGAAAAGGTACAGCCTCCACCTGCCGGCTAATTAGAAGTACTGTTCATAATCCGTTGTCGGCCTGGTTGTATAGAAATACAATCAGAGAAATATATCGCCTCCACGAAGTCAAATAAGAGTTACCGTTCAACTTGCAGATTACAGTTTACAGTCGTTATTTATTCCCCGTGAAAATGTTTACGTTCCCCGTAATGGGGAAATGCCTGTAAAAAGAAACATCGGTAATTGATGTTCCTTAATTTCCTGATGTACTTCTCGAGAAAACTGTTTCCCTCCCCCTTTCGGGTATGCGATGCCATTTCCATACAATATTGAGATATATTTGATGTAAATTAATATTTTTAAAATTAACAACAAAACTGTAGTGATTTCGTTTTAATAACTACGTTGCTTAGTACCGTAGGTTTATAATATTTACTACTGAATTATAGGAGTTTTTATTTAACGAGACATTTATTTATACCGTCCACTTGTATACTCTGGTTTAACAGAGCGAGTCCCTATATGACTAGTCCACACAACTGTTCTCATAGCTTGCCTTAATATAGTACACTTTTATTTGGGCCAAACACGGTCTAATAGAACATTTCATGGGCCGGTGTCTCACAAATCCTCTAGGGTCGGGGCAAGTGACCGGTTAACTGCCGGTCTTAGAGATGCAACAACGAGCTTTCTATTCAAGCCGGGCTTTGGGCCGGTCGGGATATTTTTCCGGAGTAATATACTGAGTGGGCGGGGGCTCGTGAAGCACTCGGCATTGGAAGGATAAGCCCCGCCGATAAGACATCCTGGGGGACAATACTAGGCCAACACCACTTCGGACAAACCAAATAAATAATTCCCTCACGCACAAAAAAAGTAAACACAGGACCAGTGTACGCATTTTTTTCTGTTTGGATACAGGTTTTTCCACGAATTCTTTCGTATATTTTACTTCGTGAATTACAAAACAGTTTTTATTTTGTAGAAAACAACAATAATACTTATTGAGTAACTGTTTTATTGAGTCAAATTATTAATACATATTAACAGAATTTCACGGAGTCACTTATAGCTTGTTGGGTTATTACCGTAGAATACATTTTTAATGCAACCCTTTTAAATCTTCACTGCGAAGATCTCAAGAGGTAGGAATTTCTGAGGTGTGGAATATTAGAATGAAACTGAAATAGACGTTAACTAAAAGTTGTAAAATATTCAACAGGAAACGTTTGAATAAATTTAAACATTGAAAATGTAGTAACAATGTCATAAAAATATCAGGAAACATGTAGGAACCAGTAGTTTTCATTTTTATTATTCAGTACTGAAATGGAAAATCGAGCAAAAAATAATATAAATTGTTATAAAATAAAAGAGGATATTTTAAAATAACAGTCTAACCTTTCGTGAATGTACGGGAAAGTCCCGTTAAATTTATGTCATAACTACGTTAATTTTATTAAGGTAGAGATCCCGAGGTATTTAATCATTTCTTTCCCTATAAATGTACTGTCGTGCACTCGGACAGTCCCCAACAAACGAGGCTCAGAGAATGGACATACATGTTCAAATTAATTCCCATCGAGAATTCAAAATAAAGAATTCCCCCAGTTTGACAAACGTGAAAAGCACTTTTAATAATGACACTCCGGTCGGTGTTAAGGGAACAGATCGGGGTTTATCCCAAAATATCTCCCCTCAACGGCGTAACGGGAAACTGCACAGAGGTCTCGTGAGCCCTTGATAATTTGATCCAGCGGTATTAATTTGATTGATTGCCACCCCACAATCAACCCCCAACCCCCACCAGCCGGCACCCCGCCCACAACCACTATGTCGATTGCGGTCATTACGCCATCGGCAGACCGTCTGGAGGGTAGATAGAAAGGAGGGAAGAATTTAAATTCTCCTTTTCTATATTATTACAGTCTTCCATTAGTTTTATCACTCGAAGTGGTAATACGAAATATTTCATTTTACTGCTTTTGAATGATAACTATTATGATAATTCGATAATTGGATGTGTCCCTCCATTAAAGTAAACATTTATTTTGCCCATAAATTATTCAACAGTGACAATCGAACAACTAACTTTTCACTGACTGGCTTCCGGTAAGATAGCGTGATGTTGTGGGAAGAATATCGGTTTCGGAACTCTTGCTGGTTCCATCATCGGGGTCCGACTGAAGAGCGAATCAACTCCCCACAGTACCGAGCGATCTCGCCGCAGGAGTTAGTGACAGTTTGTTTTAACTTCTTCGTCGCGGTGAAACTCGGCTGCGATTAAATGATGCGGCCGAAAAATTGCTTCGATGGATTCGAAGCATTCCAATTCTCCGATCGAGAAAACCAAGAGGGCGGGTAATGCGTTGTCAACGATCTTTTGGAATATAATCGGCCATATTTTCTGTTATTTCTGGAGATGACGGAGATCTATACTGAGATAAGGCAGGCCAGCTTGAGATGTTGACAAAACGACGCTTTACGGATAAAAGGAGAGCTTTTGTATCTGGATATCGAAACAATTGCCAGATTCGCCTTACAGTCCAGACCTTCTGTCAGTATGACTCTTTTGTTTGCCACCCCCACCCCCATTAACAAGAGGCCATTACGTGACCCAACACCGATTTTCGCAACAACAAAGAGCTGAAAAGAAATACCCGAAACTCAAACTTAAAGACGACGAATATATTCCTGACAAAAGAATAGTAAATGTAGCAATAAGGGATTGTGTGATAGGGTTGAAATAGCTGTCTGAACAGTGTAAAGCGATTCGAACAAAATTACGAATTTGGGCTAACTCCGTGTCCACGTGCACAGGCTGGCTCACTCTAGGGAAAATTTCGCGGCTGCTAACATTTTTGCCTAGCTCCCGGGCGGGTATAAAATCGAAATTTCTTGTCCTCGTCCTCGGGATAAACCCCCTTGAAATTCTATTTCGTCGTAAACTTTTAGTTATGAAAACCAGGCGAAATTGCAACTTTAATAAAGTCTCCTTTCTTATTGCTCAGGCTCCTTGGTATTATGCCGTCGGAGGGAGAGGGGTAGTGGCGGTGGGGGGAATACTTTGGGTCCCAATCGCGGGTAACTATTAAAAATTTATCCCGTTTGATGCGCCGCTATTTGAATAAAAATATCTGTCTTCGAATATGAAATTCAGGTATTCAGGGAGATTATTTCCGATCGGTAAACTGCTATTTGTCCCATCAGTTCAGAATTCGTTTTCTTTCTCTAAGATGGAAGATTATTTATATAATAAAAAATGTCAGAAAACAACGATTGCAATATTTATCAGGAATTCTTCCTATATTTTGTCTACGTATTATAGTACAAAAGAGTTATTTTTAGTTCATTCACTCGTTTGGCATACAGGAAAATTTTATTCTTGTTACTTGAACTAATTTATTTTCTCTTCGTCGGTCTCTCCCGGAGAATCTTCTTTAGGGATATTCATTAGCAAGGAACATATTTTTTTTTGTTTTTCAGCCCTTAGCTGCCCACGGTATTTCACTTTTTAAAATTTTATTACGATATTATAGTTTCTCTAATACTGTACATTCTAAAAATTAAAAAGCAATGATAATATCTTCTGTAATGTTTGAACCAATGCGACGGGTTCTATTTTAATTAATTTTTCCTTCATATCTTACGATTTCTATTGGGACGGAATTGTTCGTTACTATTGTTTCTTACTCAGAAATATTTACATCACGACTTGTATACGGAATGTGTAGATGTTGAAATGGAAACGGCTTCGTTCATTCTACCGGCGGATAAAATATACTGGGAGGCCAGAATGCGGAATTATCGTAGTGGTCCCCGAATCGTTTGGCGGGGGGGGGGGGGGGCAATAGACCTCGAAGACCCCTCTTGCCGCAAACTATCTTGAGCCGACGGGATTAACGCTCGGCTCCTGTATTTGTTTAACTGCCTCCGCGCGGGGCTGAACAAACACCGGATGGTTTGTACAGGGCTATGTATACATGAATTATCAGGGGGAACAACGCGTCCGCTCCGACTGCGCTACCCAGCACGAAAAAAGAGCGCAGCCCCCTGTAGATAAATATTGTTTAAAATAATATCTGTCTCGTTATTACATTTAGGCCACTTCTAGTTGAGACCGACCCCTATATACCGGACCCAGTCTAAAATCTAATCTATGAGAATAAAACGGGTTGCACTTCGAAGCACCACTGTGGGGAAATCTTAAACGGGAATCCGTAAAATGATATGTACCTGTTTAATTCCTTTCAGTTAACCGACGTAGATAAATTCCGAATTAAATTGGAAAACTACTCCTCTCTAAGTGTATAATCTACATCTTAATATATAATATTTCTTTGTCCGTACTAATTATTGTTGTATAAATAAATCACTACAAAACACCTAATTAATTTTTTGCTTATATATCGGAAAAAAACTTGGTCTACGAAAACAGAACATAGTGTATAGTAAACATCATAATGCTGCATGACATATACCTTGCGTATGAGGTACGATTAAAATCGGAATTAAGGAGGCTAACGCGAGGACGACAATGGGCCGGAAAATATGAAAAACTGTCCTTATAGGTCGAAGGAGGGAGGAAGGGAGGGAGGGAGGGAGGGAGGGAGGGTAGAGCGCTGAGCTCTGCAATCGAGCCAGGTTATGCATGTACCGGCGAACGACACTAAACCCTCCTAACTGCTAACTTCAGCACCTCTTATGTTTGCCCTTCTATAAACAACACCCGCTCGGTCCAACCCCGCCCGCCAATATTGTATTCATACGATTATACGCCGAGGAATATTATATTAAAAATTGTGTCCCGCGGGCCGTTACCAGTTTCAAGTTTCATTTTGCAACTATTTCCTATTTCGAACATTTATAATCTAACGCCTTACTTAGCAACCATACTGGGGGTGGTTCGATCGACAAATATATTCGTTAGTGTTTAATGAAAACGACGTCTTTAAAGCGTATTCAACGCAATTTTTAACAAAAAATAACCCTAACAATTTTGACGTTAGATGTTGTCGTGATGCTCCACTAAATTCACGTCAATCTCCAGTCAAATATCGTAAATAGGGAGAAGGTTGTAATAGGAACATATCTATTTATTACTAGAATATAAAATGTTCTATTTTAGCCCGGTACCTCACTGTAATACTGAGGTTATTATTTTAAATCCCGCCGACATCGCTAATCCAACAATAATAAAAATCGGAATCAGTTCGAACGGATTACGTACCTTAAGTAGATGTTCAGGGAGGGAAGGACTTTATTAGAATCGCCGGTCTTACAGTTTAAGAAGGGCATAATTCTAGAGGTCCCTCCATTTAGGGGAATAATCCAATTCAAAAGGGATTATCGCGGGCTCGAACTCTTCGGGCAGGAGGCTCTTTCAGATTTCAATTAGCGGAGGCCGTTCATTCGGCGTTCACAGTTATAGCGGCGGTCGGAGGGGGAAGCTTTTATTCGGGCCCCACCCCTCCCCACAGTTATTATTTGCTGGGAGATCGGGGGGAGGCCCCCGAACAATAATGTTAACAACCAATTATCGGGTCTAGCCCCGACCAGCGTTTCGAATGGCCGCCCGCCGCTTCCTCTCGACTTATTCCGAAGTACATGGAAGCCGTTTTAACGAAATTAAAGCCGTTTCCCGCCGTCACTTCGGCCCGCCGCTAATTAACGCATCCGGCGCTGTGTCCGCGTATACGCCCGCTTAGATACTATCCCGACCTAAATGGGCCACGCCCCCCCCCCCGCCACGCGCTAAAATTCATTCCGCCCTGTCGACAACACTCTGTTTTCGCTTTTTACAGATTTCGGCCGGGTTTTTGTTCGACTCGAAAATACCACTCGTGGCGGCGGCCCGACCATTTCCTCGCGCCAAATCCTGCCCAATGCATAACACCGTCATCGACTGCGCTGACGGGACCGAAAAATTGAAGCCAATTGTGCAAGATTTAATTCCCTTTTTCTGTTCATTTTATTGTATTTTTTGTTCACTGTTTTCAGGTTTAAAATATTGTTTATAACAAACAGCGGACACTATTCACGATAAAGACAAACTGGAACAAATACTGGAAATGCATGCGAGTTAATACATTTTACTGAAGTAAAAATGTGCCATTATTGCGCGTCTATTAATGTGTGCAATGGAACGGATATCAATCAGAATGTTATTAGTAATGGAATATTCACCTGGGTGAACATGGCAGGTCTGTTGAATAATTCCTCTAGATCTGTTTGGCTATTAGATTATTAGAATACGTTACTATGGAAACGTAAGAAATTGTTGAATATAAAATAATTTGTTAATAATATATTGTTAATCTAAAAGGCCCTATAACGTACATACATTTACTGAAAAAATTGCAAACATAGAAAGTAGTATTGTGTGATAAATTTTTCAATTGTAAATGTATTCAAGATAATTAGTATTAAATTTATGAATATTAATTATCAAATTATTTGTTATTGACCTAAATAAATATTACCGAGCATAGTAGGCTTACGGCAGTACTTTTTGTTAAATTCGATGGCAACATTTTATATCGATTATGAAGGCTGAAATTAAAATAAAAATAGTATCGGCATACAATTTCTAAAATTAATTATATTTGAAACAAAAAAGCATTTCCAAATTCCGCATTAATATTTAATGCCGATAAATATTTACTAAACGTATAATATTTTAAAGTTAAATACAAAAATATTCATTGTACCGTAAATGAAAAGCAATCCAATTACACACAGAAGTTATAGCCAGGAATACTTCATATTTATGGCTATATTTATCGTAATACAAAATATTTTCCAGTTCTTGTTAGTGTCGATGACTGAATGAAATTCGCTTTATATTTTATAGCAAATATTTACGAAGGGATACATTCTGAGAATTCCATTCACACCCACAGAATGTGAAAAAGTGACAAACATATACTGAGCATAAAACAAACATATACTGTAATTACGTAAAATTTATCATACTTTATCTGACGTTCAAATTTGTTTTTTCGGGATTATTTCGGGAAACAATATTTGCCAAGAATCATAATTCTTGTCTTGTTCGTGGTCTCAGATTATCTTTTTTTGCTCATTCATATGACGGAAGACAAACAGATAAATTTCGAATTCCGGACATGTCACAATATAAATTGACATCATTTTCAGTATTGTCTTCGTGTATTAGTTTTACTAGAGTGTCTCACGTACAGCTGTTGGCCACTTTCCAAGTTTCTTTTGAATATATCTTATTTAGGGACAGAATTAATGTGCACGGCCTTTCATCAATTATTTTGATCTATCACTAAAATTCCTCAGTTTCTTTTTGTAATAATAGTAGTTTTGACAATTAAATGCGTATTTCTATTGGTTTAAACACTCCATTTGTCGATCTTTACTGTTTTGATATATATCTCGCTCAATATATCATATATAATATAACATTATAAGATGGCCTTTACGGAATTTCCTAGTAGTGGATTAATATTAATAATAATGTTTATAATTCGTTTTGTTTTTACCATATTTGAATTGCTCATTTCCCTTTATGAAATTCCTAAAGTTTTCTCTCTATCGGAAGGGAAGTACAAGGATTTTATTGCGGTAATTAAAACTTCGGTTGTTGTATCCCGTTTTAGATACCCAGAAAATTGGTCAACTAAAAGTAGGGCAAAGGATTAAGTTGTCCCGGGTTAAGTCCGGCTTAGGTCAGAGTATAAGTTTACAAAGAGCCCGCTTCCTATTTCAGTGAAATAAAATGGATACTTTTATACCCGAGGAAACTTTTTATTGAGTTCAGCCGCATTGATTAAGGTATACAGCATTCCATATTTATTGGTTATTAGCTAATTGTATATATTAAATCATATTAAGAAGGAATTTTATGATATCGATAGATTGTGAAACCAAAGGCGATATAAGATTTGTTCAGTGCCCTGAAAATTTGCCTACCGTTCTATTTTTATTTTCTCTATTAGCTTATTGTTGAGAGCGTTATGTAAAATTGTAAATTTTTAATTGCAATTTGGAAACCTAAAGCAAAATTTTAATCGAGTATGTTGAAATATCTGAATAATCATTTATTAGGAAGAACGCTCTGAAATTGGACAGGAAACAATAATCGTGAAGATGGCTAATTAAGACCCTTTTTGCATTTTACACGTGGGCAATTTCAGCACTAAGATCCTTGCGAGTGTCTGATGGGAGATTGAGCCGAAGGAAAAGTGCAAAAGGGTATGAGGGTAGGTTTAAGCTGTTAAAGTTTTGAGGGGCGCGTAATTAATTAATGGAACAAGAAACAAGAAAAGACGGACCGAGTTTGTTTCGGCCGATCGTGTTCAGAATTTCATCGCCTCCAATTTATTTTGTTCTGTCCGCAGAGCAGGAGAACGATCTTTCCAGATCGTTAGCGGTACACTATAGTGAAATCAACTTTCGTCTACTTACCTTTGTTAACATTTCTTAATAATATAGTTATTTTTAAACATCTTAGTTATTTTATATATAGTTCATGTGGAAATTCATAGAAAACTACGAAAAGTGTTCAACATTAAATGTTACAGATCTCATATGAAAATATACACAGAAATTAAAACGAACATTAAGTTTCATTAAGTTCGAGTGCGGAATAACGGAAGCCTTATAGTCTAGGAACTTATATCTAGTGTCGAAGCGAAAATATTACTTCGAGGGTCCTTTTCGGAGTAAAACTTGTTTTACCAACTTGTCCCCCTTAACTCAACTTTAGCTTAGTATCTTTGACCTTTCCTCACTTATATACTAACCTTAATTGTTATTCTCAAGTGTCCCTAACGCACAATGAACACTTATTTGTCATAATTTAACAAAATGCGAATGAATAGTTTTGTCCCTATGAGTAGTCTATTTAGTAGTTTATATTGTGTATTCATTGTACGCGCAATTTAATTTCTATCGATATATCGACGAGAAATTTCATAAAAAAGTATAATTTCATTTAAATTCAGTAAACCTTGCTCAACATTGACAGGGATCAGGAAAAGTTGAATATTAATCTGTTATTAGTACCTGGCAGGCATTTCTGCTTAAAGTCAAATATGAAAAGCGGAACGATATAAGTGGATTAAATTGCCTTTAGTGTTGCACACCATCACATGCCACTAATTGATGACTCGTCAATTTGTTTTGTTGCACGAGTCGGCGAATACTGGGAAAGTTAAATAAGTGGTACAGGTCGAACGGATTAGACGAAGCAAAAATTCTCACAGTCAGAGTTGCTATATTTGTTAGCCACAGACAGACCTCCATCACAGACCAGTTAAGTCTCCAGTTTTTTTCTCTTCTTTTATTGTTGCAACTGTAAAAATGATTAGCAACGTTGATACGTACTACATTGGACGGACATGGAGGAGAAACCCACTAGTTTCCCCCCCTTTTTTAAAAATAATTTTTGTTTTATTTATTTTTAAATAAATATAAATAAAAAAAATGTATGCGGTCAATGGAAGAATTGGGCTAAGGCAGTGGGCGGTACTGGGAGGCCAGTGGAAGAGAATTCTGAATTCGGCCGAATTTTCCTAGAGAACGACAGAGGTAATTTGAAGGTGACCGGGATAATAAAACATCCCGACGACCTTCAAATGACCTCTGCCGTTCTCTAGGAAAATTCGACCCCATTCAGATATCACTCTATAATCCCGCAGCCCATCCACTAGTTCGGACACTCCCGGCGACCCCCTATAGCCAGACATCCCCGTAAACGTCCCCCACGTGTCCAGGCACTCTCCCCACGCCCACCAGTGTTCCGTTATACTCCGGTATGGTAATATTTACTCAGAACGTCCCCGGTAGACTCTACCTTACCGGGACTACCCTGACCCGGAAGCTACCGCGATCATTCTCAGGTTGTGTAATTAACCAGACTATTTCAATAAAAGCTAACATTACCAACGCTGCGCGAATCCTATAGAAAACCATTCAATTTACGGATTTAATAACAACATCATGAGTTAATTTTAATAGGAGAGCATTAATTGCTAATAATCAATCGCCTCGATTGTTGGAACCAGAATTTGGTTTAATTACAGTTGTCCGCGGTCCTTTAATTATTTTTCAATTTCTTTATAAAGAAAATCAATCACCATGATTAGTCATTGGGCATGTACGCTGCTATCTGCGTGATTATTAATTCATGGAAAGGGTACAAATTCAGAAATTACGTTTTACAAAACCGATAAGAGAGTGTTCGTATCCCGAGGGTTCTAGATTATTCCTGATAAGGGGATCAACAAATTGTTTCGCTAATACTATAGGGCGGATATATTTATACTCAAAGATTTCCGAGAGCATTTCCGGACAACAAAGGGAACTCTGGGGAACTTTAAGGGGGTTCCTATTACTCCGGAGCCCTAACTCCCGCCGGCTTCCACGAGCGCCTTTTTGGCGCCCGTTCAAAGGGGTCACCGCGGGGTTATGGCCGAGTGGGTGGTGGAGGGGGTCGAAGAAATAAATTTATTAAATTTCGGCTCGTCCCTCAGGCCGACTAAATCGGGTACCGACCGACAATTATTTTCCTCTCAAAAAATGTGGAAGATTCGTTCCGGGCGCCGAGCGGTATTTCTGGGCCCCGCACATTTTTTTTTTGAGGAGACCGGACAAAGACGACCCAGTTTCAAAAAACGTATATTTCTTGGCGTTTATTCAAAAAATTTTATGTCGGTCCGGCACTGGGGGGGGGGGGCAAATAAATTAACAAATTGTTATACGATAAAAGAGCGGAGCAGGACGGTCGAGATTTTAAAGTCGGCCATACAGTTTTATGCGGTTCTGTCCTCGACTCTTATTCATAGGAGGAGGGCCCGCGGCCCCCGGGGAGGTTGTGGAGAGGGGAGGGGGCCTGGCACGCCCCCAAATATTCCCGCCCCCGCCCACGCCCAACCGAGCAAATGTATTTTTTATTCAAATTCAAAAGCTCTAACCTTTTTTCCTCTGGTGAGGCGGCAATAATTAAAAGGCCGGGTCCTTTTCCTTGCCCTCCCTTTCGCTCATTATTCCTGGGACGGCGGTGGCGGTGGCGGTGGTGGTGGATGGTGGTGGGGGGACCATAATTTGCTTTGAGCCGCAGATGGGAGTATTGTGCGGGTGCCGCCCACTGGGGCCGACCTCTATTGGAATTCCGACATGTAATTGGGCCGGCGGTGTCCTCCGATTCCCAACTTTCAATTAAACTTTCACCTACCCCCGTTCCCCTCTTCACCCTGTCGACCCTCGAGGGAGTTTTTCCCCCCCGTGACCCTCCTCTACCCCTTAGACAATGATGGATCATTTTTAAAGTCGGTCAAACTGAGTTAAGGTCTGTGACGCTACGGGTATAGAGGTAAAGGGACGGCTCGATTGAGGGGGACTCGAATGGAAATTATAAAGTTTGTCAGCCCCCTCTCAACCCCCCTCCGCTTCCAGTCTCGAGTGGGACAGAATACCCCCATGCCCTGACCGATTATGCCTTCGGAACTTGTCGCATCTGGTACGAATCGAAGTCGAACATCCCGTTATCACGAACCGAATATTTAGGCGAATCGAATTAATATCACGAACGTCGTTCCGGTAGATAAAATTGGGAGGAAGTCTCAAAATATTTGCTTAACACGGGTAGTATTCACCAGTTTAAGTTTGAGATATGGAGGAGAGTTTGAAATTGGTAATGTGGAATTTTGATGGAAATTGCATATTGTATATGCCTTTCCTCCTTTACATTTTCAAACCTCTATCATTCTTGGGCTTACCATCACAATAATTTTTATTATCGATAAGCTTCTTTGTCATATCAGAAGCTACAATCGGAAAAGTTTTATTCGAATTGAACTTGATGAGATTGACTGATAACTTTCATTTTACAGTAAGGATCATGAACATAAAACTCTATATATAAATCTGGCCGAATTCCTGCAGAGTTTGGCGACGGATATTCGGACCATTTAAGTAATTAATCAGGGTGGATACTACGGGGGAGTTTATTGTGGGTGTAAGACAGTGTTTTCCGCTTGAATCGTGGCCGAAGACGGTGAATTGTGGTCCTGGCCAGAGGGTGGAGGGCCGCCAGTGACGGATGATTTGGCAAAGTCGGTCAAACTATGCCTTGCCGGCCTGCTATGAGCCACCCGACTGTAATGTAAACGGTCTTAAATACTTCTCAACAACCGTCCTCGACAATTGTCCGATAACTGAGGCGTAAATGATAATTATAAAGTTTGTTAAGCAAACTCCTAATTCTCGGTTGGGTTTGCAAATCGTCGAGATTTAGGAGGGGGTTCAGGTGCCCTTTAAAGTCGAAATAAAGGGATTTAAAGTCGTGTCCCTGACGATTGTGTAACTCAAATTAAAACGATTGCGCGGCAGTTAATCAGCATTCGGAATACTCTGTGGACACAGCTTGCTCTGTAAATATTACATTATATTTGTTTTTTTTATTAGTTAAAAATACTTAAAACATTATAACATTTTAAGACTGTTTCATTGCCCCAACAATTTACCCCTGTTATTGAGCGTAATCTGTGTGTTATGATGCTTGCAACCATCAATGTCTCTATTATTATTGTTCTTACTATCACCGCATTAAGTATTATACTTTTAGTGCAGTAATGAAGTTTAGTTTAGTTGACGTGTGTCTCGTTAACCCGCTGATCAAGAATTTAACTTGAAACAAAAAATTACAAAGAAGGTAATTCAATTTAGACTCGAGGTGGTAGCAGCAATTATTTGAACTGCTGAATTCTTCTTTCTACTAGGAAATGAATTCTTTTTATTAGGCAACAAATGGTCTCAGCGCTGTAATAATATTTGCAGTGGGACTAATTAAATGTCGCTAAGTCGTTTCCAGGCCAGAAAACTGTCTCTTAAACCCGCCTGGGACTGCTCGTTTAATTCTTCGCGCATACATCCCGAGAACGGACACGCGAGCTTCTTAGCTCTAACAAATATACAAACAAACCGAGTTGGCGGCCTTGCCAAGCAATGGAAGTAACTTCCGTCTAAACGGTGGTAGTTTATAGAGTCGGCTTGGGCTCGGGCACACAATTTATGAACTCTTTTCATGTCTGCATAATGGGGCCATTTTCCTTTTCACAATAATTTAACGCTCGTAAGAGAGCCCCCGGCGTTATTGCATCCACAGTATATTCTTTCTTTGTTACGAACAGCTCTCGACCTCCCATTCGACACGTTTCTCTATGTAGACTCTCAGAGGAAGTCAAATTATTAAAGAGTAATCATATTACTGACCGTGCTCTTGGTAATTTTATATTCTCATCTGGTTAGGGAATTACGTTTTATATATATATATATATATATATATATATATATATATATATATATATATAATGTATATAGTTGAATTGTATTCTCTACAAGGCTTAAACAGTATGATGTTGTCTAGAACGGGATTGATTGTTACCGGAGGTTGTTTTTTTGTAATTTATAGGAATCGCCTATGGGCGCTCATTAATCCACAATTCTTAACCTCTCAAAAACGCAAAACAAAGATTTTGAGAGAATCGCACATGTCGTCAATAATTGTGAAGGTGTTGTTTAATGTCGCATGTTGGCGTTTTTATAATGTTTTTCTGCATGTAGAGTGCAGAAAAATTTTAGAATGGGTTTCCGGACCCATAGAGTAGAACGCGTCTGGTGTCCACAGAGTGGTATTACCAGAGGGAATGGAAAGGTGGGGAGGAAAAGGAGGGAGAGAGGGATAGAGACGAGGGAGGGACCGAAAGAGAGATGGAGAAGGTCAAATACAGTTGGCAAGAGACAAATTGCCTACATTTGGCACTGTGGGCGAACTGAGCCTGCCTTGATTTCGAAACGGCCAAGTGCCCAATCCCAATCGATCCCCCCCAGCAACCCGCACAATCAGTTCAACCATCATAATGCCCATTTCGGATATCAAATCATTCATAAACGACGTGAAAACGGATGAATTGGAAACCCAATGTATATTTCGCCTCCGTCAACCGCTTTTTTTGTTATTCGAGTCGATAATATTGAGTCGATAATTCGAATTTTTTTATCCGTAACAATAAATTATACTTGATTTTTGATACACATATATCGCATTTTATAAAATTAAACTCATAGAGGTTGACTATATTGAAATCAGGTGGACCTATTTGGTCCACGTTTTGAAGTTTAGAGTTCGAACAGCATCAATTATATTTTGGTAAGAATGCACACTGCCTGCCAATAAAACAGGTCGTTTTAGAACTGTTACAACACACAGCGTCAGTAGCTATCTTACGATCGCAATACTACTGGAAATGCCGAGAAGATGAAATCAACCAAAAAACCCGCTCGAACTTTTATTATTTCCGTACAATTAATCATTTATCTGCGGTGTAAAATCGAAGCGGGCTAGGACGAAAGTCATGGTCGCTACATATAAATTTTTAAAACTTTGAAGATGAAATTTCGAGATAGGAGTTTCTAAATTTCTAGCGGAACGAGTTGAGCACAGTTATCGTCTCACTTAGCTCCCTTTCGCCCCTAAGTAACTCTCCCAATTTTTGGCCTGATTTATACCGGTACTTATTTCTCGAGTTTATTCCCCCTTCTAAATCACGGAAGGAGTTTCTAACAAGAGCGGAGTCCTCTAACGAGCCCACTGTTCTCTCAGCTCTGGCCCCGAGTCCCAAATTTTTGACGGATATAATTTTTGAAATTCCCGTTCCCCCAGCCCCCTCAGCCCCTCATCCCGTCTCCTGTCTCTCTCTGTGATGAATCTCGTCCCCAGGCGCCGATCCGTCCCGGCTGAATTATGGCGCCCGCCCCTCACCAAGTATCGTTAGCAAGACTCGAACGGGCCCCAGTACAAGTTCCACAGTCGGACTTTTAATGCGGTCCCGAGTTTTCGATAAAACTCTGGGAGTGCGCCCGCATTAGGGCGTCGGTCCAGCCTATTTAAAACGGGATATTCGTATTTGGGCCAACGGAGCCGGCAGGAGTGACGGGTCTGACTCGAGTGAACCGCCGCCCCCCTGCGGTAAGCCGAGGCCCACTAAATCTGTGGACCGGGTTATTCGTCCGACACCCTACTTGGCCCTAACGCCTCCATTATATTCGGGTTACCGCAACGCTCCACCTTACCCGCCTAGCATAACTTATTGACTAAAGGCCTCCATTAGCCAACCACCTCCCGCCCCCAACTCGCCCAGCCATTCCCGATCTGTTACCAATGCTCATTCGTACAATATACGAATTCTGAACTTGACTGATTATTTTAAGGAACACCACTGAATTATTATCACTAATTAACATACGGCAGTATCCCCTAATACTGAGGTATAATATAGGATTGTTCCCTGTATTACTGGAACAAACAAGTCATAATCCCAATAGTATTGACGACACCCCACATCCAGGTAGGTATAGGACTCCGAGTTGACCTATTCTTCAGTCGGTGTTAAGAGTTCAGAAAGGTCGTACCTGGAACCTTGTACAATCCGGCACACTTATTAGAATTAATTTCCATAGTTTGGTCCAGAACAACTGGAACTGAAACTGTCGTTTCAAGTTGTGATACGCCGATATAGAACGAGATTAGGTTGAGTAAAATGAAGAGTCGTTCCAATGTTCCGGGGATTTGTGTTGTCATCGATGTTTGTTTAAATTTAGTACCGTTAATTTTTTCTCGCGCGCGATCATCGTTTCTGGACACGTTGAATTCCATTTTCAAATTTGATAGTATTCGGTATAGTCATCGTATTGAATCACAAAATGAATTGAAAGAGCTCAGGTGGTGGTCAAAGCCTGGCTTCAGGCTCCACTGGGGGCTCTAATTAAAATTTAACAGGAATAGCATTCACAAAACATCGTATTCATTTGATTGAATATTGGACAACTCGTATTAATATTGTATGGGAAGGATTATTATAACGAGATTTACAATAATACTAATTAATAAGTCTTCAATGAATTCCAACTCCCCCAAAGTCCGGTTAAAATAAGTACTTATAATAATAATACTATTATATATATATATATATATATATATATATATATATATATATATATATATATAATTATTAAATTAAATTAAAAACATTAAATATAATTCAATAAATTTTTAATAGGAAAAATTAATCTACTATAGAATTTAAAGGGATATATTTGCTGTAGGTTCGTAATGTTTCTGTCTCCTCTCGCTGGTTTGGTCTTTTGCTAGACCGGTTTCGGCTGCAGACATCACGAACCTACAGTATTCCAACCCCTCGCAGACCACAAACAGGTATATCGAATATATTTGCGTTCCAATATTAATTACTGTAACTGTTCAAGTTGTGTTATACTGATTTAAGCAGTGGAAATAAATTATACGGAATTAGTCATCTCTTAAGGAAATTTGTTAATTATTCTTATATATAACGCTTTTGTATTCGGGTTCACAAAGAGATATTAAACCTTGCACCGGGGCTCGGGAAACCGAGGGGCGGGAAATGGGCGCAGTTTAGTTATTTCACACTCTTTTATTTTTGTTTTTAAAGTAACTCTAAGTCGGGAAAATGTTTTGGAAGGCGTGCGGGCGCGAGCGTTGCTCTCGTGGTAAGGGGCGAGGCCTTAATGCAATTCTAAGTGGAAGAGGATCGAGGAGGGCGCCGCGTATCGGTTGGCTGTGGCCGGCCACCCCTCACGTCCCGACTATTTTTCTGCGTTATTTGCCGATTTGAATACGGACAGGGGGTAGAGTTGGGCTGGGGGGGGGGAGTTGGCTGGCGATGGGGGAGGGTTGAGGGGGTTTCTGGTGAAACCTCAAACATGCTCCCCTCGGCCCGGGGAGTAATCTTATGTAAATGGCGGAGGTTGCGCCGGTTCTCCCCGACATGAAGAAGGGGTTGTTCTCGAGCGCCCTCTTCCACCTTTGGTACGCCGGCTGAATCTTTAACAAATCCCGTCCCTCCCGTCCCGATATAACAACAGATGCCATCGGCTATTACGACTCCCGGCGCTGATTTATGGTCGGGATCTTATTTCGCGATCGGACGAGGTATATTGAAAGAGTCCCCCCTCCGGGAGTCCGTTGTCGATGCACGCGAAAGTATCTCTTATCGACATTGACATTTGCAAGAATGGGGTTTTTTAGGGCGTAATAATAATACGCCCGATAATAATTTTGAGTTTTATTTGATGTTCATTATCCGTTCACTTAGCTATATACCTATTAAAAAGATTAAATATTTTGGTACATTTAAATCCTTTTCAACTATATTTGTATAGAATATATTTTAAGGTATAATCAAGTAAACGGTACATTTTACAAAGATTTGATAATTATGTTGAATATTGACTTTAAAGTTAACATCGAAGTATACTTTTGATCAGTTAATATTTCAATGGGCTCGCCATTAGCCGATGCACGCGAAGGGGACTCTTTGGAGGGAAAATGTATAGGAGGATGTGTTTCATCTGTAAATGGATAGCCCGCGTAGGGGCTGAAGAGCCGGGCGTACGATGAGCATAATTCACGTATTGCTCTCAAAATAAATAACGACGCGCCGGGAAGATAACGCGGGGAGTTATTTTATATGATTAAACTGCGTTACCCGCGCGGGACGAGCAAGAATTATGAGCCATTAACTCAGCCGTGTATAAACCGAGAGCTCGCCCCACCTACCCCTTCGGTCGACCCCTTTCCCTTCCTTTCCTCTGTTACTCTGTCATGTTTAGAGACATTAGAAAAGTCCGAGGAGCGGAATACAAAAGAGCGCATTAGCCGAGGTAGAGGGGCACGTCCCTACCGTATTTAGCCGCCCGGCTCTCGTTTCCTAGTTGGGCATCACCCACGCCCACCTCACAGTACCGACTTCCGGTTCCGGCGATTGTCCTTATGATTAAAGTGCTCGTCTGTCCTACTATTATAAATTCCGATAGCAGCATCCGTCATAGCGACTAATCTCTGTCGCGATAGTGCTAATAAACCTTTGTCGTGTGTCACGCTAATAATCGAGAATTTCTGCACCGCTTAGCAGCCTTACACTTATAATGGTAGTGAATTTTATAGATGCGCCTCACAGTATTCATACGACCGGTATTATTAACAGAATATTACAATTTAGTTTAAGAATAAAATAGGGGCAGAGGGATTAGAAAGCAATCATTTATGCCCCAGGGTATTGGATATGATTCGTGGAAGTACATACTTGACGTTATATTTTGTGCAGACAAACCTCCGTACTAATTTAATTAGAATTGAACTGACGACAGCGAGAAAAGGAAAACATAAACGATCGAACAAGTTGGGGAGTAAACAGAAACGTCGATTGTGTTCAGGAAAAATAGAGTGGGGCGAAAATCAAGCCCGTCGGGGGTAGAATGTTCCGCGGGGCGGCGGCGCTCGATAAACCCATCGAGGCAGATAAGGCCGGACATAACTGTGTTAACTCGCTTTGTTTGAAGATTCCAGGGGGAAAAAATTGGCCTAATCACAGGTTGGAGAGATAAGAGAGGAGGGAGCGATACCGGCGCTGCCCCACGCTGCGATAACCGACCTCCGCCCGTCCCACTTTCCCGATTTCTATTTTTCTTTTCGCCCGCACTGGGGCCCGTTATAAATTTCAGAAACCAGTCGGCGCGCAGCAAGCGGAGGAAAAAGGGGAGGGATGGAGGGAGGGAGAGGGGAAGGCAGGGGGTGAGGGAGAGAGGGAGACAGGTCGCACTCTCCGCACCCGCGGCCCGTTGATAATGCTTTATGACTCCCGCCCAACCGGCTTTTTTCGCTTTGTTTGCCCACCGCCGGAATCGGGGCATAACGCGCCGTTCGTAAAACAGTAATTTATCTTAATACAGTCCTAGTACGCTTTTTATCGCCCGCTATCCACTAATTAATGTTGGTCGACACTTGTCAATAGAAAGAAACATTAGAGCAGCGACATTTAATTATGTTGTGGAAATTTATTTGCAGCGCTTGAGTCGAAAATTATCCGTTTTAGCGTTTAAATAAATTCATATTTCAAATAACGGTTCCGAAATTAAACGATACCTCCGAAAAGCCAAATTCGATAGAATTATGATGGACTCGTAATTAGGCGGCTCCCCTGCAAGGGCGGTTCGTAATGAACCACCCGGCAGCATTCCGTGAGCTGCGTACTCATTTTGCCCAACGATTGAGCGTTAATCCCATATCGCTGGGACCAATATCCAACGAGTGGAGTTATGATTTTGTATCACGCCAACTATAATTGGCTACTTCTGTACTACTGCGCTCTATATTGAAAATTAGTTCTTAAGGGGTACTACTGAATATTGGAATATTCTCTAATTGAGTGTCTAAAGTTTAAGACATCCTCTTTGCTAATTTGATAACAAATTTACAGATAGATGAAAAGGCCTGTTCCCTACTTCTGAACACCCAAATTCTAGCGCTCTTCTATCTCACCTACACCATTTGACCAATAGCATTATTCCTATAAAAGTATACAGCATTTCCTTCGCAATCCATATAATTCCTAATAACTTCACTTATTGCAGTTTGCTGACCTCTCTGTCTTAATATACATAATTATTTTACTCAACTATAGTAGCATGAATAGTTTCTGAACATCCGGACCGTTTTCGGCCCAAGTGTCCATAAAGACACTTTTCGCGCCTTTTCGGAACCTAATGCCAGAGCGTAGAATAATGGTTCCCAATCGTGTTTATGTCATTATTTCTGGTTTTGTTTGTACATAGAATACACATCTGAATTAGCAATCTGGTTGGGGTATATGAAACACAGGTTCATAAAATCATTTCTCAACGAGCTCTTATAACGGACAAATAAAATGATATCCTTCGAGGGAGAAAATATGAACTCCTTAAAGTTTCTTTTCTTCGAGCTACTTTCGATTACATTTCGCTACAGTTACAGTTCTAACGACCGAAATGTTTGAGATCAAATCTCGATACATTCAATATTATCTCATGAAAAAGTAATCGTCGCTTAAAGTATATAACGTGAAACGAGTTGAGCGCTTGCGCGGGACCTATTAGGCCCATTAATATTGCGTAAATCTGTCCGTTAATAAGGGAACGCGGGGCCACAAAAGTGGTTAAATAATTATTTGAAAACCGATAATTATCAATTGGAATTGAGGGGAGCGGGAGCCCTCTTCCGACTCTTCCCCCATCACCCCCTCAACTACCCGCCGGACAAAATGAGTAATCAAATATTCGCAAAGCTAATGGAAATTATGTTGACAACGGTTCGTTTCGACGTTCGACGTACACCGGTTCGGGCTCATTTGGGTTGGCTCCAATTATCGGCAAGCGATGTTGAATGCTCCACTAATTGTTTCATAAACGGTCAAATTCATTACGGGAAATTTAAATGTTGTCGAATGCCCGTCCCCGGATCTGCCCTCCTCCCCCAATATTGCCCTATTGGTCCTCGATTGCGGCTGCCCCTTTGTTCGTTTTATGAAACTTTCAGTTCGTTAAATGGTTGAATAGGGATGGTTCCTCGACGGTTTTATAGTCGGAGACATGCTAGCAATTTTCCATACTTTGAACCAAGTTTCAGTAACCAGACATCGAATTATTGCCAATAAGATCGGATGTTGCAGTGAGGAGAACCTCAGGACAGCAGCAACTGTTGACCTCCTGGCTGTCCAATATTCTTCCTTATTTTGAAGAGCAACCGATTGCATCCAAAAAATTTCAGAATTTTATTCCTTAATTTTGACCTATACTTTTGTTTTCAATATCACCGATGTAATTATTTGTATCGTTGGCAAGCGTACACGTCAATATGAAACAGCATATTTTAATAAGTGGCCACTGAGAAACTATCGCTTTCGGCGGAAATCCCTCTTATTCTAAATAGGGCGCTTCACCAGATTATCTAAATGTTCTCCGCCAAATTTGATTCAACCGGCATAAGAGAATGTTTACTGATTTCGACGCCTGTTATTAGTTACATCGAAAGCTAAATAATATTAACAGCGAATAGGGGTTTTTTCTTCTTCTCGTCCCAATATTTGTTCAATTTCAACGCGATGAGAACAGCGACTGGGAGTCGTCGAACCCGGCGTCGTATCGGAAAGCGGTCGGTGGAAACGCGGCCAAGATTTACTGGAATTGTTTCCAGGACGCAAAACGGCCTAAATTGTTATTCGATACTCCGGCCCGACTCCCTCGGAAAGCAAAGTAGGAAGTTGGGGTCCCGAGAGCCGGCCTGCCCCGTCTCCTTCTATCTTTACTCCAGTCAACTTGTGGTGAGGTTTCACTTTTAAGAGATAATTTACAATTCTAATTATACAAGCGGCGGCCTCCCCGCGCTTCCCTTACATGCACTTAGACTGTCAATTTACATGTAAGAGCTATTAGTCCGGACAGGTCGTAGGAACTTGGTTCGGTTGTTGCTTTGGACAGGGCCGCGCGGCGCCTATTAACATTTTAAGGCCCTAACTACTGGCCGCCCGCCACCCCAGTCGCTTTGATTATAAACAAGCCAGTCCTATAGTGTATTTCGAGGCGGCGACATTATCGTCTTTAAGGGCCATCCTGACTTTGAATAGAGAAAGTTGGTCTACCTAATTTTGTCATCGGGATGTGCGCGTCGCGGTACAATCCGCGGTTTAATTATGAAACGAAGAAATTCCCCCAAATAAGCCCATCCCCTAAAGATCATTATGGACTTCAAGCGGATAACATCGTTGTTCCTACTCGGGAATAATTTATTACAACTTTTCCCAGTGAAATTAGTTCAGATTATTGCTATACTGGACACTATTACTAGTAATTGTATGGGGTCAATGGAAACGGGATAAATCAGCCATTGAGGTTTAGATCCAACTTTAATTCGACCGAGGCATAGATTCTTACTTAACTAATGTATTTAGCTCGCAATTAACGAACTCACCGAATTTCGAGTTCGGGTTTCCATTAGGGGGAGCCACGGCCGAGACTGCCCACTCGAAATGAAGTGAAGGTGGGCGGACTAATTAGCCGTAATGAGTGGTAAAAATAACGAGCCCGGGTATGATATTACCGTTGGGTGGAGGGGGGCGGCGGTGAATGATTGAACGCGGCCGGAGATATTCGAAGCGAGGCCGGGTTTATACGGGGCATAATTCGGGGAGAGAGGGGTTTGGGGGGAGGTGACTCCTTCCGCCATTATCTGCCCGCTTCTTACCTCCGCACCAACTTCAGCCGGCTCATTAAATTCCGGCCAGAAGAGCCCGCGAAAAATAGAGAAAAGCTCCCACGAGTCTTCAGACGCTTCCACGGCGGACGTATTTATTCTCAGTTGGAATTTCTGAGGGAATACCCAATGTCATACTCTCCTCCGGATTCCCGGTTCATCGCGTTCTCCATTTATGCGACTAAATAAATGATGGCGGTACAATCTATTTTTCAACACCTTACCAAGTACGGTTTAAGCGTCCGTATAAAACAAATATTAATTATAAGAACGGATTTTCCATCCTGTCGGGTGAAAAATAACCCATCGAAGTGAACTAGATAATCAAATCTGAGTATTACAGCAAAAATCCTTTTTCTGGGTGATATGTCACATCGGACAATAATTTTTGACTACTCGGGAAGAAATAATTTTGGCCATTCCATGACACGTTTTTAAGCCTCCTCAATTAATGAATCCATAATTGCGGATACTGGGCAACAAAGTTGTATAAGGGCTCACGATAAATCGGAATTTTAAATCGAACTATATTCCCGAACATTCCGGCTGTCCCGATTTACTTTTTTTTAAATTAACCGAGCTTATGCGGGTTAAATCTGGTCCGGAAAATTGGAGCCGGCCGAGGAATGCGGGGCGTACCCGATTTCCGTTGGGAGTCGCCGAATTGAAAGGAAAAAAGACAAACCGAAAAAAAAGCGGATTTGTTTGGTTGGGGCGCGATTTTTGCATGGGCGGCGGGCCACAGCTGCCGGACCCCTATTGAATACGCCCCTCCCGCTCACAGCCGGGTCCACCAGCATCCTACCTCTTCGGTCATCCATCTAGATTGGGCTGAATCATTATCATTATACCTTCTGAATCCTCACTCCTATATTTTTTATTCCGGCCCCGTCCTGTCCGCAGTTACGCCCACGCCTTGGATAATTCGGTAAATACACTCAAACGTTTGAAGATGATAACGAAGAGACTTTGTTATTAGGGTCGGACTGAACGTTATACCACTGGACTCAATAAGGTATAAAACCGTCGCGTTTAATTCGCATTTTTGTAAAATAAGTCCGAAATTAACCGAATCACAAGTAGCAGTAAAGTTATATGTGAATTACTTTGGCACTGGGACCATCATAAAATTTTCGAATGCGGTATTCTAACAAGTTACGAGAGAATCTACAGTTCTCATTAAACGTGGGAAAAATCTACTCGGACCACACTTCGTGCGGTAAATTCCGACGTTTGGTATGTACAACTCGTTTTGTAATTTGTATAGTTCGATTCAGAGGGGCCAATTATGTAGATCAAAAACGGGGAAATGATGTCCGAATTCGTTCGGGCGGGGGCCGGAGGCCTAATGAGGTTTCCTCACATATTCCAATGTGAATCCCGCGTGTAATGTAGCCCTGGGAGTGCCCTTACCGGTTTACCCTCGATGGCAGCATTGATAGGCTTTCCGTTGAAACCACCGTAATGCACTGTGCACCAGGTAAATGTAACCATTAAGAACTACGAATGAAATATCGAAATTATATTATAATCGCGCTCGTTTATTTATCCGCGTAGGCATTCCCTACAATTTTCATTGCCTGTGCTCCATCGTTCATCCTCCGTGAGTATACCACTCGTGATTATCAAGTATTTGTACTAGATTTTCTGAAAGTGATAAGCTGATATTTATAAGTTCCCGTTATTATCTCATAAACTCGTGACCGAAATTTTATATAATTTTCACAGCTTTTAATGTTTCACGATTTTATGTTAAAATGTATGTTGTGATATTGAAATCCTACAAAAAAGAGCCTCTTTAATTGAGATAATTTTCTTTCCAATATAAAATTGGTCTAACATAAATATTTCTGAATGATTTGAATCCACTAACCGTAACGTAATTAAGGACAGCCGTCTTAATACAGAGTGATGAGAACCCGGCAGTATGAAAGAAAAACTGATGCAAACCGGACTTTAAATTAATACTGACTTTTTAATTCAAACTACTCGGTTTTTCAATAGATATGTGGCATTATTTGCTCTCTGTTCCTACTGATTTAACGGCAGCGGGGATCGTCATATATTGGGTTTGAATAGGTAGTGGGTGGGGGGGTGTCAGTGTGGGGGAGCGCTAATTGCCGATTAGCGGGGGCTCCCTAACGAGTCGAAAAATTCCCGCTTGTTTTGGGGGGGGGGCCACTCGAGGACGAGTGTTTGAAAAACGGATTTGCGTTAGCCCCAAAGGTAATCTAATTGGACGGACCCAAATCAAACCCTTATGGGCCCCCAGAGCCCGGCCACTCTGTTACCACAACTGAGCTCACCTCAAACAATCGGTCAAAAGTATCGTTAAAATAATAATTGTTAAAATTCTATTAATAACAGTTTTTTTTTATTATCAACCACCTTAAGAGGATCAGTGATAATCATTCGGGATAAAAAGAAATTCGGGATAGAAAGAACAATTGGACGTCACCGTTGAGATTGGCAGGGATTCCCTATCAAACTACATCGCGCTATAGACTCTCCAAGTGGTACAATTGATCTAATAAGCGTAAAAATTATTTTTTAAAAATAGGATTACTTCAGATTGCGCATAGAATAGAACCTTGTTATTATTGGAAACGAATTTTCCTATATTGAGAATCCTAAATAAATTCATTTATTTCCCGGTTTTACAAATTGAGAAACAACAAGTTAGAGAATTAATGGCTATTAAAAACAATGTATTGCCGATTTGATTGTATAATTACTTTCTTACAAATAGAAGAAAGCAAAGAAGGGATTTATAGACAGAAGCAAAACAGAATGAAATTCGTAGATGATCCGATTATGAAAGTTCGCTCAATCTAATCAGCTTAATTCATTTGGTTTCGTTTAAATTATGAAGACTCTATTTTCCTGTTCTTTTGATACATTTACTGTTTCTTTTTAATCACAAGTCACAGCAATGGTAAATATAAATACCGTAATCGTGGTAATCGTTAAACCTAAGTGGAAGGAATAAAAATTGCTGAAGAGTTTAGGCATTCTATTGTTTCTAAACTACGATTTCAAATGGAGTAGTAAGGAAATGACATTTTCTATTCAACAAAAAAAACCGTTAGAAATACGAATTGGACGATCATGTCGATGATGTATTTATCTCACAAACTTCGGTAATGAATAATGATAATTTAACTTGGGGATTCATTGCCGGGCTTGTTGTAATACATAAGCAACGCCCTTTACTTATTTTGCAGTCGAGGGATCCCCTTCTTATTATTCCTTGTGATTATAAATTCCATCTGTAAACTGAAGTTTAATACCATAAATAATGGAACGAGTAATTGGGCATGCACTGTTTTCACTGCTTCTCGCTTAAATTGGCACTTGCCCTACTATTGCGTGTATATTTAATGTCGAAACTCGCATTAATTACAATAACACGCAGTTTGTATAAAACAAACAATTCGGGTTCAATGACCCAATAAAAAATATTAAATGAAATTTGACTCGAATGACCTCGATATAAATATAAAATGTAGCGTCGAATAAAATCGACTTTGTGAAAGTTAAACAAAAGTTATCCCATTTGTGAACCCGAACACTTACTACGCTGAAAAGTTCTCTGGCTGTAGTGTACAGTAGGAACTGGGACCCAACAAATTCCGGTACGATTCCAGAGACATTCGGTATATTACTGTACCAGTGTGTTCCCGGCTGTATAGTCTGAATTGAAAGCACAGAGTCTCCACTAATAGCCCAACGGACAGGTAACAAAGTTGGAGTCAAATAAGGAACTTAATACGTTGAAAACAAAAGGGCTGGACGGGCCACGGTTTGTCTGGAATTAGTTCTAGCAAGACGTATCACCTCAATCGTGGAGGAACCCAACTATTTCAGCTTTGATCCAAGACCAAGAGAGCGTATCTATTGCATCAAGTTCATTTTACAAAGGTGTTGTTCCTATAGAGAGAAGCGACATTTCTATTATTACACCTATGACCTGCAACGAACCATCTTCAAATAGGTAACAATGATTAATTAAATAAGAAGAGTTACTTACTTTGATTTCCACTAATATAATTTTGCGTTAACGTTTATAAAATAGAAATTTACTATCGAGTGAACCTTACCCTGGTATCTAGTATATTTTGATTAGGGAAACACAGTTATATATGATATTGTTTTAGAGACTGGTATATAGTAGAGAGTGGTAGTGAGGCCGAATTTAGAAGGAGCTCAGTGAGTTTAATAAACATGAGCGTGTTGGGAAGGGTGTTCCTCGTCTGAATCTGTTGAGCGGAGCCCCTCCTAACTGACTTAAGTCAGGTCTAGACGTCCGCCTTGTAAATTGACGCCTAATCCCATATTGTCAACGGCTGTCCCTAAGCTCCCCCCGACTTCGGATATCACTTAGCGGTCCCCCCATACCCATTAACGTCCCAACATTTAAATAGTTCTCGATATAATAAGATATTCAATACAGCCTGTATTTCATTTTAATCCTGAGTAAAATTCTATACACAACATCGATGTGACAATTCGTCATCGAGGTAGAACAAAACCCGGACCAAATTCCAATGGATTGAAAAATAGAGAATCGTAAAACAACAATAGAACGGTAAAAGACCAGAACCACCAGACATCAAGCTGCAGATTGGATTGTTAATGAAAACGGTGAATAACCAAAGCTGTGTAGGACATGTCGAAACCAGCGACTGGGGACACAAGATCACAAGAACCAATTGTTCGAATCATTTACAACGTACCATATTCACTCCCAAACCAATAAGTAAAATTTAGGACTTAAAGACTAAATTTTGTCTTATATAACACACCAGATGTAAAATAAATGGTGATGTTACGGTTATTATAGTGCCAGATTACAGGAAAGGGACGCATATTTAGAAAACAACTATGTTAGGGCTTGATGAAAAATAGGGACAGTTCTGTTGACTTGTTTACGCGGTTAATATTTTTCAATCCTCCAAATTTAATCCATTTCCGCGTTCAGCGCTCAGAACAGAGCCTAAGGGTAGGCGCGATATGCACCACGTGTGGAGTGCAATGGGCAAATTGGACGGAACCGGGAGCGCTGCACCGGCATGTCGCAGTTGTGAGTGGATTGAAAGAAGTGCGCCCTAAGTCCCTCCTCCTTTTCCTTAATATCGTCCCCGCCGCCATTTTACTTTACGCACTTGACGACACCGGCCCCTCTGCACATTACTCCGGTCCCGATTCACTTCTACCCTTCTCCACCTTCCTTCATCGAAACAAGGCCTAAGCCGGGCCTCCCAATAAGCGATGTGCTTTCTGACATTGGCACCGTGGCGTCACTTTTACTTTACTCTGCCTCCATGAAATATATTCCATCGTTTATTATTGGACCTTCTTATACATCGTTAATTCCTATGTTTAATTATCCGAGAGCTCGGGGCATCCCTTTCTATCAGAGAGCTTTGCATTTCCGATCGTGGACTAGAAAATTCTATTACGTCTGCGTCTGCCAATAAAGCACACATTTAATTACATCAGTAATATTTATATGACATTGAGGCACTGAAGGTCAATTTGAAATTTACATAATATGCTTCGTTTACGGTAGCACTTAATCGGAAATTACTCTGTTAGTAGCGTTCTATGACTACCTTTTTTGGTTAAATCTTAATGCATACTAATACATTGGTACATTCAGTTTATAAAATGCTTAAATAAGCACTAACTGAATGATCAGTGGAAGAATTGAAAGACAATTAACTGAGTTTTAATATGTCGCAAGATGAATACTAAAGTACTGCACATGAAGAATTACATATAATTTATCAAGTACATATTTACTTAAAATTTTTCCTATCTTTCCTCTCCGTTAAAAATTAGGCCTTTTAGTCGGAAATATTGGAAAAATTCCGTTCTTTCAGCAAAGTAAAAATAACCACGTATATTTATTCATATATTTCTGTTGCAGGCTCATTTGGAACTTATGAACAACAACAGAGGATAAGGATATTTCGATTTGTAAGTCACTTCTGTCAATATACATTTTCTACGGGAACTGGTGTTTATTTATCGTATAGTATTAATTAGTTTCGATCCAAATATACCGTGTTCGTAAATAACTTTATTCATAAATGAATGTTACAGTAACAAATTACTGTTCCGAATACGAATATATGTTTCATTTAATTTTGCGATGTTATTTTCTCCCGAACCGGTAATTAAAGGGGAGGCAAACATTAAATGAAAACCCGTAATAAAAATTGGTTAATGAGATGCGTGGCAATTGCTAGGGCTTCGCTTCATAATTAGGCTGAACCAAACGAGTAAAAACAAATAAAAAAACTTAATCGATGATAAATGTTTTTTTGTTCATTCTCTTTTCTGGCCGTCATTTGTGAAAGTTTTGCTCTCAATTCTGCCTAGCGACTTGTTCTTTAACCTCAAATTCTGAACTAATTTTCTGTTCTTAAGTAGAATGAAAAATACCGTTAATTTAAGCGAGTTCGCCAATATATTTGACAGAGGTATTTCGTGCATGCGCACACGCGATTCGAAAAAGGTTTGTAAATTTTAATGAATGCATTTCATCGGCGCAGATATAATTTTCCCGATATTATACATTTTTTAATGGCAGAGAGTATCAAACAGTGTGCGTGTGTAATTTCGATCTGTAAATCACTGTATAAAAACTGTAGCAGAATCAATACTTGTATGTTAGAAGTTTAAAACCGAAATGAGAGTATATTCCCAAATAATACTAAAAAACTGGTAAAATGAGAAAAAGAAGGCTGTGAGAGAATATATTTTGAGGACGTTCCTTGGCGGTAGTTTGGGCTGTCTATGAAACAGGGTTCCCATCGAGAAACCCGAATTTTACCACTTCAACCGGTTAATTTACATAGCTTTATTCCGACGGGCTCGGCATAAACGGATATTGACCGATAGTTGGACTTTAGACTTTGGTAAGCCGTTTAGAACCGGGCGGAGATGCTGAGTCCCCGTCTAGGCCCGAGTTCAATTAATTAGTTAGGGGGTTTGGCCATTCTCGCCACAGCTATCAATCCATTAAGCTAAATAACCTGGCCAACTTTCCACCCGCCGGGGACCACCGGGTCGATGGTGATGAGTGCCGGAAGTCGACATTGAAGACGGTGAATCCGATTACATAACAAAAATCGCAGTCAGATAGCAGGTCTTAAAGAGGTTGAATCGGGGAAAACAATCGCGAATTGTTAAATTATTTTTCAGTATTTACCATTCAAAGTAAATGTTTTATCTTTCTTTTAGTTTATTCTCCCTTCTGGTCGTTATGTGTGACAATTCTGCTCTCAATACTGCCAGGCGGCTGTCACCTTTAACCTTCACTTTTGAACTAATTTATTAATTTTCATCCTGGGCTCATTCTTGGTGTCGGTGTCTCGCCGCGAATCTTCATTAGGGACACTTTTCCTTATTTCCCGGCCGAACACCCCCGCCCCTCCTCAACCTCCACTCGGAGGAGTTGGCCCTGTCGCTCGTTGGAGGTGGCAGAAGGAAAACCCTAATCCACTTGTCCGGAGATAGTGGATCGTTGGTGAAAAAAGCCCCTTCTTGTGAATTGTCTGAGCGCTGTAAAGTGGTACGGTAATAGCGTCTCCTGTTCAAAGAGCGTGCCACGAGGTCTCCCTTCTGGCTCCCTCCTGGAGGTGCCAGTCGCCCGCATCACGTGATCCCATTCTTCCTCTTATTCGCAACGCCACTTCTCGCCTGTCTCTCTGAGTGAACGAATTCGTATTAAAGAATATATATATATACCCGAAGTCGTTAGGTTTATAAAAGTATGACCTAAGCGTTTGACACGTCACGTGAGCAGAGCATATATATCACCTGTTAGTTATTTATTTTCTTTTAATCTAAAGTGTGATACGCTAAAACAAATTTTGGTCCTGAGATATAAAAAAGTTCTAGATGATTGAGTGCTCGGGGTGATAGTCATCACTGACCACTGGTCCGATACAAATGCGATACATGCGTTTCTGATTACAAACTGAATAAATGTACTACAGAGTACTAATGCAATTAGGTCAATGTAAAAGGGTAATAGATTCAGTAAAACATGGGCTATACATGTATAGCATATACGCGTGTGTTGAATATCAATTGAAATGAAAGTGGTATAATGTCTTGTTTTTCTTAACCCAACCTCTCTCTCAATACTTTAAACCAAAAATCTCCTGTCCTTCCTCATTTAAAGGAAAGGAGGATTTGCATTTAAGGAACCCTCCAGATATATAAGCAAACAAGTCAACTTTATCAACCAACGAAACTTTACTCAGTCAAAACTTCTCTGAATGAACAAACTTGTGGCTACGTTTTTCCTCTTAAATTAAACTTATTACCCTCCTGAACGCTAGCCGCTCCCACCCCCCCACCCTTAAACGGCGGAACAGATTTCCGTGAGAAACGCCCCTTTTTCATTCAGCCCTGGTATATTTCAAAATGTTTTCTTATGTTTTCAAATATTTTCAGTGGAAATCAATAACTCATTTACAACTTCATAACATCTGTAGGTAAACTGCAATAAAGTTTTTCGCCGTGTTCTACTGAAATGTATAGTTATGGGTGAAACAACTTAATAAATATTCTTGACACAAATGAAAATAAGCGTCGCTATGTTATTTTCTTCTTATTTAAAATAATTGTAATCTAGTGACTCTCATTATGGTAAGCCTATCGCCTCGAAAAGAGTTAGCCTTTTATGATGACATTGATTTAAAATTCATTCTAGCTAGTGAGGATTGTGTGCTCAAATATAATTAGGCTAATTCAGGTGGCCATCTTGAGGTGGAAGTCTCGGGTTCGATTCCCGGTAGTGGTTTGATTAAAAAAAAAGTGATGACAACAGTCTTTAGGAAAACAGAGAATTTGTGGGAAGGAAGAACAAAAATTAAAATTGAACCAGTATATTTTCCCAGCTCTTTTCGGCGCCACTGGGGCCGTCTTTAATCCAGCAATGAGCCTTGGGACAAGAGGCGGGGGTGAGTCCCAAGACTTGATAAATTAAACCTGTAATGGATTTTCAATGTCCCCCGCACCACTCTAAAGCCCATCGGTAAATGATCAATACACGTCAGGGGAAGGCGACTGGTGCGAGCACCGACACCACAACCGACCACTATTATGAGTCAATAACCCTACGACTAGTCCCCGGAAAAACTACTTCAGAAATGGAACCGGGCTGCAAATCATCCGTTTGCAAAACCCTTATTGGCCACAGTGACATCTAAAACGGTAACATTCCGTTCACATTCGAAACAATTTCGATTTGATTATAACCAAAAATATAGTAAATACAATGGACAACAAATATACCCGCCAATTATTTACATCCGCACTGCATTCAAATACACAATTAATATTCCTCAATACATTATCGGCTTTCTGTAGGAGCGTGTTACTGCGTCATGTTGCAGATCTATTTCAATTTAGACGAATATGTGATGTCGTCAATAAACCAAAATATCCGTAATCTTGTAGGCGAATAATATACACGCCAAGATATGTACCAGGATTCAAGATGGAAATATTGCATGATGGGGATTCTATTGACTTAATAAATTCGGATTGTCTTACAAGCTTACGGTTTACTGATTTTTATGTCAAACAGCAATTAATATAAAAACTACAATTTTTTAAAACTAAAACTTTATTTAGACTGAAAATTAAATTTTAAATTCCTCGTTACAAGCATATTACCGATACGAGAAAACTAGGAGAGGGCTCTTCTTCAGATGAAGCTAATGAACCACTGCCGACTTGAGAGTAACAAAGGGTCAGTTTAACAGCTCCTCTTATCCGATCCTGTAAAGATCCGAATTTGCGGTACCCCCTGTTTCTACTCGGTTCAATATTAACCAGAGATAGAATAGACTCGAAGCGGCTTTTTAAGAAGTATACGCCCGTTCAGTTTGGTTTAAATTTAGGCAATAGTTGCGTGTCAGTGCGTCATGTTGTGGCGGATAATTCACAGTGGGCCCGCGTCAAGACACTGCTGAATCGGTGCCATCTGTTGCGGGACAGACAACCGGAACCGCGATGAATACAAAGCGGAGATTGCCGGGCATGTGGGCACATTCAGCTGATTTCGGCCCCACCTTCCAACACTCAACGCCCCCCAGTCATTCTATATTTATGTCTCGTTTATATCCGCCCGTGTGTACATGCAAACTAACTGTAAACTCCTTAAAGTATAAAACACACCCGGCATAGGCCTACATATGAAAAGACCGCCTTGCCGCATTGTATACTCATTAATTAAAGTAATAAAATATCGATTGTGACAGAAAAACTATTTTCATTTATATTGTTGGTAATATACAAATAATATATATATATATATATATATATATATATATATATATATATATATATATATATATTAATAATAATAATATTTAATTTTAATATGTGACTCTGTAAACAGTCCAAAGTCATTCGCTGAAGCCCACGATCAAATAATAAATCGTAATAATACGTACACACAGCATATAATATTACGATTATTCTGAACAATTGATAGTTGAATCCCATAGACAAGCATCCCCCAAAAACACACTAACAAGACACGTATATATACACACGACAAAGAGACAACCACCACAGTACAAGTGACAGTGACAGTGCAGTGAGGATGCCCAAAAAACATCCAAAGTGCCAAAAGTGAATAACACCGCTACTGAAGCAAAAGTCCAAACCGGCGAGAGGAGACAGAAACATACGAAATCTACGGTATTCCGACCCCTCGCAGATCACAAAACAGGTATTCTAAACTATTTAATACGTTACAGTCCAAAGTGATTCGCTGAGGCCCGCGATCAAATAATAAATCGTTATAATGCCGCATATAATGGTACGAATATTCTGGACAATTGATAGCTGAATGCGGCCGGCGCAAAATGTCTCGCTTGCCAGTTGATTAATCACGTCGGAATCTGTAGTGACCTGTGGACAATTCGAGTTGGCTAACTGGGGCTGAGTGAGGGAGAGTGTCCCTCCCAGACCGCAGATCAACACCGCCAAAGTCAATAATTGCCCTCGGAGCAACGCGTCCCAGGTATTAAGAAATTAAACGGCCGTCCCAGCCAGGCCCGGTCCCCGTCCGCCGGCCTTTATCCGAACCGGTATCGCCTCCCCGGCAATACGCCAAATTGAAGTTTATCCCCCGGCGACCGGTTTCATCAGTGTCATCCCTCCTTCCTACCGTCCGTCCGTCCGTCCGTCCGAAACTCGAGTAAATCATCCCTTCCGTTTCATCCAGCCCCGGCTCTATTTCAACTTGTGTCGTGGCCACGCTCCTTTGTAGGTCAACTAGATAAGCCCGACTCCGTATAACTTTTTTTTCTCGGGTCCATTCGTTTCAATTTATTATGAATTTATCTCTTAAATGAGCTATTTCGGAAAAGAGATTCGACAATATAAACGCGTTTTCCGGAAACTGCCTAGAAAACCCTGTCTTATCCGAGTGGTTAAAAAAAATAAATTAATCTTTATCTCATTTTTTTCGAGGCTTTATACGCTATTCCATACGAAACTTTTGTCCATTTTAAATAAAATCATTTCCCTGGAGTCATATTACGGTCCATATATTATGTCAATTGGATGAATTAAAAACCGAGAAAAGAATGAGACTCGCACAGTTACACAGTTTACATGAGTAACATTGCCAGGTGAGAACGAAAGATACGGATGCGATTTAAATTAATGTCCTTAGATATAAAAAAAATGGTGACAATTAAATTATTATTGCGCGTCTCAATGTTAGGACTGTGCACCGGCAACGGTTCCATCGACAGTTGGCTGATGAACCAATAATCTGACAGGACGAGACCTATTATGGTGTAGAGACAGCCGAATAGGGGTGTAGAAGCAATGCCTAATCTGAAAGCCTGTTCCACTACGATATTTGCCCATTGTCTTCTCCCGTATCTGATAAGTCCGGGATAAGTTTGTCTTATATAATCTCACTGAATATAATTAATCAAGTATGAGCTGTAATCGTATTCGCACTAAAAGGGACGTTTCTAATTATTTGGCGGTAATACATCAAATCAATCACTAATGAAATTTGAATAGAGTTGTTATACAATAAGCTTTAATTATAGCTCAATTAAAGTTTTGTAAACATAATCTGATGGTAAATTTAATTGGCGTGTATTTTAATTTAAATTCGCGATTAATAAAACAGCACCGTCGCTCCTGTATATATAACCGTTTACGCCTCAGTTTACAAAAACAGAGCAACAAATGAGTGGCAGTTCTAAAGTTGCTATCGATGAATATTCATGACGCAAACACGTGTGAAAGTTTTTTTTTCAGCGGCTAAATTAACATAGTAAGCATCTCCAAGGCTTTTTTCTGGTATTTTCATTATACACGGTCGCCTCCCTTCATTGACGATTACAGTGGAAGTGACAGAATATGTAAATAAGCTCAACAAAGATTTTCACCTTGGCTACTGATAGCTTTTATGAACTAGGAAACTTGTTTTATGCCATCCCTTGACGAGGGTTGGCGGCTATTTTATTCGATTACTTTATACACAGAAAAGCAATTTAGCGAAAAGTGGTTGCGGCAACGAAACGGGCAGTGGCCCCCGCCGGATTATAGAAAATGATGTGTATAAATGCGGAGGGCTCCTGAGGGCTAAATATGCATTTCATCTTTTACAGACCTGGCAGTTGAAAATCTCTCTAAATGCAGTCAAAACATTCAAAAGAAACAGGATATGAATGATATATTAAAATCTCTTATGATGTATATATGATTATATATATATATATATATATATATATATATATATATATATATATATGATATATTAAAGACTTGTGCATGAGTATATAAACATTAGAAATGCAAATAATAATATTTTCAATTATTATGGAAATCCTTGGTCTGCTACCATTTGTAAGGCGCTAGTCCCTAAACATAAATGTTATTCTAAGTATCTCTACCTAGTTGTTGTCACTCGCATCCCATCCAGTGTCTTAATTTAAATTATCACTACAAATTGTCATGAGTGGCAGATGCACTACCGAGAGTACATTTTAAGCTTGGGGGGCTGAGGAGGTGGAGCAGGGGGGTCACGTCTCTGGCCCTCTCATACATTTAACAGCCGACTGAGTTGGTTATTCAGTCTCCAGTTTTCTCAATTTTTAATGTGTCTCGGACACAGTGGGGGCGGGGGGGGCGTGGGGGGCTCGCACGGGACCAATCCCGAGTTATAGGGCCAAACAGATTGTGCTATGAATAATTTCTCCCTCGCCTGAATCAAAAATACCCCAAAGGCCTCTACCCGTCCACTGTATACTCCAGACAGCCCCTGTCCCTGTCCCCGCCCAATTGCACCCGAGCGACTTAACTCCCGTTTGAATTGCCTTACAGTAGCGCCCTGGATCACATTGTCATTTATCATTTGACAAAGGGAGGTTAGGCATGGTCTATAATTACGGCCACGAATTTATGTATTATGCGTAAGGAGTGAAATGTACATATTATACGTTAGTAATTTGAAAGACCTCAATATTCCTATGTTTCCAATTATGGAATTATGAAATCAAGTAATAAATAAAGCCTGTTTAAAGGGATCCGTATTTTAAATTTAATCGGTGAAATATTACCTCTTTTTGCGACGCGACCGGTGATGATTGGGTTCTGTATCTCTTTCGGATTTTAATTGTATTTCCATCCTTGCGCCGAGCGATATGGGAGAAGTTTTGCCCGACGGTTTAAAAGATTGGCAAACGAACATATAACTTCCTCTTTTTACCCTACAGAAAATAAAAATAAAAAGAATATAACGCCCAATATCGGAGAACGAAATTGGCTCCGGCCTCTCAGTGCTTCCGGACGCGCGCCGTTTCACGGATCGAACGATTCGCCATCGTTTTAAAATCGAATCCAGCCCAGGACTTACTTCATTTCGGTAAGCGAAAGGCGGTGTTGCCGAGAGGGGGGTTACTTTTATGGGAGCGGTGCAAATAAACTAGCCTCCTCCCGGCCCCATACATCACATGCCGATAACCATATTTTCTCACCGGATTCTATCCGATTTGTAGTGTAAACCTTTTGTGCCGAAGGAAATAAATTTAAAATCAACTTAAATTCGAATTATTCTTATTGTTTTATTTGTTTTTAATCCCATTCAATATTTTCCGTAAAAACCGTATAAATCATCCAACTTTTGATACAAGAAAATAATTTGACAGAGCCAATGCTCTTATACTTCCAATTGTGGAGTCGAGATATGTTGGGATAATTATAGTTAAAATTAAATCTCATCTACTAATCGTCCTTTCAATTTCAGGCGGCATAATATTTGTTAACTGGCGGCCGTTTATTCTTAACTATCCGTGTAAGATTGGGTTTTTATCGGCGTAACGTTCAGGGGTGGGGGTGGGTCGGTGGGTGGCAGGTGAGCGGACTATTCATTGTAACAGGAAAGCTGGGACGAGATAAAAAAAACATGGAGAGGAGCGGCTCCCTTTGAAGCGGCGGCTTCAAAAAGAGAGAAAAACACGAGCAGCGGGAAGGGGCTCGTTAACATTATCGAGTCGCGCGTTAATTTATACAAAGCCGGGCCCTAATTAGTGGCCCTACATTCCTGTCGACCGCCCGCCATTTTTACATCCGCCCTCCAGACGGCTGGGGCGAAATCAGAATTCGGAGGCAAATACGTATCCGGGCGAAAACCCAGTCGCCCGTGGAGGGCAAAAAATGGAAGTCTTCCCCTCTCGAGGACGGGAATAATATAGTTCCAGACCCCACCCCCTACCCTTCGGTATGTACAGTTTGTATTCCTGCCGAAAAATGTATTCGCGTTCAGATCGCGTTCGCTACAGTGTTGTCGCTTGACTCTGTTCGTCCTAAATTTTATGGAAATCGATAAGACGATGTTCCGACTCGTGCGGATCCACCTCCTGGAAATCAGCCTCTTTTGGAAATACACTCTACGGTCTTTTGTTCGACTTATATTTAACTACGAAAAAGTAGTATAAATAATTGGTTTTATTTATTAACTTTCTCCTATCCTTCGAAAAGTAAATACTCTGAAATAGTTGGATTTAGCCTTATTTTTATCTAACCTGGCTTATGAAACATGTATCCATCAGAGGAGAGTTTAATTCTAGAAATAAATAAAGATGAAAATGCCTAATTATTGACTATTCTGTTCTGGACACTGAATTCTCAAATCGTAACTTCAACCAAACAAACTTTAAGCGATAAAAGGAATAATTTCCGCGTTTTTCCGGTAGTGAAATAAATGGAATAAGATTTATGCTGCTTTCCTTTCACGTGCCACTATTGACGGTGTGAATCGGTTAAATGTGCGTCAGTACGCAGGCTTTAATTTATGTAATCGTAATCTAATGATGTATTTCCTCCCATGAAATTACCCCTCAAATGTACTACCAATTATAGATGCTTCACGGAAATATTCACGGTCGTATCGGTTTTCGTGAGGCACGATTTTCTTTCCGGCGAACCGTCCGAAAGAGGGAAGCTATAGTGGAGGACCGCTTTAAATTGCGTGTAATGCCCGTAAAGAACCTTTCCGCGGGCAGACAAAACCTCCCATTACATTTAGGGCGGGGATTTTCCCGCCCCCTTCTAAATCCGGGACGAGAACTTGCATGTTCATATACCGCCCGGGCGAGCCCACCCCCCGCCCCCATTGTGAGGCCGCCGGAAAAATATTTTTCAATAACACGCTCCGCGAGAGAATCGATCTTGTGCATAATAGATATATAAACTAACCAATTTCCGGGCCCACCGCTTGAATATAAAAGGGCCGTTCGAACAATTCGGTTCGGGGAGCAGGTGTTGACGGGACACATCCAGGTATTGTTTCACTGTATTAACAGACCCATTGTACCGACCGACCGGTAAATGGCCTCAATTGTTTGCTTGTCGGCCGCGCTTTTCGATTTCACCCCCGCACAAGAAGTCCCCAGACTTCTTTACACAAACAACCGACTTTCTGGAATACATTTTTTTTGTTCTTACACAATATTAATTGTGTAGACTATTTCCCATATTAGATTTTCATTATTTCTTATAGTAAATTATATTTTTAATAATACTATCTTCCACAGATAATTTAGATTGTAATAATAATTTATTTGAAATAATAAATACGCGGTGCACTATAGAAAGGAAAGACGACGCTTGAACCACATACATTACATGGAATAAATTACAAGTTTGAAGTACTTTTTTATTATTATAATAAATGCGAATCAGTCCAGCTTTTCTTTTACCATCGGTCTTTTTACAACTAATATACACTGTAAAATATATCAAAAGTTGTAACAAATTACTTACAGATTCTGAAATTGAATGGGGCAGTCGCATTATTCAGTTCGCGGATTCTGCCGACGGTCAAGTCGCTGCGTACTCATTTTTCAGCGGTGAGTATCAGGTTCCCCTGCCCCCTTCCGCCGGTACTCCTGCAGCTACCATTACGCCTCCAAAAAACAATGCCTAGGCCCTGTGTTTAGCCAGTTTTAATGATCCGGCCAAATCCTCTTTGGCAAATGGAGGCCGCCCTGGGGCTTCAATTAACGGGTTCCATTACACCGCCTTAACCTAAGAGTTGCGATGTGATGGCGTGTAGAGGGGGCGAGCGGGGGAGAAGGGGAATTTTAAACTACTGTACTTCGACCGGAAATCCGACACTACATTCGGCATTTTATTTTGCCACAATACACTGTTATATTCAACAAAACAATACACTCCTCTGAAACCTCATGATGAAAACAGTATCCATATCGTGTTCATATACATATATACAATCAACATCCTCTCGCCTTTCTACCTTATATAACTGGGAATTGATATATGCTCTTCAATACAAATATTGAAACATTGAAACATTACAGCTAATCGAAATACTAATGTGTTCTAAAAGTTATGCGCTAACAGGTGGATCTCGTTTCTTTAATATAACTGTAGATCATCATTTATACTCAGTAATAGGAAAAATGAATGCACGTAACGACGGCATAAGGTCTCTTATAGAAACGTCTTTTAACAGCCGCAATGTTTATAATTAACAATGGGTTAACGTTTTTTGTGTAGTAACAAGAAATAAATTCTCCTATACGAACCGCCTCTAAAACATATCGGGTGGGTTAAGAATGGTCAAGTTTTAGTCCATTCGATTCCAGCAGGTATATCGCGAAGAAATATAAAGGAATCGGAAAAAACTTAGTCCAATGCGAAGACATAAAGTCGAGAGATCACTTATTTACGCCGGTGAAAATAAACCTCGAGGGGTGTGGATGGTGGAGGGGGAGCGTGGGGAGGTCTTGAACGGGTCTGGGCGTCCAAGTGTCTTGTTTCTGTCCTCCTCCGGTATTAAATCCAGCGTAAAATCTCCGACAATCCTGGGGCCGCCCTTGACCCAGCGGTCCGTTATAAAAGTTTCAGAACGCTTTTTGGAAACTGCTTTGTCCCCCAGGCGGGCTCCGTCTCCGCCGGCTGACCCCTCGAGCGAGCCGCCCTGGACGGAGATAAGTGCCTTCTCAAAGAATGGACTCCACGACACCCCCAGTCCAATATTCGCCGGTACAATACGATTTCGGATATAGTTCACAGTCAATCGACCGGCTACTCTCTGACAACTGCTAGACAGGGAATGAGATATTCACCGCTTCCATACTGTGTTAGCTCTAACCTTAAATTATTACCAATCCTTATTGGAAATTAATATTTTATCCTATTTGCCCGGTTTCGAATCATCCGAAAAGACAAAAATATTATGATAGTTAACTAAATGGTCGACGTATGAATCGTGTACTTTTTTCACGTATTAACTACTGTGTAAAGCGAAACAAGATGGAAACGCTCGTGGGTCTTGGAGCGTATGAGCTATAAGGATTAATGAGCATGTAAATAATAATGGTCTCCAGTTCTAATCACCGCAAGTTGCGTAGAGCTTCCTGCCGACGCAGCCACTGCTCTGTCGTTATTAAAATTGTAGGAGTAGAGCAATTCCTAACCTCGAGAAATATCTTTAAATAGTTAAAGCAGTTCGACTCATATTATCGGTCACTTTCAGAAGTATCACGAAATTTAATTTATGTTTCTTTATTGTCCGGAGTGGGGGCTGTCTTAAAAATAGAATTATGCCGTAAATGAATATGCGATCGGTATGTGATGAAATATCGTCTGACATGCCGTTTTGTCGCGTACACCGATCCGGACCCTGAGCAAAGCCGCCACCAGCATTACGCTGTCATACGCTCCATTTTAGTTTCGCGGACACGCATTATTGTATTATGGGATAATAGTCTCATCTCACTGGGTTAATCGCGCACGGGGACGGGGATAGAATTCGGCGGGTATAAATTGAATGCAATTTGGCCAGCGTGTCGGTTCTCAATTTTGTGGAGACAACAAAAAAAGACGGCCGAATGCCGCTACATCGGCAATACATTAATGGGACCGTTTTCGTGTAATCGTTTTGGCTTGTAGGAATTTTTCTTTACTCGCTCAAGAAACTAAAGTCTATTTGATTCGTTACAAGGGAAGGAGGGGGAGTTTTTCGGATGGACAGAGCCTTGGGGGAAACGTTAGGACAGGTCGTGGAAGGGGCTGAGGGTTATTTATGTGGGCCGGCCACCGCCGCCACCAACTCGGGCCTAACTTTTTTATTTCATTTCTGTCCTAGCAGGACCTGGCCGCTCGCCTCAAACCTCTCCTTACCGGGGGTTAATATATTTCACCCGCCGCGGTACAATGTTTTTCCGTTTTTTTTTTCTTGCGGAGGTACAAGCCCCGACATTGTTAAACCGAATTTCAACGTTAATTCTAGCCAGAGGTGCACCTAGGTATTTACATTTCCCCAAATATTTAAATGAAATTAACATTACGGAATGAAACTTACACGCTTTCAGAGATATTACCAATCTCTAAATATATATATAATAAATTATAAAACATAATATACGACTAAAATCGTATATTTTATAAATGACTGGTAGATTTAAACTTCAGCTGCTATCCGTCGGTAATATAGTCAGGTACTTCCGCAAGAAAAAAAAATTATTTGCAACGAATTTTCGGTTGTCTTCTTTTTATCTGATATTAAAATATCATTTTTAATCTAAATAATAATTGGCCATGTCAATAAAGCACAAAACACTATGAAAAATTCTTGTGAAAATACAAGATACTGCGATACAAAGTAATTTCACCGCACCTCATATTCTTTGTTGAAGGGACGGTCTGATTTCCAGTATCGTTTGAATTTCGCCGTTGTGTCGTTCGTAATTCCCTTTATTTCTTCTAGAAAACAAAAATTTCCGTAGGGACGGGAATAAACGGCGAGTAGCGTATTCGGACTGGTAGCGGGAGGGGTTTTTATGCCGGTAAAGTAAACAGAGATAGGCATCAGCGGAGTTTTCATAGGAATAACAGGAATAGTGGGACTGTGCCGTCGGAAACACGGCTCGTCTCTGAGCTGCGGGGATTGCTTTTATGGGGCGGCCAGAGGCAGAGAACGTATGGGCGCTGGGAGGCCGCTCTCTGTTTTTAAGCGAGCCCCCAGAATTGACAATCGGCCGGCTGAGATTGTTTCCCCTCGCTGGTTTCCGCGTGTGCACTACCAGCGCCCATTCACTCTTTTGAATCGGCGCCCAGCCGGACAATTAGAGAATGCGTTTTCACGCCGTTTCACTTCAAGCAGCCGGCTCCATTGTTCCAATTCTCACCTGTTTCCCTCAGCCCGGCCCCTCCATTTTCAAGCTCCCGTCTCCAGTTAGTCTTCACGAATCCCCCTGCCCGAGATTCTGAAGGGTATCTTCATCAATTGACCCTTTACCGGATTAAGATTTTACTACAGTAGGCATTGAAAGCTGTGGTCCTTGTTTGAATACAGACACATTTATAAATGTTTCGTAGAAAGTTTTTTAAATTCTTAACGAGATCTTTTGATTAATCGCTTAATGATTTATCGGTTGGCTCATAAAACGGTTATATTCCATGTACCCGGAGAAAATTTCGGTTTTCTATTCGATCGGTATTAATGTACGGGTTTAATTATAGGGAATTTGATTTCACACTTATTCTTGTAATAGTCGTCCAATAGAAAAGAATTTCAGAATTACTCCGTAAAATTACATGTAAATTATAAAATCGGGACGTAATGAAAAATATTGTCAATAAATCAGCGAAAATGTTTCGGGAAAATATATTTGCGAATAAGTTACTCCATAGTTGTGCACGGCGGGAACTCAAGGGATAACTCACGGGCACAGTTCACATAACACGTTATGCCGACACTCGGGATCATAAATTTACGCGATGACTATCTCAAACTTTCAACATAAAATAGTAAGGCCGGCAACTGCAGAGCGGCCTCTCGGATCCATTAAAATGTTTAAACGTTGATTAAAGCGGAGATTCATAGCGCTTCACTCACCATTTATCCGAGGTTTTATTGACATCAAGTTTATTTGTAGTAGCGGTCAGGTTGAAACATTTCCACTGAGGAACCGCAATTTATATCGGGTTTCTCGGTCAAGTGGTTTAGCGTGGCGAGGGCCGCGATTAAAATCACCGGCCTGAAGATAGCAAACAGTGGGCCGGTCCGAGGGGGGACCTTTATGTGCTCCCCTGAGGGACATTGTACCGTTAGCCGGCTAAAAGCACACCGAAGGGGTACGCACTCAAATAAATTCTATCCGATCCACATCCGAGGGTACCGAGTCAACACGGCAAGCACGCTTCAACCTATATAATGCCCAACAACAATATTGGCCCGACTCAAACCTGATTACAATATTTTGGCACGATATTTGAGCGAATTGTAATCCACTACCGATGGCTATTTTTAATCTTCTCATTTCCCAAATCGAAATGACCGATGTACTGACTTGATCTCCACTCGGTCACGGTTCTTTTGAGGACTTCCGCTGTAAATGGCTGACGGTGTAAATGTCATTTAAGGAGCTCACGCTACCTATTCAGTTTATTTCGGTATACGTGCATCGGTTGATCTTTTTTCTATATTTTCTTACGGTGAACAGGATCGAGCTTCCTGTTCACGGAAACGGCTAACAGTCCCATCCTCTGGCCAGGTAGGTATTCTGTTAATGTGTGCTAGTCGGGAGAATTAGCCCTTCAGTAGGGAGGAGGGTTTATATCTAATTCCGAGCTGTTAATTAATTGGGCTGATTAAATTTTGAATATCTGCGCCATGGAGCAGTATCTCCGCGTTTGAGAGAAAGTCGTCATTAATTACTGAACCCAATGGAAATTACTCGATATCCGTCGGTTGCTCGGGGGAGCTATCCTCCTCCGTTTTTCCAAAGACCTTTCATAAATAATAAACAGAGAGCCACGTCTCGGCCCTCGTTATGGAGTATTAGTGTTCATTAATTTATCATCTCGATAAATATTTCGTATTACATCGCAGTAATACGCTTGGATTGTGAATGTGAGACAAACACATTCTGTAAGCGTCACAACGGCATTCAGCGAATCACGGATTCATCGCAATAATGATTATTCTCTTCAAAATCATTACAGTATTTTCACGGCTGTCCTAATCTATGGCTGACTGTTACATTATCACCATCGAATAAGCGATTAACGCGTCGTTTTTTTCGGATAATCCTGTTTTTTGGATGGTGTTATTCGACAGTCGCATCGTAATGTGTATGGTGTTTAGGTAGCGGGAGGAAGGAAATTTAAGGTAGAGTCCACAACGGAAGTGGAAAAAGCCCACGTTTTGTGGCTTCAACATGATATTCCGGGAGATACGGCTCGCGGAGAACTAATATTTGGCCCAGAAGCCCGTGCAGCTAATTTCAGGCTGTGTTAGCTTTTAGAAGGTAAACTGATCCTACGCGTTAAGACTTATGCACATATATAAACCGACGGGTAGGATATCGCGCTATACGGAAACGTGTGTCCGCCATTGACCGAATCTGTTATAAATTATCTTTTCGAACTCGTTGAACAGACTGGTCACGAAAAATTCCCGATTTGGGTTGGCAAGGGAGAGAGTGTCCACCATTGTATGGTTGCTTATGGCAATAGCAATAAGCAATGAGTTATAGCAGCTTGTGACCTTCGGGTTAGCTCCCTGTTGCTTTCATTATCAGTTTATATTATCTTAATTCTTGCGAATAATATTTAAGGAACTTTACAGCATCAGTACAATGAACTAATTATATTTCTATCGCAGTCAAGTGTTTACAAACAACATTTCTAAAGGTTTAATATTTTTGACTTATAAATTGAGAACGGGTAAACTGGTGTGGAGCGTTCGGTTTGAGGGAGCAGCTTGCAAAAGGAAGTAACCGGCGGTTAAGAGGCGTCGGGCGGACTCCAAATCCGAAGGGCGCAGGGGAGATTAACATGACATGAATCATGGAAGAGACGGTCGGGGCCCTCTCCCCGTCCTACCCGAGATAAACTAATAATTCCATTCAGGAAGCGTGCACAGACAGAGAGCGTGTAATACGCTTGCATATATTAGAGTTTCATAAGAGGGATGAGAGGGGGGGAGACGAAATGGAGGATTACCGCAAGATATCGAGCACCTTAGATATCTGGGCCTGGATAATTGAAATTTGCTAAGAGTGATTTTCACTACCTCCCCCCCCCAAGACGGAAATTAATTCATGGCCCCTGTTTCATTACAACCATCTAAAGTAGTTATAAAGGCACCGGCTTCAATGCCAATCGCGAGATAGTAAAATATGCTTTATATCTCCGAGTTAAACCCCTCCGAGCCCACCTCGGAAACCTAGCATTAGGCATTCTGAAATTTGTATGTTTAAATTAAAATATAATTTACGAATTAATATAAAATTTGTATTCACTTACACTTTTATTATAATACGTTTATTATTATAATCGGAAGTATTAAATTTAGATAATAAGATTTATGTCTAGAAAGGGGCCAACGAGAGGACCACCCAGTTATCGTCAATATAAAACGAATACCTTGAAATTTGAGCTCTACCATGGGAGAATAACACAAAGTGCTCCATCATCCCGACTATCGCGGCCAAAAAGCCGGAGATAAGTGCGCGCTGCGGGGCAAACAAACGTAAACGACCTTAAAACCGTTGTTTAAAGTTTAAACAGCCCTTCTGTATGTAACTGGCCGGAGGGGGTCAATAACAGGGATTGAAATTTCTGCGGGACGCATTGGGGCGTGCTGTTTGATAGTAGGGAGAGAGGAGAAAGGGGTCAGTGGTGGCTGGGGTCGGGAGGGATGAAGGGCCGCCCCCACCACCGAGATCGATTTCACTTGTTACGTCACACTGAGGGTGGCACCACCCCCACCTCAAACCGGCAAAGTCCCACTCCGGAAAAGAAACTCCACTTTCACTGGACGAGATGTCTCAGAGTTGAAAATTATGAATCGGCGCTATTTTTGTTTTAATACGGGGAAAATGCTCTCCGAGGTTACGGATGGTCTCGGGAAGGGGTTCTCTTCGCGAGGACAGCTTATATTAATCGTTCACTCACGAGAACACTGTCGTGGGCCGTACGGATGTATCTTTTATCATTTATGACGTTTATAACATAACTTTGTTAACTTCGTGTGCGTTTTGACAATAGAGCAATTTCTCTTAACTGTTAATGGTGTAGTAATTTCTATAAAATTCCTATATCTTATATATATTTGAGTTTGGAGATATTTGTTTCTGGTAACTATTTTTATAGTCGTCGACGACGTAAAATATTTGGCCACGTAATTTTATCTACGAAGTTTCTGTGAATAATGTCTTATCCTAACTGTTTACAATGAAAACTACGAGAAATAAACATGGAAAAAAGTATCTTATGTTTCGGATACGATATTGTTATAAATATGAAAATCTGTCAACTGTTCACCAAATTCACCATTCTCGGTGGAAAGTTTTCACCGTATTCCGAACGTGACCCATGTTCGTTTAATGGGTAATTCAGTTTTTCGCTGCAATACGCTTCGACTGGCATAAATACTGCACTCTTCTAAATGATTTATTATAGGTTGTACCAAAAGGTAAACGACATGGAAATTTATTTTCCTCATACGCACACAATTATTAATACTAGCGAAAAGGGATTAGTAAATTGCGTTAGTTATGAAAAAATTCAAATAATCTTTAGCAAGGTGAAATAGTGAAGGAAGGAGGTTTGAGAAGGCCAAGTGTCAAGGATCCCCTCGAGTGCCACGCCACTCTTCAACGTCTCCTTTTTAGAGCCTCCCTAGTCCTGTTTTTACTTTTATTAATACATTCCTTTTGCACGTCCACCTCAAACTTTTCGTTTCTGGTGGCGCAGAAAGTAAAATTGTAAGTTTTTAAAAGACATCCTAGACTCCCAGTTCGGAAACCTACGAATTACTATTGGCCACGACATGTCTAGAAAGCTCAAACTATAGTAAATTGCTCATTACATTCACCATGCTCGGCAATTGAAGTATATCTTAATAAAAAAGGCTTTAAATGTATCTATAAACGAATGCCGTATTTTTATAAGGCCGTATAATTATTTTACATGTATTTACATACCCGAATTTTTATAGGAAGAATATTTTATTACCCGATGCGCGACCAGATGACCGACAACGTCCATGTTCTCCTTGGTGAGATACCAGTTGCGGGCCGAATGAATTTACCTTCAATTGCAAATTTGATTCGTTAGGAGATGCGTTCATATTACGCAAGATCAATTAGGTATGAAATATCTTCGATCTACAGATTGTGCCCGAACGCATAGGAACCGAAGAAGCTCAAAGTCTCCATGATCGAACGTACATCGCGACGAGAATCATACACGTCATTTGAATTTGTTAGCAATCGACTTCAGTAAAAGAGAACGTATTTTAGGTCCTTCTTCGAAGGAGGCGTATACATTTTAGAGAGGGCCTTGACACTCATCGACGTCCAGATAATATTCACTTTCGTTCCGGAGGCCGGCATCTTCGCAGGTAAAGTTCAACTGACGGCTTTCCAGCTCCCGCCGGCCGTTCTACAACCCGCTTTTGTAAAGGCCCGCCGTCAGACCCTCTTCTCATAACGCTCGTCCACCCGCATTTTGCGCCTTTCACTCTTCCTTCCCCCCTACATCGGTTAACGTCCGGCTAATGCCGGAAATGCCCCTTTCCTATGTCTATATGCATACATAGAATATATATATATATATATATATATATATATATATATATATATATATTGGAAAAAATATTCACGCCTCCCCCCCCTAGTAAAAAGGACTCTCATGCAAATTTCAAAAGACGGGTGTCCGAACCGTTTCCTTTTATTCGGCACTTTATGGGATGTGGCCGGGGTCGGTGGTGGGTGGTCTGCTTTAAATTCAGTCCCCGCCGGCCCCAGCCACCAGCCCCAGCCGAGCATGGACCACGGACCTTCCCCGCCCCCGCCCCGCCCCACTCCCGTCACTGTCGCCGTAATTAGAAAAGTTTGTACGTCAAATTTGCATAGAGGGCTCTTTAGGGCGTGAAAACATCGGACGTGGAAGTGTTACTTTTCAGGGTAGCCGGTTTTCTCGGGGGGCCTCGGTTGGGGTTGAGGGAGGACATTATGTTTTACGAGAGCTCGGAGCCGACCGCCCCCGCCCCCTCCCCATCCAACGCACACCCATAAAACTGAGTGGATTCTTTAATTTAATTTGGTTTTAAGTGGCCGACTACAGAGTGCTCTGTCGACGTGACGTCTCGTCTTGTAAGTAAATATTATATTGTTATCGCGGCACGAATGAAACTGCGAATACATTATTTAACCGTTTATATAGTCCGGTGTTTAATGTTTAAATGAGCTGACGTTGTACGCATTAGTTGTAAAATGTTTCCGCAACATTATACTCGTATTTTACACGTTGTGTCCGTGTCATAAACCACAAATGGAGGGCACCGTAATCGATATAACATTAGAAATATTGTACTCGTAGTAATACAAAGTGTTTATTTGGCTTAACGCTATCCTGTATTGCATTGTGTTGGGGAAATAGATATTGAAATAAAAATATATTAAGAATGACAGGAATCTTTGTCAAGCAATGGAGAGAATCGAAATTCCCGGTCTAACGAGATTCAGAAAACATTGACGAATTTTATTACATTTTCATTATCGTTCATCGAATTAATTAATATTTGTAAGGATTTTGTGTATAGAAAACTGTATAATTTTATAAATGTCCCCTTTTCCTTACCACTACATTCGAAAAATATAATGAGCTTTGGCATTGAACGAAGTTATTCAAAAATGCAGAAGTAAGAGGGGTACTATTCGAACCGGGCTGTACAGGCCAATTGTCTATTAGGACCGTGTCACCCGCCTTCAACTTAATCAAAAGCTCTCAACTTTCCTAATTAAGTCGTTTTAACTTCATAAGCAGGTTAACGGGCACGCTGATTTTAAGGAATGCCCGGGACCGCACCAACGTCTTCGGCTTTAATTCTGGTCGCAGCGTTTACCCACGGTTGGAAAGTTCAAGCCTTGACGAGTTACCCGTTGACTCGTACAGAAGTTTGTTCGCCTTGCACAATTCCCGAGGAATGTGGTTAAAATTTTGTTGGTGCGATCATTGTGAGTGGCTGCGAATTCGGTGTGTATAAATTCGATTCCCCTTAATGAATTTAATTTAAACGTAGTATATATCGCGCCGCTTTGATATAACGAACGTAGACGACGAGTTTAATACTTAACAAGTTCGTATAAAAATCGCGGTGGTTACGAACCGCAGCTGTACGATAAAGATGATCAGTGTACTCAATGTACTACCTATTGAGGATCATACAAGGGTTCTTACAATATATGGCGAATATATATTAATAATTTCCTCTAAATTCTTACACCCAGGCGACATCCGAATTTAATAATCCTTATTAAGTAACTAATAAACATTTTTATTTATATACTCTGCTTCGTTAGAAATATTATTTTCAATAACGATAAAGTTCATAAATCAAAGTACAGTTGTGGCTTTTGTTTTTAAAGCTTCTCGGTGAATCAATATTTTTACGAAATATAAGTACTCTCATGACATTACACAGGTTTAACATTTTCCCCGTTCACTTAACTCGTGCGGCTTCTTCCCCATTGTCCGGCAGGGGATGATTCCTCCCCCATCCCCTGTAATACAGTCTCCCGTCGGTTTGATTAAGACAATGACCTTAAGAAGGGAGGAGGCACAAATGTCACCGCCGAGGGATTCGAAAGAAAAGATCACCCACTCGAAATGCCGGTGTCCCTCATGACGCTCGAATAAATTTCTTACGCCGGGTTTTATTGGTCGGGGACCGCGACGACAATGCTTTCTATGTCCGGCTCTGAATTATTCAAGCTCTCCTCCCTCCGCCCGGTATTACCAACTTTTAATGTCGTCCTCGGAATGAGTTTGCGATCGCGATAAAACTCGAATAATCCCAAACACATTTGAACGAACTCTCGGTTTATTATTAGTTTAATTAAAATGCAAACGTTATGCCGGAGGAAGGATTTGAACGGTGCCAGAAGTCAATGGAATAAAAATAAATCGAATTTCTTAATTGAAATCTACACGGCGTTCATTTTTTTCAAAATAATGGTAATCATTTTATCAGCCGATTTGAAAATATGCAATAAGTTTTATTAAACGTATGCAATAATACCGTCGATTTAATTTAAAATTGAATTATATACCGGTGTTCGATAAAATATTACCCGAATTCCGGTTTTTTATCGTTTAAATCGAACGTAAATATTTCTGCGCGAAATTCGCTGGAAATTTGGTCAACGATATAATTACCCACCCGTCCCGTTGCGAAGAATAAATTATCATATTTTAGTATAATATAATGAAACACGATTGTAGACCTTATGAGGGGAAGTTCTTCTCGAATAACCTCTCAGGGAGAAATCTTTACTTAAGCTAATGGTAATGAATTCGGGTGATACTCCTGATGGGAGAGACTCTGTCTTCTGTGTTTTAGACACAGACGGACCTCGGCTTAGAGAGATAGCGATGGGGATGAGGGAGGGAGGGAGGGGGGTGGCGCACAATGGGATTTACGCAAAGCGGCATAGGCTGCGGAGATTTCCAGTTCCAACTTGTACGGTATCGACTTACTAACCCGCCCAAAACTGGCCCTCCCCTGCATCACGAAATTCTGCCTTCGTCGATCTCTCTCTCTCGCGTATATTTTTATCCAAAATGCAGTACCGAAAAATGTACATGGGGACGAGTGAGAGTCGCTATTTGCGGATATTTCATCCAAATTTGTTTCTAATGGTAATTTCGGTAGTCAGTTCGTTGTTGTGCATAATCAGGGCAAAGATTACGCGAATCAAATTTACAATTTTTGTTAATATTCGTAAAACTCACTATTTAAATTATGGTCTTTCTTTCATTAATAACTCTTTCTGTTATTCGTTTTAATCAATTAAAAGGAATTGACGCAATTTCTGTGCGTATTCTTAATCGCAGTACTTAATTATTTTATTAATTAGGTGTTTGCAGTTATTAATAATCTCATGCGGATCGATTGTTCAGCTGTTGCAGACGCTTTCTGTGGATTCATAATGAACACGGAACAATTCAGTGTCTATCCGCAGGGACAAGCAATATAAAATGGTTTAGCCGAAGTCCGATAATTCAATTAGTTGTTTCATAACGTCAGACCGCTCCCAAAATGAATAAAGTGCATTGATTAAACTTCCGCTTTTATTCCGACCCATATCAGATGGCTAATTCGTTTGGACAGGACGAGCCATTAGAATATTTTATCTCCGGGATACCGGTGGTGGACTGAATTTTCCTTCGATTAGAATTTCTAGTAACCGATCGAGATGCACTTCATTAACTCCTGATAACTTCAGCATCATTCCTGTATTTTTTGTCTATACCTGTAATTCCCAATAAGCTCATATCTGTTGTACTTTAACTATGTGCGCAGATAGTCTGAATAATATTTTCTCATTTATTATAAGGCTTCTTTTCGTGCCTTAGGAAGGTTCAAACTTTCTACAATACCTTATTCTAGATTCTAACAAATTCTAGCGGGTTTCAGAAACTTATTAATATCTTTATTCTCCGACGCAATCGACGACGGTGAGTTGACGAAAATGTCCCCGACTACGCAGAATTGAAGGACAAGAAATCACAAGGGCGTTATTAGAAAATTAAATACTCTTTACTGCATCTTTGGGGTTGAATGCGAATAATGAGAAAAAGTTAAGTTTAGGGTCCAAGGGAATGTTACGGGATTGAAAGAAGGTAGGGTTCACTGATGAAAGACGCGGTTACCGATATTTTAACGATCCGACTCGAAGGACGACTGAAATTCATTCCGAGTGTTCACCCTTCCGAACAAGTAGGGGGAATTGAATTTTCATGAATGGCCGGTGAACTCGACCCATTGAGGCAAAGTTTTAATTATCAGGCGCCTGTACCTCCACGAGTGTGTTGTATGTGTGTGTGTGTGTGTGTGTGTGTGTGTATCGGTGTATGTGTGTGTGTGTGTGTGTATCGGTGAATGTGAGCTATGTGTATGGGCTTATAAGAGGGAGAGGGGCTGGGATAACAGTTTTGTGTCACGCCATACGTCTCCGCCGATTCCATATACGAGTGGTGTACCTACCGACGCCGGAATGAAATTGGAAAGAAGCCTCGCGTTCTGCCCACGGATACGCTCACTCTAATCATGGCTTCTCGTAGCATCGTTCAGTTCGATTAAAAATTCTTCCGCTGGATTCCGCTCAGATTAAGGGGGCGGCATTCCATAAATGCCAATAAAAGTTGGAATTACTTAGACTGAAACATTCATCGCCTGGAAATGGTACGAAACTTTACATTTATTTATTAATCTGACGTGCAGATACAATTTCAGAACGAAGAAGGAATAAACTTCTTTTTAGAGTAATATTATATATAATTAAAAAAGAAGCAATAATCATCGATATTCTTCAAACGAGTTTTCTTTCTAAGTGATAATAGAATTCCACGCTTTTTAATTATTGTAGTTACACGATGCCCGTTTCAGAGACCCAAAACAGTTCTTCATTTACGCTTCAGGTGAAAACGTAAGGAATATGTCTATAAACAAGCTTTAAGAAATCATTTCAGTTTGAAAATTTTAAAACTCGAGTCAATGTACATTCTTTAGGTTACTACGTTCATTGTGTTAATCACCCTCTCATAACCCGACCCAACAGATCCCATATAAAGCCCAAGCAACAAGAGGAAACTAGTATCGTTTACCAAGTAAAAATACAGTAGAAAGTGCAACCAGGTCTTATTCCACCTATAACTCACCCTCTCAATAACCCGAGCAACACCGGGAGAAACGAAAGTAATTTTAAAGGAAAATATTAATAACAATTTATTCGTTGTTGGTAGTGGTTTTTGTTGGCAAGTTATCAGAAAACACGATGCCAAGTTCTGGGAATTCGGCAGTCCTACCAATCTAGGGCTCCCCTCGGGATCTGCTCGGATAATTATGAAGTATCAAAAAAATTAAACTCGAGGGCATGGGGCCTTACGCTTTGGAAATGAATTCTTCCGTTATTTTACTTTCGGCGTTGGCCGGGTCGCCCCAGTAGCCCGGAGGCGAGGGCCCGTCTCCACGGTTATTCACCGGACGTTTTGAACTTATAAGAGAAGATTTAATTAAAAATGTTTTCCAGCGGGCGATGGAGCGATTAAGTCGGGGTTTAAAGCCCTTAGGTTTTAACTTGATTCGTCTCGCCATCACAGTGTTTCATTACACTGTGAAAGAATGATTTTGAAAATTTGTTCTGCTCGCCGTTTAAAGTCGATTGAAAGCGGCACATTTTCACCGTGCAATTTAATTATCAACGAATTAGCATATTAAAGTAACGCTTTCGAAAATTTAAAGCGCTGAAAATAACAGAGAACTGAATACCATTAATTCATTTCGAAAATGATTACAAGATAGGGAAGCTAGGTTTTCAGAAATTTATGCCGTTTTTTTCAATTTTCCCTCCCTTTCCTTAAAGTGTGTGATCCATGCAAGATAAAAATGTACTGTTCACAAACTATAATGATCGTGACTATTTCAGAGACCGTTTTAACGCCAGACCGAAGTTCAAATTTTCAGCTTGAATCTGATATCGGCTACGATTTTTAGTTTTATTGTATTTTCTACATTTGGAAAATGTAGGTTGAGCGGAACATGCAAATCTAAAAACGCGCAGATTAGATAACACGAAGTAGTTTAGTATTAAATCTTTCTTACGCCCGACAGTCCATTTTATGATCTAGAATTGTTAACCTAAATTATGTGAACATAATGTAATTCTGAATTTCACTCTGGTTCTGCTGTAAACCCTAATATCCTGAAAGTAATAACTTAGCTTACAACTAACAGAATATACTGAGTTCGTTCACTTATTTATCAAAACCAATATTCCAAATTTATAAATAGTGCCTTTCCAAAACATGATTTATGACGTGATCTTAATTCCTGTCAATGATTTCATAAAGACAACGAAATGTCGTATCCTATCATAGGTGATTCAAATTATTCATCCATCTCTATCATTTTGCTTTTCACGAAACGATTTCTATTGTAATATATTATACTACTTGTATATTTATTGAATTGGAGATACCAAAATGTTTCGTATAGAAACGAATCTTTAGAACAGTGACTTTTTAATTACAATAATATGAATATTGCTTTGGCCCATACATACATTATAAAATGCTGGGAATACTATTATATATTAGGAAAACTACATTTTTTAGTCCGAAAGAGAAAAAATAAATTATATCCAATACCGGTCAGCAATGAAAGATAGCGTGCACTAGACTTATATGAAATTATAACGGGCGTTGGTGATAGTGCGCCGTTCCTGAATTCCAGAGCATAGTTTTCTACTTTCCCCACCATCGACCGAAGTCGAGCATTTAATGAATTTCCTTTTTCAAAGTTTTCCAATATTTTCTCCCCCACCGTAGAGTCGGTTTCTATAATAATGGTCCGTCATTTTATTTAGGTCAATATAAGAGAGTCGAAACCATCGACTGGAGATTAACTTTAAATTCTATTATTGCCCAAGGAAATCCATTACTATGGGCATCGACGTAAAGCATTACCCAATTTACTTTGACTTTAATAGCATTTAAAGCACTGGAAATGGACCCGCCCACACTGTAACAAGATTACCGATATAATGTCCCCTCCAATCTAAATTACAACCGATGTCTGAGCCCCTCTGCTCGGTCAGCCTTCCAACCACCAGCAGATGTAACGACCGCTCTCAATTTTTTTTCTCCCGGAAATAAATTGGGATTTCATGTTCTTAAAAGCCCCTTCTCCTCCCTTACGCTCTAAGCGCCGCACTGGGATCGGGAAATGTTCCGACTTCCTTGCTTCCAATCGTAATCGAAGTCTATGTAACAATGACATACTACGATTCCGGTGCTAAAGGTACATTCTAACCCTGAACCAATAAATACGAAACCCTTCTTTGTACTGTAATTAAAGTTAAAACATCTATTAGCCTTCTTCAATTCGCCCTCCCAATTGGCAAGCAAACAATACTACTTCAAACTTTTATATATTATTTTATGTATTATATTTGGTACTCTCCGTCTGTATTTTAATCCAGTCCAAGTCAGCCGCTATAAACTACGGGTTTTCTTTTGTCAGCCTGTATTAATACCTGGAGAAATAAATGTTGTAACAGATACAACCCGGACGCCATTTTCCCCTGAGTGGGTTACCGCGACTGCCGTCCCTTTACGAGATATACGACAACCCTCAATCCTGCTGAGAATACATTTTATACAGTCGTGTTTGAATAGAGGTGGCGCATCCGTCAGATGGCCGTAATCCGCACGTGAATAATAAGCGGGGAGACAGTTATCTTGCGGCCAGATTTCCCGAAAATATGGTACAATGTGTAGCGCAATAATATCAGCCGTCCAAGTTATTTCTCACTATTCGATAGCTAGCAGAAATAACACTATAGAATATACATTATTGCGATTTTACTATAATGGACTCGTAAGGATATAATTACAATTTAGTTGATATCATAAATCTTGAAATAATATCTTGAAATTAAATTATTACATACATGCAGCATTGCGGAGGAACTGAACGTTTTTTGACAAATCTTATATTAGGAATAGGAATTTACAAATTTACGTATAGCATTTGGTCGATTGAAATCATTGTACTGTGGCGTGACATTGTTAGGAACATCGTAACCCGAAATGTATGACATATTTCGTCAGCCGAATCACATTAGCAAATTTTCCAATTTAGACGCGATATATAAAATTGGAGTTTTGGTGGGTGGGTTGGTTGCCATGAAATAGCAACCGCCTCAACATCAGTATTCGCCTCGAATTACATAATCAATAAAATAATTCTTATTTATCTTCGAAGGAACATTTATAATTAGTTGAATTTTATATTTTAAATATTTACACACCTATATTCTTAATGCCAACAATAATACCAGCATGAACACCGCAAATAGGTACAAGAGCCTATGTAACAGAATTACAAATTCACATTTTAATTCACTTTACAAATATACAACCGGAATAACATCGGGTTGTAGGATAATAGCAAGTGTTGAATTAAGGATGAAGAAGATATGAAAAAATAATCTAAATAATAACTGGAGCCTTTTTCATTAGTAGAGCCAAATACATCGTTGTAGCATCTAGATTTCCGTCATAAATGAGCCATAATTGTGGTTATCTGTATTTTTCGCATAAATAAATACTATAATATTGTTTGACGTTCGTTTACCGTCGCCACGAAAGTTATTATCTTAATCAGACGCGATTAGAGGAGGGCGCAAATCAGTCACTACTTATCTTTATAAAACCTGATGTTCACTCCTCCCGCCCCCAACGCCGATGTCTACTCTCTAATCACCGATGTCAAAAAAACCTCTTTCACGGGCGCGCCTGTAATTTTCAGTCTCCTCTCGCTTGTTCGGTCAGTAATTCAATTAGCGATGCAGTAACGAACGGCCGTCATGATTGGTCCTTTCCCCTCCGTTCAAGTGTGCGAATTGAGAATATGTATTACATACCGGGGACAATAAAGGCTTACTTTTATTTAAAAATGTATTGTTATTCAACACAGATGCGTACGAATACACAACTGATCCGGTCCTCTATTCACGTTACATCTTCGCATCCCAATTAGATAGAAAAAGCGCGGCCGCTACCACCGTCTCGCGTTTAGAATTTCGTTATAATTCGTCGGTAAATGTTTTATAAACAGAGCCCGGGGTCGGGGTCTCTTGTTACCCGGGCCGGTCGTTGCTCCGGGGCCTTTAATTAACGTTTCTCCTTCGGGGTGGGGGATGGGGGTGCAGGGGTGGGACGCGCTTCCCTGTTTTTCGACTCGGCCGGCTTGAAATTAATTCTAGGGGCGGTAGAGTAGAGGACGGACGCCGCCTCCAATGGAGGCCCCGCCGACGCCTCAATGGACCCTCGACACCGGTAATGAGGCGCCCCTCTGATCCCGCCCGAGGGATCCCGCTTGTTCCCTCCGCGGCGTTACCTCCCATTTAGCGCCATCGTTCCTCCGCTGAAGTACGAGGCCTTCCGATTCACCCGGCCCTCAATTGATCGACCGCGGCCCTTCTTCGTCTTTCCTACTTCCTCCTTATTAAGAAATCATCCCGGCAGAAAGGGAAACCGTTCCCTTAAGGGCCAAAGGTGAAAAGATTTATCTCGTATTCGTTCCAAACCTAATCTCGCTAAATAAGATCCAATGTACTAATAATTGTGTGGTGTATGTAAATGTGCACATACATCATCGCTTCTTTCCGTGATATAATTTAATGTTATAAATTGAAATATGAGATAAGATCGTATACACTGCAGTCAAACTTTTCCTCCCATCGAAAACTTGAATATTGTATCTAATTATTTTTATTCTAGTGATATTGCAGTAATATTGCGACGATGGTTATATGTGGTTAGTTTTTATGACAGAATTCTATCCAGTACTCTATTCTAAATAATTATTGAAACCTAAGCCCGTAAATAATTGATTTGAGTGAAAATTTGTAATAATAAACGCAATTATCGGACATAATTAGCGTCGAGGTAATCAAAAAGAAGAGTCCCCATTATGTCTAAGCTAAGAGTTCTAACGCCTTAAACGAAAAAAAGCGGGACTCTATGAAAGATTTTTATCCAGGGAAGAATCATTAAGGCGATATGAATCTATCTTGAACGGCAAGTTATGATCAAAGGGTTGAACATGTAATAAACCTTTTCGTACAGTTTTCATTCAATTTCAAAGGAGTTGGGGGGCCCCTTTGGCTCTCCAATTTCGACAGCCTATTAACTCCGGGAGCTATCACAGACCGTTGGATACACTCCCTCGCCTTTATGAAAAATAAAGCGTTCAAACGTTGTTTTTAAATTCAAATAATTTTCGAATAGACCAATAAAGTTTATTCATTTTACAGAAACATCACGATGCAGGTAGAGCTATAAATAGGGCTGCATTATTTTTCACTTCATATTAATTTCCCAGGAACTCAATTATGGAAGTTCCCTGTTGTGAGGTAGTTTTTGCTAATGCCCCTACTTTTAATCAGTTCGATTAACAATTATTCCTCGAGGAATATTGAGGCAGCGCGAGATTCATTTTGAATAGTACTATGAAGAATGGAATTCCATCTGAAATGAAATTGGAAAATTATGAAATGTTCACTATAATTAGACAGTAACATATTTGTTAAAACTGTTTTAACAAATGAAACCAATATTAACGAAGTAATTTCATATGTCGAATATGTACGAATATTCTTTTTGTATATTTTTGGGTCGACAAAACTATCGTTATTCACAGATTTCAATTTAAAAAGAGCAACACAAATCAGCACGAATAATGCTGTTAGCATATAATAATTGAATTTAATAAATTAAAAACTGGATTGTATCTCCTCCTGGTGGTCGGCACATGAGCGACGGAAAATCTGGCGGGCATAGAAGTATGAATCTATCTATTATAAATGCAAACAAAGTTAATCAGGGATGTACCGAGAGCCGAGTTTATTCTCAAGTGATGAGGGACCGGCCGGGGTCCATCATAAATGGGCTCTGATTGGTATCGTCCGGTCGAGATTGGTTTCCCCGTGCAAACAGATGAACAATGCATCAAAGCGGTGAATTAAAATTGTAATCCCTTGATTCGGTGCCGTCTGTGTCCCGCATCAGTTTTTCACCGGGACCGATGTCCTCCAGTGCTCTACTTAGGAGGATGATTGGTTCCCCCGGGTCCGGGCAAATATTTGCGCCCATGCCCTAAATTATAAAAGGATTTAATTCGGACTTTCCTGAAATGGAAACTGAACGTTCTGCGGACTAATCTATTCCGTTTTTTTTCCTTTTCAATCCCCCACCGAAGACCTCGGAAATACCTAATAGCGGGTCACCATCTCATAATAAGTGAAAGTAACCGTTAAAAACCTCGTGTCGTTGGTTTTAAATATTAAAAGACCTAGGAACATTTAAAACGAGTTTCTAGGAAAATAAAGAATTTCTTTCTTTTGTAAAGTCTTTTTTAAATTTCACTAAGAATTCGTAGTGTATTGTTATTTCTTTAACACTCATATTTACCGCATTCATATTATCATCATTAATTATATTAGTAATAATTATTTTACGCATTTTAGTGATAATCATTAGTTATATTATATTTGGAACGTTACCATTAACTATTATTCTAGCTATTTATTTAATGGAAACGATGTAAATTCAAATTTATTTCGGATTACAGTGATGATATAGTAAAAATTCGATTTAATTGGTTAACTTGAGTTAGTGGGAACCGCTCATTAAATCGGTTGAAATATCAAATCGGAGGGCAATCGCGTTTCTGCCGTTTCAATCTAACCACTCAGCATAGTCGGGTTTTTTATCGCTGTTGACCGTTAGCATATTGACGTTACTAACAAGTAGTATATCTTTTCAGCCAAACCCTCTACTCCATGCCCAGTGGACTATTAATATAATAATATTATTATTTTAATAGTTTATCGTCACTGTTTATTAATGCAAAGTTTTACTTTAATTTAATATGTAATTAAATTAGAAATATTTTATAACTTGTCTGAAATGTCGGAATCTTACTGCTAAATGAGTTACAAGAATATATTTCTTGGAATATAATCTTGTAATAAGAATACATTTTATAAGAGTTATCTGTATTTCCAATTTAGCCTTCCTTTCCAAGAAGCCCCCGCTTCCAGGTAAGATCCAGCCCAAAGATCAAGGAGTAATCCTTCATTTACGTTAGCCTGAACTCTAATTGGGAAAGCCTCTACTTAAGTAGAATGGAGCCTTTCTTATTCGATGGTATTTTTAACCTTGATAGATATCTTATCGACAGGTCACTATTACCCAATATATAACCCAATTATATATAGGTTAATTTATTGGGTAGCTGAATATTTATTAACAGTTTCTATATTTGAATACAATAAAATAAAATAATTATTTAAGGATTTCAACCGACAAGAAGGATTATTTAAATTTAAAAGGGGAAGTTTATAACAATTTTTGGGTCATATTATATTGCACGTTATTAATTTTCAGCTGAATTACAGAGGAAATTGGAGTAGGAACAAACGTCTAATAAACACGTTTACTATGTATTATTGAAATTACAGACGTGTACTTATTTATAATTGATTTGACCAAAAGCACAAAATTTGTAGCTCAGAATAACAAATGTATTTTGCCCCCACCTTTTCTACCCCCGGTGTTACACTAACAAAAGATTCCCTCGAAACGCGCATCTAAAATGGAATCAACTTGAGAATAACAAATGACAGGGAGCCTCCTAGACGGACCTTTAGACAAACGATCGATGCTCACAATAGGAAACAAACCATTACTGTACCCTGGGCCCAATTTCGACTCCCGGCATCCAATTTCTGCTGCCGCCTCAAACCCCATTCTCCGAGCCCTACATCCAGTGCCTATTTCCCCCACACAACACTCGTTAGATCGCATTAGTTAACGATCAACTTCATTTTTTGCCGATACGAGAAGAACGAAGAAAAATGCCCAAATAGAGGAAATCAGCAAATAACCCTGCCACTGAGAAGAAGGGCCACGGGAGGGACATGATAACAGGTTCGAAATGTATCCTGCGGGATGAAGAAGGACGCGAGGGTATGTTGGTACTTATTGGGTGTAACAATCATAGAATTCGCCGAGAGTAATAGGATTACGTAAAAATAAAACTTCAAACACTCAGAGCTGTGTAATACAAACTACCCTAATATTAATGCAATAATAGTGCTATCGGGATCAGCGCTACCTTTCACGCCTTAAAAATAAATCAATATTAGGCAGAAAAAACTATTACTAACTTAAATTAAATTTCTACATTAGTATGTGCCATAAAGCTCGTCCGGGTGTAGTAGAGAATTTAGAAGTTCTTTTTATTAGGAGCCAGCCGTCAGTCCAACTTGTAAAATATTTAAAACTTCCGGGCCAAAACTGTTTTATCGGATGCAAGTAAACCGAGGGGGAGAGGGACAGCAGGAATTCCGGTATTCAGTCCGCCCGGCTGAAGTGAAGGAAAATCCTTTAATGAGGTTTCGGCTCCGATTCTTTGCTCGGGCCCGACCCAGTTTCCCATCTCGGGATATTTTTACACCCTTAGCCGACTCAAAAGTCCCACCCGGAATTATTTATCGCGCGGTTAAGCCGCGGCGAAAAAATTCCGGAGAAACGGGGAAAAAACAAGGCCGGATATTTTTTAAGGATTGAGTAATACGGGTGGTTTTTTTGTTCCAGTCTGAGTAACATATCGGATTTAAAAGATTCGGTTTTCAACTTGAGTACTCACCACTTTCCACGGATTGATTTAAATTATAATTGACAGGAATATTTAACAGCGGAAACGTTTAAAAACTGGAAGATGTTACGAAATGTATTCAATTTTTTTATTAATTTGAAAGCGTAATTTATATACTTGCATTTATACGATAAATCGTATACGCAAGTTGCTACGATATCTCTCATAGATATTTAATTCAACATATCCTTACGGATACTGTGGTTTTAGACCAAATAGTCAAAGTGACAAAATTAAAACCGTATAGTCGAAAATAATAATTATGGGTACATTTGACGGTTAACGGCTGATTTGTAGTTAGAAATGACAAAATCATCCAAATTTAGGCAATATTTAACGAGTACATGCTTACGTCTTACATAAATATGCCAGACAAATGAAGAAATCAAAGCTACATATGTATTGGTCAAAGAAACCTTCGTGCTGTAGATGGTAACTACTGATCGCTACGTATCATCCCCAATAAACTATACCAAGGTGGTTTTCGAGCAACCTACAGATACTGCCGCTCAGTAGATACATTTTCAAGCGTCCAGTATTAATTTATTACGATCCATAGAGTTGGTAGAGGGAGTCAATCGGGCAGTGGTCCCTAAGGCCTTACTGGAGGTCGGGGCGGTGAAGAGGAGGAGTGGTTAGAGGTTGGGTTGGGGGTTGAGGTCGATGGGAGGGCCAGCAGTGACCTCCGAACACTAGTTGGTAATTGGTGCAAGTGTTGGAGGCCGCAAATCGATTCCGCCGATGGGGCCCAGCTAGCTGGGGAAAGCTAGCGACAGACAGATCAAATGGCATCAAGTCAGAGTAGGGCCACCCCGGCTTTGCCCCTCCACCCCCCCAAATTGCACGGCTCCCCCACACCCCCTATTATATCCAATCGTCATATATACTAATGGCCCCCATAGCTAAGGCCCGCTGGAGAGCCCTTTGTGCAACAGCCTCATCGATCTGTTTCATTGTCTATACGAAATTCATCGTGTTTAACGGCGAACGTTCACAGATTTGTGTCTTCTATTTCGAGTGGAGGACAACTGAACTCTCTGGCGGGAGTATCTTCCACAAAAATGTGGCTAAAATGACAGGACTGTAAAAATAATACAAAAAACCAAAATAGAGCAATTAGACTAGTGAAACATGTATTAATAAAATAGGTCCTTCCTAGAGGTAGAGCGTATAAGACAGTTTGCCTAATATTGAAATATCCGATATATTTTTAAATTCTCACGTGGCTTTCTGTATCAGTGTAACTGTAAAACGATAAATTCGTACGTATCAAAAATTAAACCGATGGAAATCCCGAAAACGAGTTAATCTTCGTTATACATTCTGTATATTTATATATTTGGCGATTAATAGAATAATATAATTTTAAACTTGTTGTACCAAATATTCGAATGACATCACCGTACATTACCATTACGAGGAATAATTTCTTATATAAAGAAAATGATACTCAAAAATTTTAAACTCAACATTTTTCAGAGGGATATGTTTAGTTTTCCCTCAAACTTTATTTAAATACATACAATATCATTTATTTATATTTATATGTGCGGTTTTCATGCGCGAGCAGAATTAGAGAAAAAATGCTCAGATCTCATTAGTGGAGACCGGTGTATATTGAAACATATATTAGGGTGAATGCGTGTGTCTGCGTTATTTCTAAACAAGCAACTGTTAATACACTGGCAGCATGGTTGGTTTAATTAAGTAATAAAAGGAGGGCTCGCTTAATGTGATACTAAAAGTGATACATCTGGCTATAAATTTCTCACTTCACCACTCGCAAGTGTGCCAGATTATTTCATAATTTTCCTTTATGCTTTATGTAAAAAAATATACAAAACGTTTAAACATAACACAGTAGTGTTACTTATGTCTTTTGGTGTAGATGGACTCCATTTTTTAATAGACAATTTTTTCTATTTTATTGTTGAATTAAAAACTGTTTATGATAGCCGTTAGGTATATCATATACACCATCATGTAATTTTACAGTTGTATTCATGCGAAAATGTATTCGATATGTTTTATTGTATATAATATTAGTATTGTGATTCGCTACACATCGGTTATTGCTCGTTTATTTCTGTACAATATTGGTGTAAAAGTCTTTTTGAAAACAGAAATGAATACAAAACTTCATTTTTTCACTTGTCGTTAATCCTTCCTCAATATATTATATTACGAAATAGATCTGACTCTCAACAGTATCGAATATAGGATAGTTCACTGTGGACTTCCCCATCAATGAATTTTTACACCTGTTATAATAATTTTGAATCGCTTGCCAGTTATGCTAACATCGGCGTTGTTTACCCGGCGTAAATTTATCGACAGGAACCTGTCGTGTTAAAGACACTTTGAGAAGGCTTCCTTTTTTTCTTTCTGCGCCGACAGAATTGGACGCGGGAAACACTAATTTACAAATTGACATGTATTGACACAATTATGTTTCACTCGATACCTCGACATGGGTAAATATATTAATTTGAGAAAAATTCCACTATTCCGTTCTATTATCGAGTGATTTTGATGCATAAACATGGTCTGACAAAAGGGAAACAACGGCTCGTACAACAAACAACATCGATCTTTCTATAGTCGATGGAAATGAAAATATTTTCTAGTTTGGAATATTCATATTTAGCCCCCGACGAGGGTTCGGGGAATAACGTATGGATCCTCCGCTGAAGTACGTATTCGGTATTCCAAACAGTCGCAGGCCACAAAGGAATCATATACAGCGCGTATCGGCCGGTGGTACAATTGCGCGGATAATAAATCCAAGGGAAAAACAAATTAAATATTTTATTTTGTCAAGTTATATAGAATATAACAATTTCATAGAAGAGAAAATTCAAATACTAGGTGTCAATACAAATGGGTTATTTCTGAGGCGGAACATCCGGAATATTTGTTACGTTCACTAGCGCGGGATCGGTACAACAGTAAAGCTGGCGTGCGAAGAAAAACGTGTAATTTTTGCTATTTATAATTTTTGTTGCATCAGCGGGAACGTTCTTATTGGGCGCCAATTAGCCAATTGTTATACTGTAATTCAATACGGGGGTGAAACAGGGGTCTAGGGGGCTGGCAATCTGTTCCTTTGTTGGGCCGGGTTTTATCTGGGCGAATCGGAGGCCGGGGGGCGGACAGTGAGAGCGTGCATTGTTTGCGAGGCGTAAATTTATCGACAGCGCCCCGTCCGCCCCCGCCCCCGCCCCCGCCGCCCTACCAACGCCCCGGCTCTTATCAGGACCCGTTCATTCATATTGGCCCAACCCGGAACGATCTTTCTGTTATTTATCGCCCTCCCCTTCCCTCCTGATTATGCCCGTCTCGGCACGTCGTTGGCTGTTTTGAAAAATTGGCTCCAGGAAACGGCAAGATGTTACCTTGTACAGATTAAAACGGCGGCAGATATCACTCCTTTGAATTCCATTACGTACAAATGTCACTGATTGCAATCAAATCGATATTGCGCGTAGCGAATTATTTACTCAGTACACACCAACCCAACAGTAAGCCATTAGGACGGATGGTAGGTAGCCAAGTAATCATCTAATCCCTACAAATATTACATACTGCCTCAATATCGTTTTTAGCACCCTAGTACTTGAATGTGTCCTGATTTTGTATTAGCATTTTAATTATTCTATCCTCTGATAATTCATTTGCCTCGCGTTCGTAATTCTATTAATAATTCATTTACAAAGTATTTTCAAAAACTACTTAGTTATGCGAGAACTGGGTTTGTTGCTCCAGATGTATACAACTCTAGGAATTGTCGCTCAGTCACTTTTTGTTTCTGACAGATTCACATCTGCAGCTCAACTTTTAAGTTGCGAGTTCGGACGGATTTTAAGTTTAAGTCTTTAATAGATAAAATCCTTTAAGTGTTACCTTGTTTTTTACGCATTCTATGAAAGAAACCCTGTTCTTGACTGTTGTTACCCAAGAGAAAATATCAATAGGATTACCTAAAATTGTTTTGATTTTAAAAAAGAAATATGATATTACAATTTTTTAGTGAATTTCATCTAGTGTATCTCGTTCTATGGACTCTCATAAAAAATGTCATAACATGCCAATCACCATGCCGTTTATCATTGTCAGGTCTCGTAGAAGCGGCTTAAATATTTAATGTGATGCGCTACTGATCGGACACCGATACCGAACATCTGTGGAAATATTGTTAACCTCTTTAGTGGACAATTCATGTAATGGTAATCACAATAAATGGGGTTTGGTATTTTCTATCAATTCAGCGTTTCTTTACCGGTCAACTGTTGGCCTAAATTTATAACTGTAACATTAGGTTTCAGAGTTAACTCTAATTCTTCCATTAATTTATGAGACCGTGTTGAACTATAGGGCTAAATGCTGATAGTTGGCGAAGGGGTATCTCAATTTTTCGCCGGGGATATTACAGGGGAACGAGTCCCATTGCGGTGTCCCCATTTCATGGCCATTAGTTGCCGGTTTTATGGACAAGGTGTTTTATACATGGGTTTGTTGAAGGGAGGGGCGGAGGTGGAACTGGACGTTATTGAACGTTATTTGGTCCCATTGTGGCTTGCTGATGCCGGCCTGTCCCTCCGCGGGGGCCCCGGGAAAAATTGAGAGAAAAAAAAATAGGAGGTTTTCATTTATGGGGGCCCTGTCCCGCGCGTATTCGCCCCCTCGAACCTAAAATAAAATTTAACTGCCCGGCATTATCCGGTAGAACGGATCTGCGAAGCCCTCACACCAGTGGCCCACTAGTGCCGAATTTAATTTATAGCTAGTTTCGAATCCTGTTCGAACGCTTCGGCCCGGGAATGGGCTCATTCTGAGGCGGGAAAATTATGTAAAGACTATGACCTGTTGTGCACTGCCAGTAGGAAAATTCGATTTCGTTTAAGTAGGACCAGAGGATACTCGATTGAACTTTATCACTTTATTCGATCTGTTGACGAAAACGCTATCCGCGTTCAGAAAAATCGGAAGGGTGAATGGGATAGATTTATCAGCAGACAGAAAATTTATAAGCAGAAATTCTTATTAATACGAGCTTACTATTTCTTGAAGTTTCATTGATTTTTGGAATCTGAAAGAAATACGAAGTGGAATTATTTTCATTCGCTGTAATTTTAACACGCGCGGATTCCCCTTTAAGCTGGCTTAACTCTTTATTTTTGAATTTATTGAAGGAAAACACTACAACGATAAATATTTTATGATGAGCAAATAATTGAGCTATTCGTTAAAAAATTTATCTTTTACAAGATGCACCCTAATGTAAGTAAGTAAAATGAATATATAATACCCCTAGTATATCACGACGTAGTTTTTAATACTCTTCTGAATTTCTGCTTCCACTTACTTGTTTGGTCCTCGCAGTCAAATGGGGCCACACTACATCACCAATGGAACTTGTATAACAATTCCAGCGAAAAGTTAAAACCGCCGAGAAAATACTCGCCTCAAGACAATTGGTTTTTTCTACACGAGATACATTATTCAGACACCTAGCTTATCTCCCCTTCTATCATACTACATATTCTCCTAACTGTTATTTTAATTTATATGTTATGTACACGGAATGTACGGAAAGCGTAGTGTAATAATACATTTCACTAAAAACCACTTACGTCCACTCTAGGAATTCATGCGTACATCAGGAAATGTAGGAACCGCTGCGATTTCAGATATCTGGCAAATACATTACAGATACAATAAATCCGAATTTATTTATATATTTATTTATCGAAATTTCTTAACTTACGATGGACGAATAAATAAATATATAAATACCTATATATATGGTCGAGTGCGATGGAGCCAATCTAGGGGCCGTTCTAATGGTATACACAAGTGGCCACAAATGCCGGTCGTATGAAAGCGGTGTAATCGGCGATCCCATTGAGAGGCCGCCGGCAAAATCGGTGCCCAGGGCGGTGACTCTCGGCCACCCTTTTTATGGACAACCGATTTTATTGGTTTTGCCCAATGGCCCCCATTCGCCCAGTGTTGTTCCTGCTTTCTACCACACCGGCCCATCGAACGCCCGCGCCGCATTTTCGGCCCTACTCATAAATTTCAATCCTTCGTCAGTTAAATTTCGGTCTTCGTTTTTTAAAGTGCTCGAAGAGTAATTAGAATATCGGCCGAGGGTTTTCAACCCCTCAGCCGCCAGTTCGGCTTGGCTCTACGAGTTTTACAAACATCGGAGGAATTTTTCCACGAAACAGCGGCCCTTCCCTCTGAGAGAATATGAAAAATTATATAATTCAATATGCAAAATATGTTGCAGACCAATAGAATCTAATAACGTCGAAAACAGTGAGTCCCTGCACCGCCCCTCATACTCATATGGCCGTTTCCCGAGAAATACAATTATTAAGGAAATTTTATTGGACTAAGTCGGAAAGATTCCTAATTATGAGAAGTATTTCGCGTGTTGGTCACTGGAAGCAGCGTCGATTCAAGAGCGCAGCAGAGAAAATACTCGATAGCTGTTTTCAGATGGTTAAAATTTATTATTGTCGGAAAATTCGGACCAGGACCGAATTCTAACTCCAATCACCTGTGAATTCAGAATTCCCCCCAATTAGTCCTTTCCTCGAAATCTACTATCATAATTCCGTAATATATTGTATGCCTAGAATGTTTTAAAGTATTTTATCATTACTTTGAAAGAATTACACAAAGCTAAACAAATGTATATTCCTAAAATTATTACCGATATAAGTTCACTGTTTGAATGGAAGAAAGGATCTCGACTTTTAAATTTTATTTTTCCCGAATGTCGCAAATGTCCACTGTTTTAACACCGCAGCCGCTAACTCTCGTGCCAACTAGTTCCCATTTTACTACTCGAAATGGTCTTGGAACCCGCAGATATTTGGTTGGGGGTCATTAATAGGAAGGACATAGGACTCGCCAATTAGCATATATATTGGTGGCTCCCCAATCTACAGTATGACTCCGCCCTCCGAACGTACCGCCGACGAGGTGACCTGGAGAGCCCTTGTTTATGTCGCATAGATCCCGTTTATCCCAACGGACTTCTAAACTTAATGCCACCTTACAAACTTAGGACTGATTCTCGACCTCGGATCCGGCGATCCGTGTACTTCAGTATGGAAATTAAATTTAATTACTCGGTAAAACGACGCGCGTGTTCAATACCTTTTAACTCTGTTTAACATTCTATTAATTTCAATCGGCTTAATTATCTTGAATACATATTTGATATAATAAGTGTAAAAATAAAACCCTTTCTCTTCGTTTGTGTCGGGCTTCAAAAATAAATATTGAAATGTCTTTGAAAACCATTGTTATTAGAGGTTGCCGATTGAGGACCACCAATAGGTAGGCGAAAATGAGAACTATTATAAGTTTACCTATTGTATTGAAATGGGAACAAGTATGTTGTCGGTAGTAATACTAATAGGGGCAGGCATACATTTCCTTCCTTCTGGCCGGCTATTTAATGAGCGGATTTCATTTTCGTCTTCCGACCGACATAGCCGGAGGGTATTATGACGATTGAATTCGGCGGGCAGCACGTCAAGTCAATAACGATTCTCGCTGTGTGGGGCGGCCCCTAATAAATGGAATAATCCGAATAATGTTGTTCAACGACAAATGCGGGTCGCTTCATTTTCCTGTCCGGTCATTTGGCCGTTATTAGGGGCGGGGATCGGACGAATCGAAGCCGACGAGCCGGCCGCCGGTCTTGATTCAATTACCGCAATTAATGCGCCGCCGTTAATGAATTGTTATACTAGAGGGCTCCCGGCCAGTCGGGTTACGCGACCCGGCCTCGCCCCACAACTCGATATTCAGTTTATCAGGTTTGCCCTAATTCTGGTAATTTGTGGCCGCTCTCCTGCCTACTACGCTAAGCCCAGCGCTGACGAACTGCGTCACAATATCCCCCCTAATTGGCCTCATTCTTCCCGAAGACAAAGTTTATATTATTCCGAATTAAAGTTGGCTGAAAATTTTGGGAAGAGTGTCGCTTGAACCAGCCGGCAGGAAATTAATTATCGGGGGGAGGTACATTTTCTGTTCCTGCTTCCCTGGGAGTTTCTAGCTCCATTCTCCTTGGAGCATACATGAGCCATGTCTTCTAAAATGGAATAAGATATGGAAAAAATTTGATTTGTGTTCCTGACTGACCTATCCTCTAGAGTATTCTGGTCACTCGCTGGTGACCTGTTGTGTCATGGGCTTGTCTTCTCCACCACTAGAAAATCTTGTCCAGTATGAGAAAATTATCTGTTTGAACCTCGGCGAAATCTCTCCTCCGCTTGAAATGCGGTTATCTTGAGTTTGAAGGTTCCTATTTTTGTATTTTTCTCTTTTCTCGAGCTCTTATTGTATTTGCTTCCGATTCACTGATCAGATTTCTGATTGCCGAGTACCTGCCATTCTTCCTCTTCTTTCTCCTTCTCGATTTTTATAATTTTTGAGTTTTTTCTCCGGCCATTTTTTAAAGGAGCAGCAGGAGACTGCTACAGGTGAAAACGCGAAACTGAAAAAACAAAGCGAAGTAACAATATTCCGAAAAAACAAAAGAATATTCTGAAAAACAAAAATACCGCGACAACTGGGGCCGATTCAACAATGTTTGTTTCATCAAGGCCGGCGAGCCACCAACGCCGGACAGACAATGTTTCTTTCAACAACGCCCGAACGGAGCCAACAATACCGGACAGACTTTTTTTAATATTTAATTGCAAACGAAATTAATGATTTTTCACTTTCTCAACTTTCAATAGTCGCAAAATATCGAAAATTTATCTGTATTTATAAACACGACATAAATCTGCATTTAAATAAGTCTGGGTATTGCTTTCCACATACAGACAAACACCACTAGAGTTTTAATTGATTAATAATAAATAAATATATTATTTTAAATCGTGGAACACAGATTTTCATGTTTTTTCTTTCATCATTTGATACGTGTTCGGATATATTGATTTATAACAGGGAATACTTATTGTTTCAGGTCAATTTATAGGAGGATGATGAGTAAATCCCTGAAATTCATATTTCTGCTTCACTTCCTGACTCTTATCCATCTGCCCGAAGCGAGACCACAGAAAGGTAAGATTTTTTCTGGTTAAGAAAATATACTTTCACCTTAAATTAAGCCATGAACTTGTTTACAATTTATACAAAAATTACTGGTTACCTCATTAATGTCAATAACTATTTGTAAAAGGTTGGCTGGAGAACTGATCGGTGTAGGAATGCGTTCCCTGCTTGTAACTCGGAGTAATATAATTATTTCTTGCTTTTATTACAGTCGTTCAATTTAAGAGTGGTCCCATTACCTGAGGTTTTAATGGGCGCCTTTACTGCCGAATCCCTGCCTCAGGTGGACGTTAAATTGCCAGCTCGCGCTACATTGAGAGAAGGTGCCAACTCTAAGGCGTTCGAGCATTAGCGGGCTAAGATGCAGAGAACCTTTTTTCCTATTAAGCCCTGTTAGGATTGCCAGTTTCTGAGATTAGGAATTAGTCCTACAGTTCTTACCTTTGTATTCGTGCCATTTGTTGGAGTATAGAACTGATTTCTATTATTGGAAATAAGGAAAATGTGCGAGAATTGAATGCATTATATGTTTTGCCAATTTTCTCGAAACTGTTATCTGGAAATGTATTGGAATTTGATTAATATATAAACATGTTTATGAACACATCCTCTGTGTGTGTATGTGTGTTGTAAAGAATCAATAACAATTCATTCTGATATCAAAATTTCAGTAAATTGATTTCAGTTTGTACATTGATAAAATATCAAAGTATAAACTATCAAAGAAAAGAAAAACAGAAATCATTCAAGGCAGAAAGAAACTGTTTGTTCGTGTGTTAGACTGGTATCACTTCAGCATCACAATTTATGTCGGTGTAATGAAGAACAAATAAATTATATAGGTGTATCAAATATTCAACGTCTGCAAGCAATTCATTTCGCTTATACAGAAACTGCTTACAAGATAGTTGGATGAATAAGGAAAGGAATCAAGATTATACTCGGTAATTTAATAAAGCAAAAGCACTAATGGTACAAACAGACATCGGATTTTCATAGGTAAATCCCGGTGTTAAATGTAATCCCCCATTAGGAAAGGCCCCGGATCGGGGATCGTTACCGTAATGAGGAATCAATTATGAATGAGCCGACGCGGCCGGTGCAGTTAGACCGGCTCCTATCTACCTCCCTCCCCTTAAACCTGCAACCGAACTCACCCTACTCTCACCCCTCTCTCACCCCTCTCATCTTCCACCTTCCACGTCCCAGCCCCTATCCCTCTAGGCCAGAGCTCTACCGCTGTTTAGGTCCCAACTCACATTAACTGCACCCCTCGAACAAAACAATTACACACCGATATATGTATCACTAAACACTGCCCCTAAGGAAATACTAAGGCGTCAATAATACACATCCGGGGGGTTATCGTCGCTAGACATGGTAAACGTGTCCTGTAAAACGTAGAGCGCGGAAGAATTAAAAATTCTTCCTTAGATGATTGGTCTTGAGAAACTTGAAAATCAGGATTAATGGCGCGGAAGTCTATGAGACGCCAAACAGAATTAAATTAATCAAATCTATCTCTCCCTCACCCTCTCTCTCTCTCTCTCTCTCTCTCTCTCTCTCTCTCTCTCTCTCTTTCCTTCTCCCACTCCCCCTAAAACAGAACAAAATCAGAAAATATGATGAGCTCGAGATTGTAGATCCTGTACTAAGCGGCTCCCTCCTAGTGTTAAAAAGAGTTTACGGGAAAGATAAAGCGTTGGAGGGAGTACGGCCTTTAACGGGTTGCGGATGAAAATGTGAGATACGACGGGAGTATATAAGGTGAGAGCCCGAAAACTGTTAGAGGAATGACGCAATGAAATTTACTAAATATTATACTCGTTTCAATAAATGTATTAGTAATTTTAACTACCACTATGCATTACGGTTTATTTCGCCTTGTGAATATCTGACGGATGTAGACCGATTTATTTAAGAATAATATCCAAATTCGTTAATTATATTCAGACCAAATTCACTATTATTGAATTTAGGAGTATACGTATTTAAGAGATTCAAAATAAGTGGAGATAAGGAACCTAATAACAAATTATAAAAGAATATGATTATGAGAATTCAACTGTCTAAAAATTAACTTCGTGCGAGTAGAATAAATTTAATGAAAATGACAAAAAATATAGAAGATCACTATGCAGAATATATTTGCCTGTACAGAGGCGATCTGGAATACAGTACTGAGGACAATTTATTAGCGGAGCTCATGCCCAACCATTTTATGAATGACTTAACACACCCCATCCTCACCCTTTATTCCCCCAACGACCCTGTTTATTTTGCCCCACTGCGCCCAAACTATTAGCATCTCCTTCGGATCATTTACCATTAGAAATATTATGTTATGGCGTCGTCGAGGAGATACGTAAATCTATTATGCACGCCCAACAGTTTCATGTCCTCTTGACGCAATAAACCGGTATAATCAGGAAAAACTATATGAAATGTGCCAAATTGCATTAAATACAATGACGTCCAGTATAATATATACGTGCCAAAATCTAACACGGCGCGTTACCTTACGGTATTTGGGAGGAGTAATAATGCAAAGCAATATTCTGTTTTACTCAAGTAATAGATCATTATAAAATTTTGCCGCATAAACTTGTATGCGATTCGAAACACTTACAGATTGTACTATCAAAATTCTAACAATGAGAGCAGACAAACTTTTATAAGTTTTATAATATAGTTCAAATTAGTTCGAACGTATTATTTTATCAATGATTCTGACCGACACATTACACTTTTTGCGATAATAGTAAATGCAAAAAGCAAAAAATGGAGCGCCGTCGCACGTACAGCGCTAGATAACAACCTCGGAGACGAGCAGAGAGCTCATCCGAAACTCAGAATGGTAAGGAAAGCCTACCAAAAATTAATCTCGGAGCCAAGGCGGTGGACTTCAGAAACAAAAGTTGTTCCTTAAACTTTATTCTTAAAACTTCTCTCCTTTACAACTTCTGCCGGGTTCCTTCCTTTCCTTTGGCCTGGTAGTAGTAACATATTTTTGACGCATATTGATCCGAGCTCCGGCCCCGGTCCTCGTCTCAAATGAGCGACCCATTAAATCCCTCACAATAGCGCCAAGTCTGAATATGCAATCCCAGTTGAAGAACTGCAATTAAAATTGTATTTTACACAGCGGAGCGTGAAGGTATTTTAATAATCCCCACTGTTCATCTTTACTGTTAATTTTGAAGTTTTAATGGTCGGGTCGGTTAGATTATCGGGCCGGTTCGAATTAATTAGAACTAAGCTGTATTAGAGTTTAGTATTGTACTGCGTTAGGTTTACCTGCAATAGCTCAGTGGCCCGTTATAAGGGGGCAAAAACTTTTGTGTGTCCGACGTTGGGAGGGAGGCTGTGAACGGTGGGAGGTCGCGTCGAGGATGAGTTTGGGCGAGGACATTTACAGTTGAAGGGTCCTCAGCCGGGTACCTTACCTCCGATATTGGCCGGCTACGTGATCCAACTACGGCGCCCATTGCCCCCGGTCATTTCTGCTACCAATCGGTGCAAAACATTCCGCAAATTGCATTTGTAAGCGGAGTCAGACCACGATAACGCATTATGCAAACTGTCGGCCCCACCCGGCCCGACCTGATTTTGATAATTCCTTTATATATCGCCACCGTTGGCGACTGACAATTTTCCGATCGTTTCGGTTTCCAAAGGTCACGATGGACGGGTCACACAGCGGTAATACCGCAGTCCATTGGATAATTATGACCTGACGTTACACAAGGCTCAGCTAAAATAGACCCAGGGATTTTGTTTTTCAGTAATTTAAATTACAATTATACCGTGAAAGCAACGAAACCGCCGACAAATGTTGCAATACATATCCGACATCTATATAGGGATGTTTTCATTGACAGATTCCAGCTTGATCGTGTACAAGGGTTTGTTACAGAGTTTTAACAGTTACAACTATCGCTTCCCACAGGCCCTTTTATTTATTACACTCGAAATTTAGCGCGTTGTATAACCGAGGTATGGACAAAATGTTGGGTTGGGCAGTTCGAAGAAATTTTGTTCTGAATTACTACGCTTAGAATTTCGTATTTATCGCTAAACATGAACATCGAATGCGAAGTAGCCGGAGGGATTTATTCCTCGACCGTTAGGATAGGAATCGCATTAGTCGTGCAAACAGTGAGGGGGATGAAATAAAGGTCAGTGGGATTGGTCGATGCTCCCTGCTCCTGTTTACCGGGCTCAGCTTGTACAATCTTTCACCTGGGTTTCTATCCAAGGAAGAGACCCGGGGCACCTTCATCAACTATAACCCCACCCCCAACCCTGCAGCCCTGCTAATTGTTCCTGTTCCCGCCCTCGCCGAATTTAAATGAGAGCCGGAGGAAGGATGATTCATGAACGTGTCAACCTGGACAGCAGAATGGTGCCCGCACCCTCGTAATACCATCCCCCACCACCCTCGCCCCGATCAATATTCTCCGGTTCGGTCGGTATCACTTCAATTAGCATTTAGATAATATAATGTGGACATAACTCGAGCGAAGGTATCTTATATGATGACGTGAACATCGCAAAAATAATCACGAACGGATGTACATTGATAGGTGTCGTATAATAATATGGTTCCGATATTTTTTGGAAGGTCAGCCAGCGTCCTACGCCGAAGGCTCAATACAACGTATACGTACATTTCGATGCGATCTATTCGAAGCGGCCAATAATTTTATCTAGAGGTTAATAAACTTTGAGGCTTTCATAGCGATTTTCGAACTGACGCAAATACTGTTTGCCAATAAGTAACAGACTTTGGGCCGGCCCATTATTTACCACCTGGCTCCTGATGACCGTGTTGGCTCTGGGCGGGACGAATGCCGCCAAATTCTAACAGCGCCTTCTTAAGCCCAGGCTTCGCTCGCTAGAACTGGGATCGTTCCCTTCCTGTAATCTTCGCGTCCCCGATTCCCCTTCGCAGCATCCATTACCGCCAGCCTGCAGCGACCTCGTGACTCCATTCTTAATAGCGAGGAGCTTTCTCTGGACTACAGCTCGTCGTTGATCCATAACGTTCAGTAACACTTAATAAAATAGCGTTTTATAATGTGGCGCGTGATAAATGTGTGCACGTCTTGAATACACTCGCTGGAAACGTGGTCGGAATTCACCAAAAACACTATCGTCCCGAGACAAAACTAGGAGAAGGGATGTCAAGTGGGCCCGATTGATTGTGTTTGTAACAATTTGGGGTGTCCCTATGGGAGGCCGGCTCGTATGGCTTGCTAGTCTACTGTCACCTCCACCGGTAGCTACAGAGGTGCCCATTCCGTCATCGATGCGTGTGCTCTTTTTGTCATCGATTGCCCAGTTATATCCCGGGAGTATTCAAACCCGCACGCGAAAGAGGTTTATAATTATTATACACTAAATACCCGATGATATATGTTCCATCCAAATATCAATTCGTATAACTTTTGCTCAAGCAAAATCAAGTCTAATCTCATTCCTAACAAGCGAGATAAGATACTATAAACGTGCTACGACGTTACTGAAGTAACTAACCGATAGTATTCATTGATTATCAATACCGGATCTCGGACATTTTTTGCCCCGGAGAAGTAAAATTGCTTGATTTATGACACTTCAAAGGTCCATTGTCGCAATTCTTTGTAAGAGAGGTAGGAACAGGCGGCAAACGTGATTAACAAAGGATCTAAGGAGTCACAGACACACTTAGAATATTTTCTTTGTAAGAAGCATTCCTTTGTAAATAGACGAGCTTTCCCTTTAAGTTAAAGAAAGAATCATTACAGAAAGAATTATTCAAAACCTTCATCAAACACAGCCACAGTTTCACCCTTACATGGTTTCTGATGAAGATAGTGGATTGCTGAGAAAGAACCCCTCCCTTCCTGTGAAGTGTCTGAGCGTTGGAATGTGCACCTGCGGATGTATCTCAGTAATGTAATTATAGGTTCTTTTGGACTGGATAAATGTTAATATTACTTGGAAGGGTTTTTAACAACGATAAAATCCGATATTTTAATGGTTTCCATGTTATAGATGCTCGGAATGCTAGTCTCTGTCCAATCTTTGGAGAACTATCAGGTCAAGGTTCGTAATGCTAACCCGCAATACTCAGAAAGCAGATAATACATCTGGTAGTGCAGGCGTAGCATCATTTTTCGACCGGGTGACTCAAAGTTAGGTCGCTATAAATTGTGTTTACGTACATTTAGTTTAATTATTAAGAGAGAAAATATAATGGAAACAGTTGTTATAAGCATAATTGAGTGAGGTCGGTTTTGAACGTGTTTGACTCTGCAGTACGAATTAAATGAATCCGGTTGTAATGCGTGTGATCCGGCACGTTCAAACCTCTCTAATCCGACCATTTCCCATTACCGGCATTCAGAACAGCATCCGGGAACAGAACTGCGAGGAGGCGGGCGAATGAAACGTGAGCATTATTAATTAACTAATCCGAAGAGAGTAATTATATACGTTTAGTGTCTTAAAACGGGCAATTCATCAGATGCGGGAGCGTTTGATACGTGCGCCCGACTACTAATCCCCGGGCGACGGGAACGCGGTGTCCTCAGACAGAGAAGATATTACGCCTTTAACTCATTTGTGTTGAAATCAGAGAGGCATGGGGGAGTTAATCCGATAAAGCGATTCGTCTAGAATGTTCCGAACGGGGCCAGAAGGAAGAGTACAGAGAAGGTAGAAGTACCATTGGGGAACAGATTTAATCTGGAAAACCCGAGCCTGGTAGTCGGTTGGCCCACTATTAGTAAAGGCCTAATTGCATCCACAACCGCAGACGGATCTTCTAACGATGATTGCGGTTCTCCTCATATCCCACCCCTGCAGTTCCCCAGAGCATCCTTGTTATCCTCTTAGCCTCTAGATCGGCCCGTAATTTTCGATTCGACGTCTTAGGTTATTGGAAATAATAGTGCCTCCTCGCGAAGATTCGTCGACGATATCGAAGGTATAGCGATCTTCTAGAGAGAATAAAACATAAAATCGTTACAAAATCATTGCTAAAAAATTAGGAAAGTTAGCTTATCGAAATTAGAGGGCGACTTCATTATTAACGCCTAAAGCCGGTTTGATACAATTCAAAGTCCGAACCCTCAATCGCTTCTTCAAATTATGTACAAATGCAGGCCAGATTGATCGATAAATTAATTATGTAATCAGTAATTGAAGGAAACCAGTCGGTAGGTGTGCGTCTGATCGAATGACATCAATGACTTTTTGATAAATGTTTCGGCCTGAACTTTGGATTTCCCGTCTTAATGGAAATTTCGTGAACGACTTTTCCAATCTCGCGGAATGGATATTGGTAAATCAACTTGTCAATCATAATGCGGCAACTTCCTTCTCGGGGCCGTATTTAGCTTTAATATAAGATATGGAGGGTAAAAGAAATAATATTAATACACAATTTCAAAACACACCATGGAAAAGAGAACATTTATAGAACAACATATAGAATATAAAAAAATATAGATTTCTTGTCCGTCGTGAATTATCAGCCGAAAAAAGAAGAATTAACACGTTGAATTAACATAAATTAGAATATAATTTAATACAAATAATAAATTAAATTAATATTTCATTTTACATTACTAATTTATTGCATCTACTGTCCACGCAAAATACTTAAATATTTCTAAATCGTACTCAATCTAAAATTATTTCAATTATGTTAAAAGGAAATTTTTAAAAAATGTAAGAAGTTTATTATAACCTCATAATACCCAGAAAAATCTGTTTTTTTGATATTTCAGTATATTAAGATGATGTTAAGAAGCAGAGCAGCGAGAGTAGTTTAATCAGTTGAAAACTAGTTTCGAGAGTTATCGCTAATTAGAGTTCTGTTTTATAAACCGATTATCTTCTTAGTCAATTTAGTTAGTTTAGTATCGACCTAGTAGTAGCAAGTTGACCCCGATGGCCGACTTCTCTTGTAGGAGCTCTTTGTCTTGATCCCGCTTTCAGTTTAAACGGCGCACAGGGACATGTTATGCGGCCGCTAAAGCCCAACCATAGTTAAGATAGTTCCTTGGGCGGTGACTGGATCAATTTATGTTCGGAGCTTTAACATGGACGGGTCCCCGTGTCCTTCCTTTGCACATTAAAACGCTCCTCATCCGGTCTTATGTCTTAGCGCACATACCTCTATGCGATACCATTATATTTTAACGAGATTTTCAAAGAATCATAGATCAAATATGCGCCTATTATGCATTAAAATATTTTGATCATTATTTCATTAATGCTCTCATATTGTACATTATAATAACTCCTGTAAATTAATCTATGTTTCTTGTCAAGCTTTGCCTATCAGTAACGTTTCTCTGGTTTACCCAATTACGGTATATTGCTTTTGGATGTAGTAAGACTATCATAATAGTAAATCGCCACCAATACAGGACCCCATGGCGATAGATGGTATGATAGACTGTCATACCATCACATAGATAGATCCGTCATTATAATACAATATTTAAAATTTAGTAAAAACTCGCGGCAATGATCTTTTCCGTACTGGATCAAAATGACAATTACATACGTATTCGAATCTCGGGTTAGGCCTTGAACTCCAGGCTACTCTAAGGACTACACCTTCCTCAATGTTTATTCGGGTGCTTTGATCGATCAGTCGAGTGGTTATTTGAATACCGCAATAGGAGGTAACGCAAACTCTAGATTCATTTAGTGGATAGAGTTGTGAGATATTCAGAGCCTCAAATGGTAAGCTGTTCCTATCGGGTTAATGATAACAGACGCTCAATGAATGTATCGATTTTTCAGCATCTTTACGCGAGTACACCGTATCCTGTAATAAATTATTTAAAGGCTCGATACCTTAAAGCGTTACTTCTAATACGTAATAAATGTGTTGATTATAACTCAATGCCAAATATTCTTGTAATCTCCAACAACACACTTTGTATTCCTTGTATTCTTGTAAGTGGCTGAAAGACAGGACGACTATATTGAAGGGATGCTTTCGGACGTGCATTAGCGGCAAAAAGGTTTGCGTAGTCGGTATTGACGCGGACGGGAGAGCGTTCGTTTTATTGTCCTATGTAAATGGACGGAGAACGGAAGGGAGAGGGGCTGGAGTAGTGGCGGTGAGGGGGGCGGGGTAATAAACCGATGGGGGTGGGGTAGGGGGCTCGTCCCGTATTAAGAATGCAAGACTTCTCTCGCCCGGGCTCCGATGCAAAGTGCCCTCCTCCCGACCCTATCGAGGTCATGAATCCTTGACGGGAAGGAGCCGGCCCGGCCCCGACACAGTAACTCCCGCAGTAATCCGCCCCCGGTCTAATTCCCGATGCACCCTCGGCCTAACCAACTTTGGGGACCCGCCAGCGGACCCCAATTTATTTGCAACCCCCCCCCACCCCACCACCCCAACCCCAACAATCCCTCCCCGTTCACCAGTAATTCTGAAAGCGAACCTAAGGACGAACTGCTTCTCGTAGTAACAATATGAAGCGGCCTACGAGTGAGTCTCCACATCTACACCAGGACGAGTTAAAAGGAGGCCTTTTTCTCCGTTCTTTCGTTTCACTAACAAGTAGATACCACTGTCAGCATTTGTGCGGTTGAGCGGTAAGGGCGATAAAAGAGGTAGACTCGTACGAGCCGTTGGGTAAACTCTCAACTAGGCCTCAATGTTTGACCGTACAATTAACAATGACTCGGGCCCAATATGTTACCGGCGAGCGTTTACTATAGGCTGTTGGGTAGAGGCGGCTGTTATTTGCCTAGTTAAAGGATACGGGACAACGGAACAGGGTCCTTCGAGACAAAGTAGGCCGGCCTATGTGACCCTGGGAGGGTGCACGTACAGAGGATTGGGTCAGTCTCAGTCGGCGGTTCCACCTCTTCCTTCCTTCCTCCTTCCTCCCCCCCCACCCCACCACTACCCACCCTATAATTCCCGGATGCTTTGCAACCTGCACACGCCTATGGTAGAGGTGCGCCTCCACTCTCCCCCACCTCAAATATTGATATTTCCCACTGAGATGCCCGTTCGTGTCGTATCTGACACAGGGCCACACTCGGAGCCCCCGACTAGCGCCCAACCACCGAGCTATAGATGTGTAGACCCCAGTCTAGACCAATTATATTATCTGTAATTCGAGTGATAAATTTATATAAGCCAGTCAAATCACATTGACAGATAATATCCGACAGGGTATAATTGAGTCAATAGTTACGGTGAATATTAATTTATTTTCAGTGGTTAAATGATACAACACTTATGTTTACTCGCAATATATACCTATATTTATATTCTATGCATTTTAAAAGCCAAAGAGTTTTGTATATCACGACAGGATGCCGTTGCATATTACGTCATAAGTTTTAAAGTTGTAATAAATTCCCAGTGAGTGATACAACTGTTTTTGAAGAGATGTTTAAAAAAATTGGCGAGGAAGAATTCTGGCAGCTGAAATACTGACTGTCACAGTGCAAACTGCTCAGTCAGCAAACGATATGCGGAGGCGTCTCATTAATTTCTGACGGAATGCCCAGTACCGGTCTAGAATAGGGACGGAGACAGAATATCCCAGGAATAATGATACCCTAAGACTTCTCCTACCCCCCAACAGGTGTATTAAATTAATTTCACAGTACATAAAAAATCCAAGTTAAAACAGTCTAGTGTATTAGCCGAATTCTTTAACTCAAACCAAGAAGCCGGTACAGTCAAAGACCGAGCTGGAGAGAAGATGTTCTTGCCTGCCGATTCTGGAAAACATACTTTAATACATTAATATGCCGATAGTATTAAATAATATTTATTTTCATCAAAATAATTGTTATACAAGTGTAAACGGAAGATTTAATTGTCTGTTTCTCTACAACTCATCTCATAACTGTAGTATTCATTTAAGCCTTGGCCTTTCATCTCGACCAATTTAGAAAAATCGATCTCCGCGGAATAATGGAGTGATTCAACTCATTGGGATAAATATCGGACTCCCCCAATCGGATGATTTTTTTTTCTCCCGAAGCTATCTATACATATAACCGGGCCATTGGATTCCTATCGGCCGTGTGACGCGATTCAAAAGGTTTCAGGACGAACGATTCAAAAGATCTCCCCATAAACGAAATATTCGTCCGATAAATGAAAAATATTATTTCTCGGGTCCGAATTACGCCAAAAATATTTCGACGGGACGAAAGTAATTTCCACTCCGGATTATTAACCGGGGTTTACAGACATCGATTTTGTTTTATTTGCTTCGTCAATTCGAGAATTAATTTGTATCTTCCGAGAATTGAAAAAGTTAAATTATAAGAAGAAAGATAGGGCGATATAATTTTAATTAGGTGGCTGCCTTTTTAACAATAATAATGTTCGACAATACATCGTGTTTTCCCTTTTGGTGTGGAGGTGGAGTGTATCGCTCGGCTTAACGGTACTCCTACTTTGCTTTTATTTCTTCGAGTGTTCAGTGCGTGAATAACAGTAGGTGGGAGCCGAGATAACGATCTGACACGCGACACCAGCCCGGCTCTCCCTCACGATTTACGGAAAATATTATTCCGCCGGAACTGAGCAAATTCAAAGACTCCCCGATTGTTATTTATCGTTATTAACAAATCGGGACAATAGTCTCGGCTCTGTTTAATAAACTAATTAAAAACTGGCAATATTATCATATTTCAGGCTCATTAGTACAATACTTGCGTATTTATACATTGCGGAGTAAGAAAGCTGCAAATGTTTTGCGCTTAGTTATCGTATTGCATTAGTGGAGGTGAAATGGAAAGTACAAAAAAATCTGACTTTCCTAACTGGAATATGGCCAAATTGTTTCTGGATATTGCCCTCAGAAAGGATGGATAATACTGTAGGCAGATCAAATTGAAGTTATTCCCTGCTTGGCTGTTTCCCGAGATAAGAAGTCGTCCCATTATATTGTTAATGGCGCCGGTTTTTTCCCATAGGCCGTTGGTTGAACGACACCTGTTCCTAGTCGGGTTATCTAGGGGGGGTGGGCCGGGTGTAAATGTCGTGGCAGGAAGTGGGCCCCTCCCCGCCGCTCAGTTTTTATGTGGGCTGACAATGCCCCCAGTTTCTGAAACTGCGGCAACTTCACCCGGCTACCGACCTCAACGCACCGCGCATAACAAATTTCGACACTTAGTAAGTCATTTATACGGTGGGGGGGCCCTGCGCAGGAGGAACTCAGTTGGGCCGTAAACGGAGGGGGACCCGACCTTTAGTGGGCTTTCTTTACGGCCTATTAGTCCTCTCTCTCTCTCTCTCTCTCTCTCTCTCTCTCTCTCTCTCTCTCTCTTTCTCTCACCCTCCTTCACTTCCTCACTCTCTCTCTCTCTCTCTCTCGGAGTAAACACGAGGACACTGGAATCTTAAACAATGCCACTCTCCCCCAGGCATCCCCTTTCTCCGGGCCAAGACCCGGAGCTCGGCTTTATTTTTGTACAACTCCAGGGCATACAATAAGAGACTAACTTTTCCAACGCGTATTTACTTACCGGAAAACATTCTCGAGTAAAGTAGACGAGAGACAATCGAATTTCAGTTCTTAAATATAGAGCTGACAGCACTCCTATATATTACTTATTACTGTCCTTATTAATTAGTTAAATCGATAACTACATAAAATTATAATATCCGCATAAATAATTTCGTACCGCCGTTCATCCCACCATCATCTACTTATACGGTGACTATCTCTCACATAGATTATTCTAGAGAAATTTTAGAAACACTAGTAAACAAATTCAAATTTATAGTAAAATAATTAAATGAGTAATGACATTTTAATTATGATTTTATTGCGAACTGAATCTTGAGAATAGTAATTTATTATTGAAATAAGAATAATTGAAATGAAACAAAATTGATGAATCATCTAGTCACAGCACACGTTTTATCTGTGGAAAGTACTGTTGATATTACGAATTAACGCAACATAAGTAATATGTTACTCAAAAATATCCCCCGAATATATCTGTTATAAATCTCTACGACTGGAATTTTCTATATTAAGTTAATCGGTTAATGTTCAAACTTCTTTATCTTAATTAGATAACCGGTAGAAACTGTGTAGATTATCCCTGAGTGAATTAGGGATGGAAGCTAGGTGTGTTATGCGAAACCCGCCGCTTTATGTGACACTAGTGAAGGGGGCAAATTGGCATTAGATTGCTGTTACTTTAACTAAATTAAGATGACCCAAGTTTCACGCCAATCTAAACCCCAATCGTGGAGCTCTCAACTGCTCAGTTTGCTCTCGACTAAGTCCCCCGTCAGGTCTATTCGCGGTTCGTCACGCCAATCAAATATAATTAATTCTGGGGATCATCCCAGGTGAAAAGGCTATTTGCCGAGACATCAGTTTATCGAAAACTACGCTGCGCAGTTTCTAAATCCAATCCTCAGTTATCTGTCTATTGTTGATCCGTTGATTTATCCGTTTAACCGTTCCCGACCCTCGTTGGCTCTGCCCAAAATCCTCAATGCCATTTATCCGTAATAGTCTAAACAAAATGTTGACAAAATATTATCACAACGTTGTCAAAATAACATCAGTATAGAGTGTAGTTACTACGATTGAAGTTTATATTAGGTACTGCTAATTTTTTATCAGCCTGCAATACACTCCAGCATCCAGAAGACCAATTTAGCGTAAACACTACGAAGACATTTTCCGGAAAACTATTCGATTTTTCCTCCAGTTTATTATAAATGGGTATTTTTAAAACTAAAAATTATAATGGTACTTATTGTTAAGAAGCAATTATTTTGATACTATAGAACTGAATTCAATTGGGTAGACGGGGCTAATGAGGTCTTCCTTTTTTCATAAATTATAAAAAAAATTAATTCATTAAAAGAGAAGAGCTTTTGTTTATTCATTAGAATTTATGTTAAATAAATTCATGTTAAGGAAATAACATTTTAATAATATAATCAAACAACCTCATAATGTCCTTCATTAAATTCCATCAACCTCAGATCTTAAAGCATTAAGGTCATATAACATTTTTGAAATTATAGAAACTGGAACTAGAAGACCATTGCGAACATTGTCTCGAGATATTGGTATAATTTATTACCATCGATTCAATAAAAGTGAGAAATGAATTCGGACATTCCCGAGTTACCTAAAATTTGATTCGCCGAATGAAGCGATAGTTGTTTACTTAGAGGTTTCTTAGAATAAACAAGGCGTAGTCGGTCTACTGGGGACCTAGTGAGGAGGAGTGAGCACTTCAAATTCGGAGAAGGAGCCGGTGTGAAACAACAATCCTCGCGGGGTCTCAATTAGGGCCGCTGTGGGCCGACGGTGCCCACCCCCAATCTACCACCAGGACGGCTATAACCACCGCCCCCAACCTAACCGCCGTCACGCGAACCCACGCACAAAAACACTGCCCGATTTTAGGGCTTTTTTTTGTTGTTTTCCTTCCTTCGTTATTATTGAATCCAAAGAGTTTATACACGTGCCGGACTGCGCGGGGCCGGCCAAGTCAACGGACCGAGAACCCCCGACCGCCGCCAAATCAAATAACCGCAAAGTGCGCCAGCAAGGTTGGCAAACATGACGACGTATGCACGATAGTGGGCAGACACACACACACACACACACAATATTGCTACAACGAAAACCGCAAATGCTGTGCCGTATATTGGATAGATACATACTTCATTTCTACAAATTAATTTACGTATCCTTTACTACCACTTAAAACGAGAGCATTTATCAAACGTTATCAAATACAACGGAATTTAATGAGTACGAAAGTTAAGTAAGTGTAGTATCTTTCAGTTAATTATACGAGGGATATTAAATAAGTAAGGATTTAAAACCTTTGTTCGAGACGGTTTACAGACCGAGATAGCTTACCAACAAGAAGAAACTTCGCGTTGCATAAGAAACTCAATCATCAGTTGTTTCATGTAACAACCGACCGCTGAGTGGAAGCCCAGAAAATATTCACATCTAACCAACGTCGAGTAAAGCTAACGATCTTACCGGATGCTAGTTCCCCAATTTTCCTCGAATTTTGCGAAAGTTAAAAATAATATGCGCACGCCAATACTCTTCAACCAATTGTAAGAGTAGGCTGTAAGTTTCTCTGACACGTTGACCTCATCAATAAGGCTACAGCGTACTTGTTCCACCGTTAGGAGACAACGAGGCGTATACACGGAATAAAACTAAGTTAATTTCGCGGTGTTCCGTATTCCCCGTTTCATTTCGAACATACACTGCACCTTTATGCACCATAACTGTATTTAATTAAACACTTCCCTCTTCAAAATTTAATTTTCGCTTCGCGTGTTTTCTATTTGACCAGGAGTGTCCCAAATGAAAAAATGGCAAAAGAAATGAATAGGATAACTTTTAGCGCATTATATTAGAAATAATTTCAACCGTACCTTTTAATTATTCTCCTTTTTTCACGGACTGGAAAATGGGACTGTATCCTAAATAAACGTTTTAAAAAAACAGAGTAGCCGAGCTCTATTCTTAATTAAGTTTAATACCTGACAAAACAGGTATAACAGAATTTTAATGAAGTTAATAGTGCGATTGATGTCAGAAGACGTTCCACTAAAGAAATGGATTATTAAATATCGTCGTAACTTAAAAACCTCCATTATTTTTCCAGCAAAGTCATTCCGAATATTTTTTCTATTTATTTTTCAACCGGGCTGACTACCTGTAAATTCTTATGTTTAGGCTTAAGTGGGGCAACACTAAATAAAAGTCGATCGTTGTCGTCAAAGAGTAAGGAGAAACATACATAGGGCAGTATGTAGCAACAAAATAAGGCAGTTATATAAAACATGTCATTACAGTCAGTTCAACAGCGTCGACTGGAGGATTCACAGGTAATGAATGTTTAAGAGCGCATTATTATGAAATACGCCTTACGGCGGAAAAAATAGCAGGGGGTTAGATAAATAAGAAGGTGGAAGAGAAATGGGGGTGATGAGTGGAACATACTGCAACGCGCTCTGGCCGACACAAATATCCAGGTACCGCAGAATCCTCCTTCTCAGCTAAAGCTCGCCCCTCTCCGTTGGTTCACAATTTAACCTACTCACAGAATTATGACGGTACGAACACACGGTTAAGGAGGTTTCAGTGTCGGTCACTTATTTTCATTCCAGTCGAAACCGAGAGGGCAAATGCAAATAAGTCCGCAAATTATTTTTAACTTTTCGTTTTAATTCAGATTCGGACGCGTTTCATTCAACCTTCAAATTGACGTATAAAAATGCAAAGTCACATGTACGTTCAAAACCGATGAAACCTCACATCGGTTACTTTTTAATCTGAATTATGAACGAGTGTATCTCGTATATATATCCGAGTCCACAATTCAAATATTTACTGCCTTGCTTAGAATTTCTTCGCAAAAAGGTGTATACATTATATAATCTTTAGACATACACGTCGGAACACAGTAGAAAGAACAAGTGCGGATGAATTGACTGAAATCAAAGGTGCGCATCCAAGTCCAAATGTTGATATCTGGAGAAATGGTGAAAGGGTATGTCATTTCCGCACTGTTCCATTAAGTGCACATTTCAATTAGTTGGTTCGTTCATTGCCTCTTCTCCGAGGAGAAAGAAGCATAAGGGAGGGAAAGAGTCGACTGGGAGTAAAGTGAGAGATATAGAGGGAAAAAGGAGGGGGGTGGGTTGGGGGTAGCGGGAGCAAACACACATAGACACGTATTGCTAAATAAGTTAGAACTGTTACACGGCGTATCAACCTCTCGTAGTTCCACTTGGCTCCCTGCTCCCTCCCAATTTGAACTCCCCTTTCCAATTTCCTTTGGCAAATGTTGTCTTTCCCTTAACTGTGGGCGACGCCTCCCCTCCTTTCTTTCCGCGCACTTCTCGCCGCCCGCTACCGTCTCCTCCCGCTACTTCCACCGCCGGATTTTAACTTGGTCTTTTCACTGTTGGTTTATCCTTGTTTTATTTTGCTCCCTCTTCTAACTGCAGCCAACTGCGCCTGTACCCAGTAAAGTTTGTACCTTTAATACGATACTGAAATTACTCCTGCGGTTAAGAGTGAGTGCTCTATTACAATTCCGAATAACCTCGCTTGTACCACTTTTAGAATATTTTGTACCGCGTTTATTTAATTTTAGAACACTTTCAACTTCTTATTTCGTTTATACAATAGTCCATTAATCTCTTAAGATTGCAAGTAACCAATAAAAGACATATAAAAGAACGGAGGAATAACAAACAGCAGTAACGGTACAAGAATCTACTAGGAGATTAGTATTGACTAGGGGTGTATGTACCAATAAAAGATTGCAATAAAGTACTTGAATTATTATGTTGAGTTTAAATGTAGTAAACACCTTTTTTATTAACATGGAAAAATTAAAGTTAGTTGATCTAATAGGAAAAAAGGTAATATGCTACCGTGAAAGATAGCACTGAAACAGTTTTGAAAAATTACAACAAACGGTGTTTACACCGGTGTTATATGCGATTATTTACACTCCTCCAATCCTGTTTCTGAACTGTGATTAGTGGGGAATATAGAAAATTTTAAAAAATGGAGTATATCCCTATATTACAATGATGAATGTTTATAACAAACTACAGGAATTACAGAAATCAGAGATAGAGTGGGATACTGATATGCGGAAAGAGTAGTAATGGCGAAAACCCGACTGTGATTGGTACCGGCGTACAGAAGTTTAATATGAAGCGCTAGCTCGTTCCGCGGATGAAATAAATAGAAGAAAGAGTACAGTAATCAGGCGATCAGACTTCGGATCTTGTGGGAATAAAATCTGCCCGTTTCAGAGTAATATCAGAGCCAGACTGCTAGTTGGATGGCTGTACCAGAGCTCCGGTTATTAATATTCACGGTTAGAGGTCGGTTCGTGTCTCTGTGGGTTCGCGCTCAGCATTTCTCCCGTCCCCGGAATTACAACATTCCCATTTCCTGGCCCAATGAAACACTTCGCAGACAGGTCCCAGCTCCGATTCGGATACATTCCGAACACAAAAAAAAATGGAATTACGGAATGTTTAATTGAAAAGCGTTTATTTCCCAGCAACAGAATGGAGCAATGACCGCATATTATAATTGTCCTCGATGGGTGTAAATAATCTACCAAATACCAATCATTTGGATAGGTCATGTCCAACTTCCCTTGTTAATTCCAACACGTTAACATTTAATTTGGAATGACAAAATTCTTTGTGTCTAATACAAATATGTGATTACAATATTCCCGGACGAAAATAAAAGTTAATATTTAGAATAAAAGAAAATAAGTAAGTAGGTTTGTGAGGGTTCGTTCTGTCTAGTTGAACTTTTTCTAGACCTGATTAGAGCGCGCCATCTGCAGTTGTTATATAAACTACACATAAACTGTAATTACCAATTATTGGAAGGTTACGTGGATAAAAAACCGAGTTTGATTTGTTACGTCCATATCGAGAATCAGACTCGCACAACCAGCTATCTATGTGGTTCGAAGACCACCCTACATTCTAGCGACGTATAAGCTATGTCACCAGTGGTTAGTTAGTGTGGACAGTTAGTCGTGCAGACGAGTGTACTTAGAATGATAAGCAATTCGGGGGTGAGAGGGTAAGGAAGGGATGAGGGTTTAAGACGGGCGGGCGGTGCTGGGGGCGACACATCTGCCGCTGCCGCTGCCGCCCCCGCCGCCGCCCCCGCGCCTCTGATTCCGCTCCACTGAAGCATAACACTCCCGGGGGCCATCCACCCGAACGCTCGAGTTTTCGCTAGAAATATCACACGGGGTCCCCGCCGTAACGGCCAAATTCTTCTCCTCCAAAGATAATTTCCACTTACCGTTTTCACCTTCCCTTTTATAGGAAGGGCGCCAAACGGTACGCGATCCTTAGAAATATCTCTATTTATCCGGGCAACTTCTAAGGTAGACTGAAATAAGTATTAACATTCAAACTCGCGTTATGTGCTAAATTCGGTATCGAAGGGTACAACCTTCGGTTTTTACGTATCGTCGATGTGAACAATAAGATTTACAAATGCGTAGTAAGCCGGTAACGTAAACTGTGTTACGTTCACAAAATTTATTATGTCGAGCATCACGAGTGCCAGTTACATATCTTTATTTGGCTGTTCGATCTAATAATCGCCCATCTCTATAAGGGCATCTACTAATGACGATGGTGAAAAGTCGGAATAGGTTCGTATCGAAGCGTACAAACGTGCCCGGTGAAAAGTTTATTTATGAAAGAATTTTACTTGTCAATTGAGGAAGGTTCCTTTTCCAGGGACTAGATGTCCCGGAGGGACACGGTTCGATCTTTTTGGCCGGGAGGGGGAACCCTGACTGCAATATAAATCCCTTAAAAACATTAACGTCCGAGACGTCTGCCAAACTCTTAAAGGGAGGACGATATCCAAAAGACGAGTGAGGGGACCGTGAGTGGAGCACTCAGACTGATTGGTGGGCGCGATAAAGGCGGGACTAAGGGCGGCCATTAGGAGGCCGCCGCTCCAGGTGGTTTGCCCTCCACCTAAATTACGACAGTCTGTATTCGACTATCGGAAACCGGTCGATTCGATTAATGTCGGTCTCGCAGGGCTTGACCCGCGAGGACAAATGTTAGGCATTCACAACCGGCCGCCCCATTAGACCGCCCGCCAGAAAAATGTTGCCCGTTCCGAATTTAACTTTAATTAGTGAACCTTATGCGAAGAGGCCCGAATAATATCGCTTGTTCGCCGCGCTAAATTTCAATCGCAATGTTAGCACGCTTTTTTACAGGCCTAAGAGTCTGCCGATACGTCTATATGATGTACAGTTCGAGTAAGTTTACAGAGTTCGAGAAGAAGAATTTTTACAGTTAAATATAATAGTAATAATTACGCGTTTTAAGTATATACAAAATGCTGCCTATTTGACTTTGCGCATACCTGCCTAAAGTATAATGTAATATATTCTGAAGCGACGGAAAACTACCACTAACTCCACCGCAAGTTCGCATAATACTGGGGGAAAAACCTCGGTTAGCAGGGGTTGACCCACTGCTGGTCGGGGATTTTTCCTCTGTTTGTAAACCACCCGAGCGTGGTCCAGGAGGAAGGCAACACCCGGGAGGGCCCCTCGGGGGAAAAGGGCAAAAACCCTTCCACTGGAGCCCGCTTTAGTTTTAGTTAATGATAATTCAAGTTCTCCTTATATAACCTTAGCTCATTTAACGGGTAAGAATATTTTCTCGTCATTATGACATGCTCGCTTCTCCAGTCTCCAAGTGTACACTTTGGCGTACTTCAAGCAAATCAGTAACAGTCACATTCTAACTTGGAAACTGGTTAAATTCTAGGCCAAATAATAATCCCGTAATATTAATGTTAATATAGAAACTAAAGTATAATATTAGAGTATTAATAACAACTATGTAACTAGTCCTAGGCCGCGAAGGATTATTTCTATCGAAGAGTGTAACATCATGTATATATTGGGCGTCACGTGGGAAAGGAGAGAGATAACAAATCTGTGTCGTGTGTACATACAGGCGGTGATAGATCGAATCGGCGTTTGGAGCCGGCTGGTGGGAGCCGCACAGATTTATTCTATATTTGAGAGGCCTGTTTGTAAAATAACTAAGGAGGTGGGTAGAGTAGGAGCTGTGTTGACATATAGGCCTCTGGCGCGTCCTCTCATTCCGTTAAACCGCCTCCGAGCTCCCGTCCCGCCCGAGCTCCAAGTAAATCAGGAAGCTGCGTGACGTCGCATATATTTATCATGCCCCCGCCCCCCCCCGCCCCCGCCCCGCCTCCGCCTCCGGTCGGGGGCATATAAACCCAGCCTGGCTAATCCTCTCTGTTTATCCTGCCGAGACTGACAGTACCATTCTACTTGAACTTATCAGCCCTCTCCCCGCTTAATAGCTCTCTATTCCTAATAAGTCTAAATCCGGAGGATCCCGACTGCCACCATGTTATAAAGTCAAATTGCGCGAACTGGATTATACCGATAAGGTTATATCTGCGCCTTGAGCTTATATATTTGTATCGAGTATCCGCGATAATAGTGTTTATTATGTTTCGACGCTGATTAAAGTGTGTTCAGCGAAATATCAAGAAAGGTACGGAATCGATATTCAACCTATTCGCCTATTTTGGGCACGAAAAAACAATATTTTTCTTTATCTTATTTTGCCTCGTTTACCATTAAAAGGTTGATTTATTTTAATGAACTAAATTCCTATTTTGCGCCTACAAATTCGGTCCAATGGCGAAATTGAATACAAAAGCATTCAACCCGGTTCAAAATTCCGTACGATACCGTAGTTATTTATTTGAACAGCGAGGATTCCATCAAAGGTCTCCCCTAGGCGGCTCTAAAATAGGAAAAAAACGGGACTATCTTCGCGCGGACGCTCCATAGTTTCGCCGGTTGAAAAAGTTCTGTTTGCTTTGGCTAGCCCCGAGCTATTTCGGGGCGCTGTGTTTGCCTGATAGTTATTATTTCCCCTTGATGATCCAGCGGACATCACACAAAAACATTCCTCCCGCCCCGGCGGCGTATACCAGTCCCTTTTATTCCCAAACGGGGCGAATACAGTTTTTGTTCTTTTTTTCGGATGAATTCCCGCAACAACTTCGCCGGAGCGCCGACATTTTTATTAAGACTAACATTATTATGGAATAAAACCGTGCAGCGGCCACTGTAAAATTTCAACGCCCGGACTGCCCGACTGGGACAGGTCAAAACGTATCCGAGACCGTTAATAAATGATTAATTCGTTCTTCCTTTTGGTCATTTTGGCCGGTCGATTACGTGTGGGCCATAATTATTTCAACTTATAAGGCAACTGCCAGTTTATTAAACCACAGCTGAAATACCAGTAGTAATAGTTGTTTCGGTTTAACCGAGGACAATATTGTCCTGTAATAAGATAATGCATACATATATGCGTACATATGTATGCGTGTTTCAATACATCTAGTTAATTATACGCATTAAAAATACGGGGGAAATTTTCTAAAGTTTCCTGCCGGAATGCGGTCGCAAAGATGAAGTTCCAAAGGCCGTTCTCCCTTGTCCTGCTACATGGCTAATGCACTAATTAGGGGAGAAGTAAAATTGGATTATTGCAGGGGTCTGGGGGCGGGGAGTGGGAAACTTGGCCATGTGTATAGTGAGTGAGTGAGTGGAGGGGCTCCTCTATAACCGAAGTGGCCCCCTCCTCGAAATGTTGTTTAAGCCCCCCTTTTGAACTGTGTTGTCAAACTAATTGGCGGTCGGTGCCGGACCCCCCGGAGAGCCGGCCAGTTCATGTTGCTCCGAGTTTGATTTAATTTGATACACGCAAGTTTACAAAGCGCCGATTTCGGTAGCCTAGTCGGCTGGTGGGTGGAGGGTGGAGGGTGGAGGATGGAGGGTGGAGAGTCTCCGCGACCCTCCGCCACCTAATTTCGTTCGTGGGGCCGGACCATTCACGGCCCCCCATCCGATAATATAACTGGGCTTGCCCACTTCAAACACCGGCTAACCTCACCTAGTTTCAGGCTTTGCGGCCTCCACTCCATTATGAAAGACGGGCTCGGATTTTTGAACAACGACTCCTTCGGAAAATGTACTTCTTCGGGGCTTCGTTACTTTTCGGCTTCCTTTCTATTGAAGCGGCTATGTAATTTATAGCGACGGCATATTTTTGCAATTAATAATTAAACGATTGAACGGCACGAAACCGTTGTTTTATTACTACGGTTTGGTATGAGGAAAATACTCCGAATAAAACTCCTTAAAGAAATATTTCCGAACCATAAATTGCTAGTTTTAATTAAAACTTTAGACCTCCTCTGCAGATACTTTTAAATAATTATTCAATATTGGGCGTATCATATTGAACCTAAATATCTAGGGAATTTTACTTGTATATATTGAAATCGCCGAATTAGAATTGAAAGATAATTTTAAAATAAGAATAATAAATAATCAGCGACATAAAAAGCCGGAACAGTATTTTCCCATTGTTGATACGGGTAATAAAGATATTTTTTGCAATGAGTAACGGCAGGGGTAGGCATTAAGTTGGCAACTAGAAATAAGTAGAATTCAAGGCCATCTGTAATTGGAAAGAATTGACGCGTAGAAGAGTAATAGCCGAAAATAATAGATATAAAAAAAGTGATAATTTAGCTGGAGAATCGGGGCGTGTCCCAATTCTGTAAACTGAATTCGTGAAACGAGTGCCGTTGTCGGCTTGTTAAATTGGTGCCTTCAAAGCGAGATCTAGTATTGGGAGGCCGCGTACTCGGCCGGCTATCGTGGGGGTTGGCGGGGGGAAACCGGCCCGTACGGGGTTGGTCGTATAACGAACCGATAATTCCGTTAGCTGAATATTGAGAGGAGGCGATAATTGGGCTTCTGCCGGCTGGCTACGTGTTTACGGCTCGATTCCTCCACCCACGCTCGTCATCCTCACTTGGGCTTTTGACCCAAATTTCATTTTGAACTAATGAAAGGCAGTCGGACTAATGAAACAAACGTGAAATACCTTCACCGACCTGCCCCGCACATCGTTCTGCCGGAGTGTCGGGCGCATACGTAAGTCTCTACAAGTTTTGTATTACCCGCCGTGGAAAAAAAAATTTACCCCGTTGCAGGAAACGTTTACCCATATTATTTACATAACCTATCAACTGTTCGCCTAATATATTTGGTCCGAATAAACCGTAATAACAACCCGTCTTGAATTTTCAAATTGTAATGCGCGATTTAGGTTCATTAATATGTACTAGTTACGTGTTATTTATGTTCGCTATTATTTCTTTGTTTATTAGATCTCGCTGGAGGGACACGAACGGTAGGAAATACCGTAATTGTTTTTCTGTCCCATTTTATCTAGGCTAGAGAGGTCTGGCAGAAACAAATTAACAATGGGTCGATTCCTAAGTCTCCTGACAATGGGGGAAACTGATCTGCAGAAGAGGCGGGTCTTTTCTATTACTAAACATCTTGCAAATAAAGTGTCTGTCACGCGCTCGCGTTTATTCCAGGCCAGGGTATGTTTCCAATACTCCCAACTCCATGTGACTCTCGGCCCTATCAATGTCAATGCATCATTGTGTTTTTTTTGATATGTTGAAAAGTGGAATAATAAAACGTCTAACGACATAAGTCGCATTATACAACTTTTAATTCAAATAAAGAAATGGACACAAATATGTTGGCCTTCTGGCAAATGAAATCCGACTTCGCGAGCCGTCTTTTTTCCAGCGCTCGGCATCCTGCGACTTTCCGGCAAGGACACATCGGAAATTGAGCCAAAGATAAAAACAGATAGGAACGATTTCCAATATCATACGCCTAGACCAATTTCCGGTCCGAACGTATTTTAACATAATATAATCGAATGCCGGTTGGGAGGCGGTTAGCCAGGCGACTCCAAGTTTTACGCTGTTCGAGCCAATATTTTACATTTCACGATTTACAATCTGCGGAGATTAGTTGCGCGGACTTGTTAAATTACTATTAACGCAATTAATTATAATCTACCGCTAATAATTTCCACGTGCCGCATGCTACAGATCAATTATAACTACACGGCCACTTAAATAAAGGAGCTACTTTTATTTATTATAAATATAACTCAATCGGTAACAGGTGTTTCGGGGTCACTGGCGTATATAATCGAGTGGAATATTGTTTAATGAATTTCACTCCGGCCCTTGCAATCGTAAGATTGAGTTTTGGTTCCGAACTTACCCGTATATTCGGCGTTGTCGCCGGGTGGCGAGGGGGCCGATTGTGAAAAGCTAATTTTCCGGGAGGCCAAGCGTGGCCGGATTGTAACCGAGACGGAATTTCAGTGAAACTTGATGATGCGATGTGGGAATTGTGCCACGCTGGTGGGTGGGTGTACCCTCGGCGGCGGGCCCGATACCACGCCGAATCGGCATTAATAACCGGAGCCGTTGGCCCGTTTATCAAAAGGCTGAGACCGATTGGATTTACTCCTACCGGGCTGCAGGAAATGGAGCCACGACCAAAACCGCACGGACCATCTCAGTATTCAACCGCTCAAATTGGCGAGAAGAGCGCCAAAAAAATGTACGCCTCCGAATTAGAAAACGAACAAAATATTCCGAAACTCCGCCGTGGAGTTCGGGCCCTGCCGAGAGAAAATGAAAGACGGCTACGTTCTTTCATTCGAAGAATTTTAAAACCGTGCGAGGAAATATTGAGGTCATTAAAAGAAGACATGCTCAGATTCGACAATGTAAAACGGAATTTATCCGCTCCGTCGGGTCCGCCTCTTACGCTCCTAAAATCGCGGAGCGAAATTAATTCGGCTTACTCCTTTGAGAACTTTCAATTCAAAATATATTTCGGCACATCGAACTGTGTTCCTCTTTCCGTGAAATATTTATTTTCTCGGGCGATATGTGACGAGGACAATTTGGACGTTTCTGTGGAACAGAATAAGAAAATCTGTACTGGCTCGAGCCAAGTTGTATTTTCCTAATCCCTGTAGTCGTGTGACTCGTCGAAATGACTTCGAGATCAAGACCTCGCTATATGAATCTCAAAACCCGTCAAACGATCGGTTGAATAATGCGTATGAAACTCCAAAATACTTTTTAAGTGTATCTGAGGCCGAGTGTTTTAACTTTTGCCTAATACTCTAACTGAAACTATTTTAAATAAGAACTGTTCTGAATAATGAGGCCAAAACGTTAATTACGAAGTGTAGATACCGGTTCTCATTGTGGGTACCGGCCGGTGAACCGATTCCAATCCTCGATACCTTTAATTGCAGCAGGCTACATCATATATTTTATATCGTATATTTCCCTTCTGTTTATTCAGTCGATTAGAAATTCATTCATGGGACACCTTAGGTAAATATTACAGATTGAGGTCTGGGGAGTGGGAAAAAAATATTAATTGGAATGCCAATAAGTATTTCATCTGCCAATAAGCTTTTCTCATTGGAAAAACAATTTCCCCCAAAAGTTTTGGATCATTTTCTACAGACACGGGATAGAAATTTGGTTTACTTGTGATTTCTTCTCTCCAAAAAAATGTTCATATAACTAATTGAGATTGTATAAAACATCTTAAACTCTAGACTCACAACAAATCAGTTGGTTTTCATCAAGAACTCGTTCCTCAATATAAACAGCAAAAACTCAGCTGCCTCCAAAGTGGCGACATACGACAATTTTCTGTATTCCTAAAAGGCGTTGACGAAGAATAGCGTGATTTTTGATATTCCTAATGACAACAGACTCTCAAACAAATACTTATAATGTTGCTGTATTAATTTTTTATGACTGCCAGTTGCTATGAAACAAAGTTTGGTGGAATTTATCGAGGTAATTTTATGTCACATGAGGAAGGATTTGACAGATGAAACTCATATTAATTATAAATAAAAGGATTATAACATTATATATACCAGATTTAAAAAACCGACATGTAGGAATTTTTCATTCTCTACCGTGTTCAAGCTATCGCCACTTTGAAGAAAGTAAAAGGGGTTCGGGCCAGAGGTAGTCCTCGAGATCCTCTCTGGGATCCAATCCGCCATTGACTGATTCCAATTTTTTCTTTCCGATCCCATCTTCTTCCGTTTCCGTTTTTCTTACCGCGACCTACACTATTTTCCGCACGTCAGACATTTTCTTATAGGTACCAGCTGAATCATGCCCCATGGCCTTGCCAGCGAAAATAGTATTGAGCTCAGGTGGACGATTTTCTTTGGTATTAATATATACTGGTCAACAGTATTGGTTCGAAGTTTTCGTAGGGAACAAAAATCATTTTAATAATAACAAGATCATCGAAAAATTAACGCATAAGGTCATAAAATTACCGATAACGTACATACAATAGGCAAGTTTACAACTCAAACCAATTTCTATCTCGATCGAAGACAATCCGGGTGAAATTATGTCATTGAATTCTCACATACTTTTGATTGTGTAACATTGTCTATTATTTAAAAATTAATCGCTGAGAATTTTCCTACAAATACGAAAAAGGGTATCTTATTTAAATTACAGGCTATTGCAATAAATTGAATAATCATTGAAGCCGGTACAAGGAGGAGAAACGTTCGGACTACAGTTATCGACTACAGTTATTTATGGTTTAATCCAATATGGAATAGAGATTATTTAAAAGGAAATTTATTATTGACGGGATATAATCGGGTTTTATGATAAAGTAAAAAGTTATTTCCGTTCCCTTTTCTCGGGCTGTGATTTAATGCGGACGCCGTTGCCAGGTGGTGAGACGGGCATGAGAGAAGTACTTATTAGGGTGATGAATTCAACCTCCCCTACATAAAGAACGCAGAAGGCGTTCTTTCAATTATAGTAATTAAGCTATAATTAATTTGTCTTAACTTTCTGCATCATAGTTTCCTTCTATTGACTCGCGAATTATAGTTCATACAAGAAAATACTTATGAATTGCAAAACGTTGTTCTCTACCTCTATAACTGTTCTTTAATTACTTGAAAAGATAAAGCCTAACAATGTGTCTATTTATTGCTCTATACGAATACAACAACTTTGGAATACAATTACTAGTTATTCTTCTTATTTCTCTATTATAATTATACTTGAAATAAATTAATTTGTATTTCAAATTCAATTCATGAAATTGCCATTTAATTAAGTCAATTTCACGATTCTATCATAATTAGTCTTTTAATAGCATAGGATGTTGATTAGGCATGTTTTTATTGTTGAAATAATACCTGCTGGTACCTGATTTATTCCTTTGTGAAAATTAGTTAAAGACATCGCTGTTGTATAATTGATATAATTTTTACATAAAATATACAGAAATATAATTTATAATAATTTTTTCAAAGTCCAGCTATAGAAATTAAAAGTGGCTAAAAGAATTACATAGGACCCATTTTTGGACAACAGAAATAACGGTATATTTTATGGTATGTAATATAACATAAATGTTAAACAACGGTAACAAAGTTCTGCTCCTTGCTGCTCCTTGCTCGACGACAATGTATATGTTTGCAAACGATTAGTTTAATTATTAATACGGATTGCCCTGCAAACGCTCAGGCGATTTCAACTGTTATATATAAATCCACATTTGGAGTGACACTAATCCCCGGGAGGCGCGACAAATCCTAATCACAGGATGGGTTGAGGGCGGTGGCCACGCTTTGAATAAAACACACTTGTCGGTAATTCTCGTCAATTATTCCAACCACTAAATGAAGATTCGTCCCACAGGTAACTATACACACAATTTCCGAGTTTGGTCCCTAAAACACCCCCATTAGTTCAGAAATATATTATATAGACGAGTTAAGAGAAATCCCGCCAGAGATTCCTGTACTATTATCCAGTGATTAACTTCTTTGAACTCACGTGGAACCCCATACGCGACTGAAAAGAACGGATCTAAATCTTAAATTTGGACTGTTGAGACCTCTTTTGAAAAGGACATCAAAACTTACAATAGCCGACAAACAGACAATTTATAAAGCCGGATTAAAACCGACATGGACTTACGGAATAGAACTATGGGGTTCCGCCAAGAAATCCGACATTGCCCGCATCCGGAGATTCCAGTCAAGAGTCCTTCGTACCATCCTTAATGCTCCTCGGTATGTTTCTAACCGAACAATCCACCATGACCTGAACATACCGACAGTCGACGAAGTCACAAAATCCCGGTTCCTGAAGTTCCACTCCCGCCTTTCTCCTCATCCTAATCCATTCGTTCAGTCCCTTTCCTCTCTTACCCATCCATTATCCCCCATCCCCGCGTCGGCTTAAACGCCACTGGCCTAGAGATTTCCTTACTCCGACGCCGTAAACTGGACTTCTTGTGTCAAAAGTGCCATAATTGGGTCGTCTCTTATACCGAGACATTAATGGGAAAAGAAATACATTCAACATTTGTACCTATAACTATATGTAGTTGATTGTACAATAATAAAAGGTAAAAAATACTTCTTTGAAACCTTTCTTATAAGTTTCTTTTCCTGGATTGCTTTGAATTTGTCTATGAAACTTTTTCCCTTTGTCATTCTTTGTTTGTCTATATACGCTAAGAATGCTTAGATAACTATTCACAAGTTTTAGAGTAAAGGCGCGATAGCGCGATTCCTAGCGCCGATCCCATTATTTCCCGGCCGATAGTTCGAGAGCGCGCTCATTGGGGCGTGACGGGAAAAAGGCGTGGCCGAATTCGCGCGTGTTAAAAGGGCTGAAGCCGAGTGTTAAAAAAGTGTTGTTAAAATCAGCAGCGTGTAACGTGAAACCCGCCCCCTCAACCCTCCTAGGCAGCCACAAAAATCCCTCATCCCTTTTCTTTTTGTTTCGTCTACTCCTCCTGACCATCCAACCGGTCGGTCGTCGTCCAACTTCTACTTAACCGTATAATCTCCGAAAAGAACTCATCGGCATTTAGTTTTCCGGTTACGTTAGTTGCCGCCACTCTCTCCTGTAAATGTCAAAGCATATTCATGAGAAAACGATAAAGCCCATTATGCCTTCGACCGATATTTTACAGAATTATCGTGTTTAATTAGCATAAAGTTTCTTATTTGGGTATAACATTCTAATATTAGGTTCTGTTGAAGTGAATAAAATCTGCTTTATTTAAAGTGAACTGACCCATTCATCGAAAATTAATATATCGAATATTTTAAATATTATTTTTTCTTCATTTTAACAAAGTTCAAAATGTGAAATTACTTTAACCCAATTCTTTTATAACTTTTTATAACTGAATAATGAACGGGCAATAATTACACTTTACCCTAATTAACTAAATATGAACATTCAAATCACTTTTTTTTGGTATTATATTGGGTAATATCGAGAGTATGTTGGGTCAGAAATTACATACTGAAAAATGTAAGGCCTATTCAAGTAAGATCACAAAAGTTTAACTACCAGTCGGTATTGTGTGAATATTAAATATGAGGCCAGCCGCTGCAATATGAATTCATTTTTTTGTAACAAATATAAGAAAGCCAATTATTAGGCTTAATAAAAATTGAGCCTAATACGACTTGACCCGTATTAGGGGGCGTAAAACCTGTTTGTACTGTAGTGGAGCTGTAAAATGGGGCCCGTGCCGCCCCTCTGTCCGCCGGCTATTTGAACTAACCACCCGTTCCGAACAATACGTATAAATTTGTGGCCCAAAGAACAATTTCGGTTTTATTCTTTTCCATCAACGCCCTCTAATAGAACACTGAATAATGTTTTGGTTCAAATGACTGGAGCGTTATCGACGGTGAGATAGCATTTTTATTTTACACACCAATAACACGGGATCTCGAAAGAACCAAATCGTGTCTAAACGCAGTATGACACTATGACTGCGAGTGTATATAGAACATTTCAAGGCTGATGATATTCTAAAAATTATTCGATCCCCAGATAGCATCTTAAAATATTTTAAATAATGTTTTATTTTTCTATAACTGTCCGGTTATAAAACTGAACCATTGATGAAAATATTTAAATACACTTGAAATAAGACATCGGATACATTAAATATATATATATATATATATATATATATATATATATATATAAACAGTATATATACAATTCGGTATACAATATATATAATGTAATATATACATATGCAGGGAGTCTCATAAGTGAAACAGGAATTCAACCAGAAATTCTTCGTGATAATAATACTGTTTTTATTTAATTAGGTCTGGGTCGTGTTCTGAGTCATGTCGGACAGATTGTACAATACAAAAGAGAACACTCATGTTTAATGTTGACAGGAGAACTAGGAGATATATGGGTGGGAGGAGGAGCCCCGGGAGGGGATGGGGTGGAAGTTGTGGGCACGGGCCACGTGTGTCCTGGCCGCGACCTGCCGACCTCAACCTGATTCATCATCAAACTTACACCTCAAACTAACACACAACTTTCAGCTATCAATTAGCCTCTAATTCCGGCGTCAACGATACCGCGTCCGGATACGAGGCCATTTGCAACTGAACAGGCTATTTCCTGCCGCCGTAATCAATTGTGGAATCGTGAATTGTAAAGCGTGTACAGATATTTACAGGGTTGTGGAAAATTCGAAGTACGTAGCTCACTTAGTTTCAGAGCCTTATTGTTGACTGAGCAGAATATTATACCTCTTAGTGCACAGAAAAATACATATGACGAGAATGAAATCAGAATATTCGGAAATATTGCGATTTTCTAGGTAGCAGTTATCATTAGTACAAGCCAGAAAGAGGTTTTTCATATAGCCAATTAGTTTTTGTAATTTTCAAATGCAACCATTCAACCTTTACTCATATAACACAATTTTAAGAAATAAAATTGTATTTACGCAATTTTATATGAATTCAGGTCATGGGTTTAATATTTAATGGTATTGCTCAAAATAGACCGAGCTGTTTAATAAAATAATTTTACCGTTCATGGAGTCCGCACTACGTGTTCGGATGGTCACGGCGCTCCTGAATACTACACGCAACACACTCGAGCCATGAGTTTAGTATTAGCGCCGTAGCCTAGGACGTTTTCTCGGACGAGAGTATTTGTCGAATCGGCTTTGTCAGGCAGATTTTCACGTTATCAAAAATAATACTATTATACAATTACATTTTCATAATTTTTAATTAGAAATATATCTGATATAACGTCCGTTTCATTTGTTATAATATGGACATTGTAAATTGAATTAATAATCATTGAATTAAATTAATGTTCGCGGTAAACATTTGTGTTATATATTTTATGAACTTGAAACTTTTTTCAGGCTTTCCGAAATATTTACTTGTAATACTGAAAATAGACTGAGCTGTCTAATAAAATAAACTCGTGCGGTTCGTGCTGTCCGTACACGGTCCGTACCTAACCTAACCATTCAACATTTACTCATATATCTCAATTTTAAGAAATAAAATTATATATGCGCAATTTTTATCTGACTTCAGGGTTTCCGAAATATTTAATGGTAATGCTGAAAATAGACCGAGCTGTTTAATAAAATAATTTTGCGTTCATGCAGCCCGCAATAGGTGGGCGGACGGTCACGGCGCTCTTGAATACTACACGCAACACGCTCGTGCTATGAGTTTAGCATTAGCCCCGTATTTCGGCTAAGACTTCTTCTTTGACACGACTACTTGTCGAACCGGTGTTTTCGGCCGGTTTGGTATCTGAACAATGTTCAGTTTATTCGTTGATATATTACAATCTGTTTTGTTCAGAAATTTATTGTGGCATACAGGCATTAGAATCAATATTAAAACAGTAAATTGCCTTTAGTACATATAGAATATACACTAGTGAGACAGAGAGAGTAGGTATTAATTGCATCGAAGTATGAAAGGGCAAATATCGGGTGTCGGACGAAGAATGTCCCCGAGCAGCAAATTTTAACATATTAATTAATCTAAACGTGTATCGGATATGCGGAATTTTAAGTCGGCTATTGGGATGGGGGCTATCCTCGGGAGCCTGAGCGGCATAAGTTATATTGGTAGGTGGGGGAGGAGCAGATCTCCGGGTGCGCCCCCCCCCCCCTCGGGGAATTTGCATAGAGATTGGGCCCGGGCGCCCTCTTCCGCAAATCTGCTCAAATCATTAACAGTATCGGGCCTACAATTATAATACTGATATCGGCCGATTTGCATAGCTAACAAAGGGGGATTTTAGAGATTTAGATCGGCCGACCATACAGGAAATGTCGGCAACCTCGGTGCCTCACCGACGGAACACCGGCCTGTTTCACGACGCCGTTAATCCACGCGACAAACGCATAACTTACGCTGAGAGAAAGTCGCATACCAGTCCTATTACGTGGAATCCCCAAACCCGCTCAAAAGAATCGACATATACAACTAATTCCTTCTAAGACCATGACTAAAACGGACGTCAATATTGAACTTAAGCAACAAACTCACAATATACAAAGCCACATTAAAACCGACATGGATGTACGGTATAGAACTACGGAGTTCCAACGAGACATCCAACATCGCTCGCATCCACAGATTCCAATCGAAAGTTCTTCGAACCATCCTTAATGCTCCCTTAACCATCCATTATCCCAGCCGCGACGGCTTAAAACGCCACTGGCCCAGAGATCACCTCGGACAGTAGCAAAATTATGTCAAAAAGTGCGATAATTGGGTGGTTTATTTATCTAGACAAACATGCGAAATATATACATGTATCAATTCAGATTACCCATAGAATTATGTTTTAAAAAACCATACATTTCTTTTATAAACAAAAATGAAAATTGAGTTCAGGACCAATCGGTATAATTCAATCCCCGTTGAAGCATTCGAATTTCCTGTACAATGTATTCCGAAAAAAGCCCGGTCTAAATCTAATTATAATGATCTATCGTAAACGAATAATCGGGTAATAAATGGAGGAGAGGGGATTCTCTCGAAAGAAAATGAAGGTAATGAACAGAGTTTGGCAACTGAAAATTAATCCATTACGACTAAAGGACTTACAAGAGTTTCCTTTTCCATTAAAAAGATAAATGAGTTACTGATGACCGGGTATCGACTTGAACGCGTTATTTGGAGCCGACTAGTTATATCGGCGGGCTGCAAGTCCCAATATTTCAAACTTTTAACGCGCCTAAATCGACTCGAATTTGTTCGAAAATCCTCGGAATCTATTTCCAGTATGGCTTCGACGAGACTAAATACCTTTCCATTACCGATTTCTTGCTACCAATAGATTTAGATTAAGATAACATCTTGGTGAAGAATGGTGGTTCTTAATGAAAGTCGACATAAACACATATTTACTATTCTCTCAACAATAATTTCCTATCCAGTAAAATATTCGAAAAATTATATTTTACGAAAAAGAAATCCTACTTTGGAATATATCCTTTAAAGAATGATTATGAGAATTATAGTATACTATGTATGTAGTACTTGTACATATTTTAACATTACGGTTTCTAGTAATGCGTCATCATTTGATTAATGGGATAATTGTGGACCCACATCGGGGAATTTAAACCCGGTCATGAGGTAATTTTCCAGGATTGGAGGTGTCTGGAGGTTGGTTCCCGTGTTCGGTCTGTTCACAGGTCTATGGCCGTCCGTGTCGGTTGCAGGCGGCCATTTAGTACAGAAGCCCGATATTTCTCAGTTGACGGCAATATATATGTACCAATTTACCGTTCGTAAATCAGAATAATTAGCGCATTCCGACCCAAAACATCCCGCTAACGATTTTAAACAGCTAGTCGGAAGAAATCCCCAACTTTAAACTGATATAGATGCGAGTTATAATAATCAAATTTTTTAAATAAAAATAAATAATGATCTGTTGCTCTAATATATAATACCTGGTTCAACTAGAATGTTTCATTTTTATATGCATCTATGTATTCAAGTATATAATAGGATATAAAATATCATGAGAAAATAACCTCAGGATATAACGCTACAACGCTAAAAAATGGCATACAGAATAGGATGCTTATATTTGAAGCATACTAATACGATTCTGTCCCGAGGTTAGAATAACGCGGTAGCATTGTTAGGATCAATAGGGAGAGAAATTAGCGCTATTGACTATTAGCGCAATTTATATTCCCAAAATAAAGGATATCGAGGTAAATAATAAATAAACTCGATCTTGAAATAAACATGAAAAAAAAGCTTTTAGTCAGGTCGATGAAAAGTAATACAGATAACAAAATTTAATAAGTTCGCGTGATCAGACCCCATTAAAGTCTGGATGGAATATAACAGTGTCCTAATCGAATGAATCAAGAACCAAAACCGAATATACAGTACGAATCGGGAGTACTTCGATATCAATTTAAGTTCCGAGCGAGACAAACGACATTGCATTCATTGCGATTTTGATATAAAGGCTACTTTCAGCAATTCGTTATATACCATTGTTCAATTCGTTTATGTCGCTGTGAGCAAAATAAGTTTGATACACAATACAAAAAACTATAGTGGATATGTATCGCTACTCTTCAGTGTTTTACGTGTAAAACTCTTTTTAAATTATTACAGCGATTACATCATGTACAATACAAATATAGTATAGTAATAATGTACTTACTTGAATAAATACACAGCATTTCTTCGGAGTTTCCGCAATATTTAAATGGAATACTGAAAATAGACTGAGCTGTCTAATAAAATAAACTAGCAGTTCTTACAGTCCGTACATGGGCAGATGTTCACGGCGTTACTGAATACTACACGCAACACATTCCTGCTATGAGTTTAGCATTAGCGCCGTATTAGTGCAGATTTTCATGCTGTCGAAAATATTGTGTTACTGCAATTCTCTTACTCATACGCCCTACATTGAAACTACTAAATACTTAAGGTCCTATCTCAACCTTGATGTGATAAAGTAATCTTGTAGCACCCGTTCGGGTTCGGCACTCTGCACTAAAATACTAAATGATATTTAGAGTCAATTGTAGGAATAAAAAAGTTGTTAATGTTAAAATAATTAATATAAGAGTATAATTTCTACGCTCATGATCTACGCTAGGTTCATTTCACCGGATTACCGGTGCCTATTCATATTGGTTGCAGGACAGGGGCGATAGCGGCTTACCGGGTAAGCGTGTGTTTGATGGTATTGGATTTCACAAAAAATGACCCCGCGTCGTGTCCCCTGCGAAAAAAATGAGCGAATGAGTGGTCTGTATCGCATAAAACTCTATGTGTTAAATGGGGCGTATTGTGGAGGTGGATGACTAGAGATGGGGGCGGGCCGGGCTTTTGTCGGTCTTTTCACGGGGTTGGTGGTTGGGGCCCCTCAAGGATTTCCGCTAGATTTGTTGCGGCCTACCACTTTGGGCTAGGCCATCCGACATCCCGACTATGCCGCCCCATCATAAGCCCCCCATCATACCCGCCGGCCCCTCCCATTCTCTTTCACAGAGAACAACCCACCGACCCCAGATATGGGCGCCTTCCTTTACTTCGAGAAGACTGATTTCCCCTCGTGTATCGTGTTTACGAGGTTTCATTCTGACCGAGAGAAATAATAAACTGAGGCGCCACTTCTGATATTCCCCAATTATTAAGACTACAAAGAGATGAAATTCACACCGAAATTAGTCCCAAGTTATGATACCAGATCTGAAGGAACGAGAAATTATGAGAGAAATTCTCCGTAAAAACTGATATTCGAGGTTTAATTAAATTAAACTCGTATAGCGACGTTAATTAGTTCCTACCTACATATTCTACCCTTTAATAAATTCAATACGACTTAATGTACGGACGCATGCGGGGTTATTTTATATCACATTAAAGCGGAAAACCTCGGCAATTATTAAACTGAAAGCGTTAATTACCCCAGGCTATCTGAAATTTCGTATAAACGCGTGCGTATCAAATATTATTAAATAAATCGTGATAATAGGAAAAGTTAATAAATTGCGCTAAATTATAAATGAGAAATAATAAAGAAACCACATTTAGTTAGACCCCGAATGAGGGAAAGCATCCCATGATGACATTGTTGTTCCTGAAGCAGAGCTATGCATGAGAAACAAATAACCGGGGGACCTTATTAAATTCTAAATTTATGAAACAAATTAACTGAATCAATTAATACTAGTAGGTCAACCATCCTTTCGTTATAACAATTAATATATATAAATCCTCGTTCATAATCAGTATCAAAGAATTCAGTTACTGTAATTATGAAAAATATATTTAAGTAATACGGATAACTAACCAATCTATCTCTGCTTTGTGACATTACTAGCGCGGACGATCGCCTATCGTAACGAAGATTTATCGCGAGAGACGAGACAAAGAAAAACATACTGTCTTTATCTCCTGAGACAAAGCGGAACGCTGCCCCCGACAATTTCACGAGGCCACCGGATGATACTCTGAATGCTTAACAATTCGTCAAATAGCGGCATCCTAATTTATCGTTTTATTCGGCGGCGGGGGCCGTTCAACAATGGCATAATGTAAGCCCCGCCCGCCCGGGTAATTAATTACCCAGTGATGGGAAGGCGGTGCCGCCCCCTCAAGACGGCGACAGTAAATAGGTTATTCGTGTAGGTTGGATTATGTTATGCGGGCCTCCTCAGACTCGCCACCCCATCTAACCCCCACCCACCCAACCCCTACCACCAACCCCCAACCCCAACCCCTACCCGAACACCGCCGCCTGCATATTAGTAGTGCAATTAACAGGCCGCCATTGTGTGTTTGGCCCGTCCAAACAAGGCGCACTGTAAACTAGTATTAACAATTGCCCAACCACACACACCCACTCAACACGCACACACACACGCAGTTAGTTTCCGTCTCTCTCTCTCTCTCTCTCGCTCTCTCCCCCCACCTCCCCTCACCGCCGCGGTCTCTCGCTCTCGCTCTAGTTAATCCGAGTTGCACAGAATTCACCGGGGGTAGTTTCTATTATTTGATGGCGCGAGGGGGTGGCGGGGATGGCCGGGACCTAATCATATTTGAGTTCCGGCCGTACGCTCCAGTCGGTTGTCGGCTGTAATTTTACCCCTCGGCCATCCTTCCCCTCCACCCCCTCCTACCGCCAAACAGAGTCCGGTAATTGTCCCACGACCGGCCCCCCCTCTTCTTCCTCCTACCCACCTCTCCCCCACCGAGTCCTACCTTGTATTGAAATGTTCTCGAAATTTAGTAGGGCCAGAAGCGGCCCCTACTCGTGACGAACAATCGCCATTCGTGGAAATGAGACGGCGGCAGAAAATATACAGCGCCTATTTATTATACAATTTTCAGCCGGTTCGCATTCACCACTAATCATTTTCTGCAACTAGTTTCGCTCTATCGAAGTCCAACTTCAACCGGACTAATCGTTTAGCCAGTAACGTTGTTATCGTTTACAAAAAATTATTAATAGGTTTTTATTCGGATCTTATCTTGAACGATTGGAAACCGGGCTCTTAAAAGCCTAACAGTTATATGGGGACCGTTTCGAACGATAAAGTACCGGATTCATTCGGTTGTATTTGTTTTCTTTTTTTTGGAAGAAAACGGAGTGGGGATTCCGGCCCCTGAGAGTCCCGAATTAATTCCCTTATTGGTTCCGGCCCATGAAGACGGTTAATGTCTCTAGTTGCTATGCAGATTGTTATGGTAGGTATTTCTTTAAGGAGATGGCGGTGCTCGGGGGGTGGGGGGGTCCTAAAATTTTACAGCACTTTTAAGGGCAGAGCCCTCAGTACTCGCTGACTCCGGTCCACTTCCAAAGGCGGCATTTGCCGGCTATTCGTCCAATGTTTATTTTACCTTGCGAAGGTATTTCGTAAAAACAATAAAACGTAAAAATTACAGTGACATTGGTACAGTGTTTTAAAATGGCGGCACTCCAGAGCCAATTAATAAATAATTTATTGGTAAGCAGGGATGGTCGAAATATAGGAATACGAGGAATTTTCCTATCCTGACTCATTTCTTACCAAGCTTACGTTTCTGATACTGTGGTTAACAAATCAGGTAGACTACCAGATCCAGACAACAACAACAAGATAACACGCTGTGGTATTAACTCATTCCCTGGTAGGATACCAGAACAGTTTTGTATGTATAAACCAATTAATGACCTGTTAAATAACGATAGAAGGATTTATATATTTAAACGACATAGAAAGGAACATATTAACGTGAGGGTTGAATTTAACAAGTTTACAGGCGGAGTGCCGATAATGCATAAGCGCCCATTATGAAAACACGTATACATCCTAGAAACTAACCTAATAAACACTGTGGTAATGTAAACCACGACATAACACGGCCGATGTCATTCCTGGACCTCGCAATTTTCTTCATAAATATCACAAACCACTTTCTGGTTTATAATTCCACCTCCTATAAATAAAAGAGAATCCTGCCCAATAATAACTGAGTTGGTTCTAATCAGTGTTGCTGATCAATGTGAATGGTGTGATTCGAAATATACCGGGGTGCTTCGAAGGACTTTCGACTCGAATGTGGGTGTCTCGGTGGAACAACATAGTTATATGCCGTATGTCCGAGTCGGTTTCAATATGCCATTTTATATTACGAGTTGGTTGACCGAGGTCAATTTTGAAGTCCGTTTTAATAATTGTCTCAATAGTCCTAAATGCGGTTTAATTCGATTCTTTCGAGTTGGCTGTGGGGGACTGCACGTGTAAAATATGTATCGCGGAAGCAGGCCCAGGTTGCGAGTAATTTCCGAATACGCGAAACACTTCGCCTCGATATTAACAAATGTTGGAGTTAGTGGGCCGGGCGGAGCTAACAGGGCAACCTCAAATAGTCAGCCCATGCGTAATGAAGAACGCAAATTTGGAAAGCCCCGGGGCCATAGGTGGGCCGCATCTACCCCGACCCCTTCCCAAATTTTAATTAAACTCTACGAGGGGGGGCGGGGGTGAGCCGGCTCTCGGGCACCTACTCCTTTATTTAGGCCGGCCCCTAACCCACATCCAGCCTCACATACACGGAAAAAACCCACGGCCTCGCGGCAAACAAAAGTGGGCCGCCAGGGGGGGGAGGGGGATCATGTGCCGCGATGGCGTCTGTGAAAAACTGTAAGAATTAAAAAACGAGTTTGTGCCGCGGTAAAACACGGCGGTATTCGGCGCCGGTATCGGGGCCTCGTTTATTTTCATCCCGGGCTCCTGCAAAAATTAATTACGCGCCGGCTCCTCTCTGAAACCGATCGTTTCGGGGACTATATTAACAGTCGGGATATTTTTCCCCCTCAAATATTGTACATTCGGTTCAACGACACGAAGAACGGCCGCTATCTCTGTCCAAAGTAAATCTCGCCGGGTGCTTGTGAGCTTTGGGCGGTAGATTTTGTATACCATCTCTCCTTTGTAAAATTAAAATATTATTAAAGCTGTTTACTCAGTTAAATGCGATTTTAATGACTTTTAAAGGTTTGAAGCATCGAATAAAGCCCGATACGACAGTCGAAACGTTTGATATTGACGACCGATTAGTGTTTAATAGTATTAGTGTAAATCACAATCCGCAACTTTTTTTTAATCGATATATCGAGAAAGAAGATTTCCTTGTTGAAACAATATTTGGAGGATAGGAAGAAGGACTCGAAAATTTGTCACATTATCACAATTTTTAATTAAAATATGTCTGATATAACGTACGTTTCACTTATTATAATATCCGCAGTGTAAATTAATTTTAATAAATGTTCGCAGTAAATTTTTGTGTTATATATTTTTTGAACTTTCTTCAATTGGAAATTCTTTTCAGGGTTCCTGAAATATTTAAAGGGAATACTGAAAATAGACTGAGCTGTCTAATAAAATAAACTTCGTGCAGTTCGTGCTGTCCGTACACGGTCAGATGGTCACGGCGCTACTGAATGCTACACGCAACACACTCGAGCCACGAGTTTAGTATTAGCGCCGTATTTAGGCTAGGACGTCTTCTTCGACGAAGTATTTGTCGAACCGGTTTTCTCAGGCTGATTTTTACGTCATCAAAAATAATGCTATTGCAATGTTGCAAGGAAAAAAAGATTTCCTTGCCAAATGAATATTCGAAGAATACGAAAAGGACTTGAAAATTTGTAACATTATTGTACATATTGTAAATTTTGTTGTTAGAAGTATATCTGATATATCATACGTTACACTTGTTATAATATCGACAGTATAAATACAATTAGTTCGCGGTGAACTTTTGTGTTATATATTTTTTGAACACTTGAGGTATTGTAACCGTGTTTTGTTGGCCGGTCATAGAAGATGGGAAGGGCACTAGAATTATGTGAATTGAGGTTTACTGGGAACCATTCAACGGCATTGTCCTCCACATGCGGAGAGGCCGGGGCCAGCGCTAATAACAGATGAATCCTCGGACTAATTCGTTCAATACTTTCTGCGTCCGCCGAACAACAAAGGAGCGATTTTTGTTGGCTCCATACTTCCCGGGGAAGGTATGTGAGATCCCTTCCAAAGGCATTAGTCTCCCGGCTTACATTGTGCTCCCTCCCCCGCCCATTCGGCCCAAACTAAACGGCAATAGGTTTACAGAAAATTGATGGCCCGATAAAAACTGTTGCCGATTTTGGTCGGAGGAATTAGATATATCTGAAAATCCAGATTTGCCACTAGGCAGGCTTATTCGAAGCACGGCAATATTATAAATACTTCCACGTTAACGACAAGCTTTTCAGACATCAGTTAAATTTTTCTCATCAATTCCTCACATATGCTGTACATGCAATAAAATGATATGAAAATACATTATTATATTACGTTAACAAATACGACGAATGTAATTAATAGTTCGACGAGCTGAAAAAATAAAGAACATAGTAATTAATCGTATACATTCATTCAAAAGGGACAGTGCTACCGGAATTTTCCTCACATTTTGCTTAGGTCGGCTATTTATTAAGGAAACTTTCCGAAATGAGTTCTTTCTTTTGAGTTGAATCTCTAAGGAAGTAATAGGTTGTGTGGTTTATTAGCCTCGGGCCGGTGGGGGGGCTTTGCGGCCCGCTGGGATGCTAAGCTCTCGAACGCTTACAAGATAAAGCAGTCGGGACAAATTGAGGCTTAACCAGAAGAGTCGGCCTCCAACATTTATATTTGCTTTACCAACATTTTCTTTTTTAATTCAATTCCAGCACGAATGTTTGTAATCGTAGCCTACCACATTTAAATGTCAACAGAATTCATTTGCATTGCCTCTTGGAGTTGGAAATTTGCGATAATGAGATCTACCAGTGATTGTTCTTATAGAAACTACTATACAAACAAATATTTTGAAAATTTCATTTGACATAAATAAATAAAACTCGAATGGGAGGGGAGTTTTTAAAAATTTTAATAGTCAAACGAAATTACACACGCGTAGTAAAATATAATTTAATCAACATAAATTCTTTAAACGGTAAAGATTCGTGGTAAAATGAAAAACCCCAATTTAGATCACAGTTGTCATCTACTCGCGGCTTCTCGCCATATTCAGTAGAGATCCACCAGTAGATAGTGTGGAATATAAGCCTGCTGATTGCCGGTAGGATATCCTGTTTGCACTGTCTTTGCAATGTTGCTGTCAAATACAATCAGCGGAGTGTGTAAACATACGATTGGTCCTATAACAGTATTGCAGGAGTGACTATTTGCAGAACTGATTGAAATATAAGTAAACTATATCTAGATAACTGATTATTGGCCTCTATGGTGGAATGGACCCTTGTTGTTAAGACCAGTGTAAATATCTATAAAACGTCGGTTCCGTTTCTATTGGATTCTATTCCAATAGAATCTCTATAGAAGCAGTAGCAAGCAGTTATAGACAGAAAGGCAGAAGTTAACGACAGAAAATCTGATAATGTTTCGACGAAGACTCATTATTAAATACTATACTTTCCTAAGTCGTTTCGATTTATATTGTCATGTTCTGTGAAAGAGGATTAATTCATGGCGGCCCCGAATCTTTGTACAAGAGATAGTCTGTCGGGGGACGACGGAGAAGTCGATCTGCCAATTACATAATTGTTGTATTCAGTGGGGCGAATGTTTACCCGATGGCTGACCAAATATTGAGACAGCCGGCCGGGGCATTCAGTTTGCTCGGTCGGCAATCGCTACGGCTAAAAAAAAAGCCCCGGATTACAATAGAAATTAAACTGGCTCAATGATTCCCACCCCGGGGTTTTTTTTACCGCCGAGGACCCAATAGTACCGCCCTCCCCCGCCGGGGCTCTTCCCTCCCACCCCACCGCGCTCCCATTAAGATTCTTTCCCCATTCTTTCGGAGGTGAAAACTTTTATTGGACCGGCTTAACGGTTATTGGGACGAGTTTTCCGCATGCCGTCCCATATTTTAGGACGGGGCGTGTTAAGTATAATCGCACTTTCAAATATTTAAACAAGGTACCCTATTCGCTGAGCATGTTTGCGAAACCTCGGACATTAACGCATATTTGGTTTTCATTAAAATCGCTATAGAATAGTTTTTCCTATCTGAATTTGAGTGGAATCCACTAAATTTTCTAAAGATATCGAGCTAATTTTTTTTAATCAGTCTAAGTTTGTATTTGAAGGAAATACGATACGTTCGGCCGACGGGGATTCGAACTCCGGGTCCAATAAGACTACGACTCGGTACTCAATTCACAAAATTCTGAAGACGCGGACGACATCTTCGATAAACTCCAGTAAACTCGTTATATTTCAGTTAGATAGTCCCTTCTCGATGAACTTACCATGTAAATTGCAATTATAAAGGCCGCTCTCAATACTGCACCTCGAGATTAGATTAAATTATGGTCCGAATTTATTCCATTCCATTGTCATTTTTAAAACAGTGTTTCTAAATGTTCATGGCTGAACAGTACTGAAGATGAAAAACCGATTTCCTTAATATTTACAAATTCATGTTTTCCAGACGATCCAAATATCTGTGCGTCGCTTACCAGGTCTGCAGTCAGTATAATACAAATCATAATATTGTTTCCAATTTTTTATAATCAGCCGTTGCGAATTACGTAATTGAATGCAAGGGCACGCTTCATTACGAGAATTAATTATTAATTAACACACTCGAGCGATTCTCCTGTATCAAAGAGTATATTTTTCCGCCGGGGATGGAATATATACCGCCGTATTCAATTCCGAGTAAAATAAATAATATGCTTCTGTTTTCGTTTTCTTTTTTTTTTTGTTTTGTGTTCTTCTTTTTGAAAAAGTAGGATAAAAAAAAGAGGGCGGCGGTGATACATTCGTAGCCGGTATTAGCATACGGAGACACATTAGGGGTGGGAGGGCGGCGGGGTTTGCAGTTTTGTCGCAATAACCATAAAGCGAGCTGTAAATCTGGAATTAACGGCAGAGCGCTTCTGGCCGCCGGATTAACTTGTGAAAATAATTCAAACCCGCCGTGTTCCTGTTTCGCCCCCAGACCGGCCGACAAAAAATGGAAACTCCCGGCGAAATTGAATCTTTGGCACGCTGAATCCAATATTGTTCAAACGGACGATTCGGACGACATAGTAATAAAATAACCAATTTCATCGATAATTGAATGATGTCATTTTTTTTTTAGAATGTTTAATATTGATTTATTTATATCGCTTCACTATTCCGGTAACAAAATTGTTCCATTCGCTATTCACAATTCGCTAAATTAGTACATTTCGTATGATTGTAAAACGATATCCCATTCGTTACTATTATATATATATAGTACTATTGTTAATTTGATCAATTTCATTATTCGACAGTTCGTTGTCTGAACGGTTAACTACGTGTATGTACTTATTTATCAGTATTCCAGTTAATGATTTCGAAAACAATCGTTGAATCAACTTATCTCCTGTTATCGTGTACAATTTTTCTATATTTTTTTATTTTTGAAGAAGCATTCGCCTGTATATATAATAATAAATTCTCTTAATTTTGGATGGTAGCACGTTTGCAGCGCGACCACATTAGTTTAACGTCATAGATGCGAAAATAGTTTCACCGGCTGTTATCTGAACACTGTGAATCTGTGTTACCGCTGCAACACTCGTACAAGGGTAACAATAACATCTCGGTTAATGAAACCATAATAGAATAGGTTGCAGTCATGCAACCCATAGAATATAAATTAAGAGGAGCTTCCCCAAATGTAATGGCTTTAACGTGGATAAAGTCCTGAACCGTCCTAAACTTACGACTGTTACAACTCGCGTCAAAGTTGAGGACAGTCCAATGAAAAGTTGGAGAAGAGTTTGAACATGGAAATGAAGCTTTATGTCGAGCCTAAAGTTTACTTGTTTTCTGACTTGTGAGAATGGGTCGTTGACAGCGCTACAACGTTATCCGACAAATGGACTACATTTTTGGTCAGATTCTTCACAGACTGAGGCTGAACAGACAAGAAATTCTAGTGCTAGATATCGTAAAATTTAATTCTCTGTCATTTAAGTAGCAATACTAACGTATTATATCACATTCACAAATATTTACATTCTCATAATTTTAATATTTATCACTTAGTAAACAAGTGAGTTGCTAAATAAAGTCTCAAATAAAGTTTCGATTATTCCGAACCGTCACTCAGTAATCCCAAATTGGCATCATTATTGATATCCGCGGAATTAAACTGTAATAATATGCAGGTTCCGGATTTGGCAACGGTTTATAGCGGTGTTTTGTGATGTGGAGGATCCACTGTTGCATATACATTTGGAAGGGATTCTTCTTCCCTTATAGCTGGGAAGAGGGAAATCTCGAGTGTTTCAGTCATCGAGTCGATTCATCTGAACGAGGCTCTCGAGGAGGGAATGAGAGTGCATTCAGCCCTCCCAAAGGCCTCTGTTCAACGCCTTCAACACCTCCTGGAGGAGAAAAAACACTCCATAAATCCTCGAGAAATGGCGAACTTGGGAAACATGGGGGAACAATGAGAAAATCCCATGAGCGATATAATCTAAAATGTAGTTCGCATTGCAATGTACTCGTTTCTCCTTTGATCTATATATAAGACATTTCTAATTTTGTAAAGAACTGTTTCATCTACGCGAATGGAATAGAAAATGTTGTACTTAAAAATGAATAAATAAAATACGTCGATTTATTAAGTAATTCTTAAGTTTATTTAAAAATATTTATAATGTATATAATTAATAGTGAAATAAGTTCTGTCGAATGTTTCCGTTCCAATTTTCTTTCGAAGCAGCTATTAACGGTACAGTGGGTCAATAAACGTCGAGCGGACTTGTGGCGCTGATTTGCGAACGTACTAATTTAATGATCCCGCTGATATATTCTAGTGCAAGTTTATTTGACGGTGAGCGGGTGAATGAATTTCAGTGAGTGTTTTAAAAACGCGAGGGAGGAACATGCAACGAGCCCATCATTCATAGGGCTGCTCTTTTTTTTCAGCCCCATTGTCAGAAGTAACAGTGTTAATAATAAATTCGTGGTAGTATCATTAAATTAACGCGGATAATTAATTTATATAGAAGGTGGGGAGGGGGTTACTTTGTAAATAATTCTGTATCGCAATGTTGCGAAATGAGATATTTTCAGAGAAGGGAAAATATATGTTGATAACCTATGTTTCGAATTTCCAAAAAATGAATAAATCGTTTGATCGTGTAGAATTACTAATTTTACTGAAATAAACATTTTTATATTGGATTAAATTTATGGTACATTTATATAATTTTAATGTTGGCGCGGTGTTAACAGTTAATGTCTAATGTTAGCTTTCAAACATAGGCATGTGATTAATGGGGTAATACGGTAATACAAACGGGACGCTGCGTGAGCTCCCGTGTAGTAGTATCCAGAGCGTTAAGGTTGACGCCGGCGAAATGTAAGCGAGGAAATTCCATAATGGATGTCGAAAATGAGTTCATTTCCGAGCAACACACCTGCAGAAAATGGTTCCACATTGACACCGTTCCGCCCATGTCGCCCATGCCGCTCTGGATGGGCCCAACGGTAAACGTCTTTCTTCAATGTTCCCGCCTGTAATTAACAAATTTGTTTTACGCTATCCCCTAGGAAAGGATACACTAAGCAAATATTACATTCGTCATTTTTTATAATATTTATTGACTTCTTGGTGTTGACGGTAAATAAGCGATATTTAAAATGTGGTCTAATTCAATTTTAAACTATTTAATTCTATATTATATATTCCGACAAAATATCAGAAAATATAGAAATATTCTTTTACATTAAAGCAACATTAATATTCGCTATTTACGAATAAGGTTTAATTGCAATCATCAACGTTAATATATTACTGACCCCACTGTTTCGCAAAGGAAAGTAACGCATTATATTTTATGTTAATAACAGTAAATTGTACATTATTCATCGATTACAATATGTCTTCCAGCAGACCCGAAATATTTATTTACTCCGTCCACGTTATTAATAGCAGTTGTGTGAAGTAACAAGCATGCAAAATCACCGCCTCACGTCCTATTTTCCCCGTTTCGACTGAAAATATCCCAATATAATTGACCAATTCACAAATAACTCAGACGGGCGACATCAAATAGCCCGGTGTTTAACTAACGTCTAACGTTCGACACCCTAAATAGAGCACAACTGATACGTGGTGTACAGCACCAACATTCGTCTCGAGGAGTAATTTATATACGCATTCGACGGGTTCGATACACTGTGTTGAGGGAATTCCCTAAAAGGGGGATGTGAGTGGGTTTACACAGAGGACTCTGTTGTAGGCAGTTATATTTGATGTCAGTGCAAATACAACACGTTGACACAGCGCCGCCGGTTGAGTCCACTCGCCGGTATAAATGTCATCGATTGGAATTTAGTAGAAACTTGACAGGGGTCCGTATTTCGATATTGGCCGCAAGACGAATGACGCCTTGAATTCGGGCCGTATTTAATATATAATTGTGGTATTATATTTCACGAGCAACAAATACAATCAGAAAAAAATGTTCACAGGCGGGCTGGTACGAACTAAAAAGCCAATTTTTTTAATTACAAAAAGTATTATATTTCAGAGTTTTCCTTGAACGATAACGGAGTGAAATCATAAGTTATCCCATATGGACCCGTAACGGTTTAGAATAACACGATATTTACGCCATCTTCAGTAGCATTCCAGCAATAGTTACTGGCTGGAAACTGTACTCAGGCCAGTTCTTGGAATGCGTTTAAATTGTTCCTCAATAATGGATGATTACGAAGAAACTGAAAAGGAAAGATAAAGCGCTGTTGAACTCCAATTCATTTTGAATTCATGTTGAACTCATTCCAGATATGCTGGAAAGGGGAACGAAGAGCCAATGAGTCTGTGAAAATCGTTAGGTTAAGGGTGGCGAGTGGCGAGTGGCCTAGCTGTCGGTCGGTGGTGGCGTGCTTATCTCTTATCAACTCCGACTGTCTTGTACATTGTCGGTTGAATATAATTAATTCGCTTTCGGCAAACAAAAGCCCAAGTCAATTAACTTCCGCCCGACGAACCGTCTCTCAAATTAAGACACAACGTCAATTATTGTAAGTCCAAGTTCACTCACGTTTGGCATTCCGATCTCAATTATAACAATATATATATATATATATATATATATATATATATATATATATATATATATACATACCATATTACACCATTCCTTCACCTCTCATAAGTTTGTCGATTTTCAAATAATGTGTGGGGTTTCTGAAATTTTTCTTTGTAATCAAACCAAGATAACACCTATGAAACGGCACAAAGAGATCAGAAACACTACTCCGTTAATCTGGTAGACCGAATGCTGGTCCAATTCGTCTTAACTTGACAATAAATATAATTAATATAATGCGAAGTGTATAGAAACTGTTTAAATAAAATCAGGACAGTAAAAAGTGGAATATAATATTGAAACAAGAAACGTATTAAACGTAATCGAATTCCTATGTCCGGTTTGATATATTAATAGATATATATATCGCATCGATTCATGAATTTTTCTGTCGACCTTATATATTATGACTGATATCTAGTATTTAAAGGGCTAATGTGTTATAGTGGTGTGTAGTTTTGGGAGAAAGATGGTGTAGGATTGTGTCGGGCGTGTCGTATCGTCGCCTCGTTTTTACAGGTGGGTTATCTGGCAGGTGTCCGGGGATTTATTGTACGGCCCAGTGGGCGGCCGGCTCGCGCCCCGCCGCCCCCCTGCCGCCCCTCTGCCGCCCCCGCCCCGTTGATTTCCCAATAGCGGCCCGACACCCGCGCGATTAAACCAGCGCACAGATAACAACACCGGCCAAGGCAACTGGCAATGAATAATCGACAATACGTTCGGCCTTCACCGATAAAAAAAAAATTGATTTAATCTTACTAAACACCGCGAGTGTTCAGTATTTGGCCAAACAACTCATTAATAACTACGATTCCGCACGAATATAACGCTATGGAACTAACCTCCGTCTGAGGTTTAGAAGTTCAAAATTGTCAAAAAAATATGAACGCCCGGAATAAGGAATTGTAACTGCTAGGTTTTGAAGTCCTTTTATATTAGATCTAGAGCTCTCTGATATCCTCCCTACAATTTATAGAAAATATTCCTGTAGTAGTTTATCGTGAGCGACAACTTGATTCAATCCGTGCAATCCTGCTTCGGAAACGAAAATTCAGTCTAAATGTCAACAACTCAGCCGACTCAGCGGCTAGATCTATTTCAAAGGGGGGGGGGTCTGTTTTAATAAGGAGGGAGTTTCAATCGCATTCGTATTACCGTGCCGGCGAGGAAAATAATTAAAATTTTAATCAAGAAATGGACGCGCTCACGCTAGAAAGGGCTTTCAACGATGCTAGGTTTTTTTTACGAAATGTTTATTTACGCGTACTACCGCCGATTCGCCGTTTTATGGTTTTTGTGTTTCAAACGCCGGTCAACCGAGTGTCATCGTCCCAGCACAAACATTCCATCGTCGGTCCCGTCGTTACACTCGCAAAGGGAATCGGAACACGGCTTTTATTTCCCACTTCGTATATCAAGTTTCATTTCTGTTTACGTCTCATTATACAGAATTCAGTATTCGAATGAATAGTTTTCGATTTATTTTTATGTAATATGGGGTTCCGCTAAGAAATCCACATCCAGAGATTCCAATCAAAAGTCCTTCGTACCATCCTTAATGCTCCCTCGTATGTTTCTAACCGAACAATCCATAATGACCTCAACATACCGACAGTCGACGAAGTCGCAAAATCACGCTTCCTTAAATTCCACTCCCGCCTCTCTCCTCATCCTAATCCATTCGTTCAGTCCCTTTCCTCTCTTACCCATCCACTATCCCCACCACGACGGCTTAAACGCCACTGGCCCAGAGATCACCTCGGGCAGTAGTTAAAACATGTCAAAAGCGCCATCACTGGGTGGTTTCTTTATCAAGACTAACACGCGGAAATAAATACATGTATAAATTGCACCCATAACTGTATAAGTTGATTGTACTAAAATAAAACAGTTCAAAAAAAAATTGATGTAATAGCGGAATTTTGTTTTCAGGGCGGAAGGATGTAGTTTCGCCGCGGGCGGCGGGCGACCTGTGGTATTCGAGTTTCGACGAGTATCAGCGACTGACAGAGCCCAGTTTCGACAACAACACAGTGGTCAACAACACGGTCCAACTCGGTGGTACAGCGTTCCTCCACTGTAGGGTCAGGAACCTCGGAGAGCGCACCGTAAGTACACACCCAGTAATAATGGCAATAACACTGCCTGTGTCTAATCCAGATTACGACGGAAGCCTCATATTTTCCTTGCCAATGTAGCCCGCTCAGCTGGTTTCCGAACACAGGAATTATTCCGCAATATCAGACGCTCAACCCCCAAACCTCCCAAACGAGGTTCGCGTAGGCGGTCCTACCGGAAGTTAGTTAGCGACCGTCATGTCGAGAGTTTGAAACAGTGCTTCCTTTCGAGTTAAATCAAATAAAATTAGTTAAAACGATCGATCAACAATTTTGTTGAACACTAATTATTAAACAATTTCAGCAGCAGCGATATTAAAGCGACGAAATTCAGAGGAAGGCCGGGGCGGAATGGAATAGTATATCGAAAATACTATTTCAAATTCTAGGCCACCGCGGTCAATTTATATCCCCTGATTAACATATTCGGACCATTAAGTTTGAAACAGCGTATATACTGTACTTCTAATTTACATACACGGACGTTACTGCGCCTATGCTCCTCTGCATTAAAGACCGAGACTAAATCACACTCACGCCCCGCCATAGCACACAGAATTATCTCTATTTAAAACCGATTCATCTAAAAACATCGATGGATGAGTATACTCAAGCGTTTACTCAAATGGTGGATTGAAATTAAATAAACGGAAAAAGAAATTGTTTATATTATTAGTAACGTTATGAATTCTTCATCAATTCGTACTGCAAAATATAGTACTTATCCCATTTTTTATACCAATATTACATATTTTAATGGGAATGGAGTAGTTCTAATTATTCAAAGATAACTGGAGCAATAAAGAATTATTCATCTCAGATTCTCCTAATAATATTGTGCTAAAAAATCAGTATCATTACCGTCTAATGTACATTTGATAACTAGAGTATTATTCGTATTTGTAATCATTGCGTGGAAATTGTTTTCAAAAATTCTAATATGTATTTATTATGTTTCTAATATTCTTATGGTCTCAGTTAGCCAAAAATTGCGGTTTCCAGGCGCTAAATTGGCCCAAAAATGTTGTTTATAGGCGCAAATTGGCCCAAAAATGCGGTTTTTAGACGGAAAATCGGCTAAAAAATGGTTTTTAAACCCAAAAATTCGGTTTTTACACCCAAAAATGCGGGTTTTAGGTTCAAAAATGCGGGTTTTAGACTCAAAATTGGCCCAAAAATGCGGGTTTTAGGCTCAAAATTGACCAAAAATGCGGTTTTTACGCTAAAAAAAAGTCAGTTTTAGGTTCAAAATTGGCCCGAAAATGCAGGTTTTAACTTCAAAATTGACCAAAAAATGAGGGTTTTAGACCCAATAATGTTTTTTACGCCACAAAATGCGGTTTTCAGCCGAAAAATTGGCCAAAAATTCGGGTTTTAGGCTCCAAATTGGCCCAAAAATTCGGTTTTCAGGCGCAATATAAGCCAAAATGCAGGTTTTAGGTTCAAAATTGACCAAAAAATGGGGGTATTAGGCTCAAAATTGGCCCAAAAATGCGGTTTTTGGGCCCAAAAATGCGGGTTTTAGACTCAAAATGCGGGTTTTAGACTTAAAATTGGCCCAAAAATGTGGTTTTTAGGGCCAAAATTGGTCGACAATGGAGGTTTTAGGTTCAAAATTGTCCCAAAAATGCTGGTTTTAGGCTCAAAATTGGCACAAAAATGTGGTTTTTAGGCCCAAAAATAAGGTATTTATGCCACAAAAAGCGGTTTTTACGCCCAAAAATGCGGTTTTCAGACGCAATATAAGCCCGAAAATGCAGATTTTAGGTTCAAAAATGCGGTTTCTAGGATCAAAAATAAGGTTTTTAGGTGCAAAATGGGCCCAAGAAGGACGTTTTTAGGCGCAAAATGGTCCCAAAAATGTGGTTTTTAAGCCCAAAAATGCGGCTTTCAGACGCAAAATATGCCCGAAAATGCAGATTTTAGGATCAAAAATGCGATTTCTAGGCTCAAAATGAGGTTTTAGGTGCAAAATGGGCCCAAAAGGACGTTTTAAGGCGCTAAATGGGCCAAAAATGAGGTTTTTAAGGCTAAAAATGCAGGTTTTAGGTTCAAAATTGGCACAAAAATGTGGTTTTTAGGCCCAAAATTGAGGTATTTATGCCACGAAAAGCGGTTTTTACGCCTAAAAATGCGGTTTTCAGGCGCAATGTAAGCCCGAAAATGCAGATTTTAGGTTCAAAAATGCGGTTTCTAGGCTCAAAAATGAGGTTTTTAGGCGCAAAATGGGCCCAAAAATGTGGTTTTTAAGCCCAAAAATGCGGCTTTCAGACGCAAAATATGCCCGAAAATGCAGATTTTAGGATCAAAAATGCGATTTCTAGGCTTAAAAATGAGGTTGTTAGGTGCAAAATGGGGCCAAAAAGGACGTTTTAAGGCGCTAAATGGGCCAAAAATGAGGTTTTTAAGGCCAAAAATGCAGGTTTTAGGTTCAAAATTGGCCCGAAAATGCACTTTTTAGGTTCAAAATTGACCAAAAAATTGGGGTATTAGGCTCAAAATTGACCCAAAAATGCGGTTTTTTGGCCCACAAATGAGGGTATTAGGCTCAAAAATGCAGCTTTTACGCCCAAAAATGCGGTTTTTATGCCCAAAATTGCGTTTTTACGCCCAAAAATACGGTTTTCACGCACAATATAAGTCCGAAAATGCAGTTTTTAGGATCAAAAATGCAGTTTCTAGGCTCAAAAATGAGGTTTTTAGGTGCAAATTGGGCCCAATAAGGACGTTTTAAGGCGCTAAATGGGCCAAAAAATGAGGTTTTTAAGCCAAAAATGCTGTTTTTAAGACGCAAAATATACCCAAAAATGCAGTTACACTTGCCCCTGAAACGGCGTGTTGAAAATCGAAAATTTAGGTTTTTCGAAAATTTTCACAGATCGATCCCATATTCCACCCACAAGTGTACCAAAGTGAGTTACACTTGCCCCTGAAACGGCGTGTTGAAAATCGAAAATTTAGGTTTTTCGAAAATTTTCACAGATCGATCCCATATTCCACCCACAAGTGTACCAAAGTGAGTTACACTTGCCCCTGAAACGGCGTGTTGAAAATCGAAAATTTAGGTTTTTCGAAAATTTTCACAGATCGATCCCATATTCCACCCACAAGTGTACCAAAGTGAGTTACACTTCGCCCCGAAACAAGTGTATGAAAATCGGGAAAATTTTAGGTTTTTCGAAAATTTTCACAGATCGATCCCATATTCCACCCACAAGTGTACCAAAGTGAGTTACACTTGCCCCTGAAATGGCGTGTTGAAAATCGAAAATTTAGGTTTTTCGAAAATTTCACAGGACGAGCCCATATTCCGACCCACAAGTGTACCAAAGTGAGTTACACTTGCCCCTGAAATGGCGTGTTGAAAATCGAAAATTTAGGTTTTTCGAAAATTTTCACAGATCGATCCCATATTCCACCCACAAGTGTACCAAAGTGAGTTACACTTGCCCCTGAAACGGCGTGTTGAAAATCGAAAATTTAGGTTTTTCGAAAATTTTCACAGATCGATCCCATATTCCACCCACAAGTGTACCAAAGTGAGTTACACTTGCCCCTGAAATGGCGTGTTGAAAATCGAAAATTTAGGTTTTCGAAAATTTTCACAGATCGATCCCATATTCCACCCACAAGTGTACCAAAGTGAGTTACACTTGCCCTGAAATGGCTGAAATGAAAATTTAGGTTTTCGTTTTCACAGTTCCCATATTCCACCCACAAGAAAATGAGTTACGCCCTGAAACGGCGTGTTGATTTAGGTTTTTCGAAAATTTTCACAGATCGATCCCATATTCCACCCACAAGTGTACCAAAGTGAGTTACACTTGCCCCTGAAATGGCGTGTTGAAAATCGAAAATTTAGGTTTTTCGAAAATTTTCACAGATCGATCCCATATTCCACCCACAAGTGTACCAAAGTGAGTTACACTTGCCCCTGAAATGGCGTGTTGAAAATCGAAAATTTAGGTTTTCGAAAATTTTCGCAGATCGATCCCATATTCCACCCAAAATTTTCAAGTGTACCAAAAGTGAGTTACACTTGCCCTGAAATGGCGTGTTGAAAATCGAAAATTTAGGTTTTCGAAAATTTTCACAGATCGATCCCATATTCCACCCACAAGTGTACCAAAGTGAGTTACACTTGCCCCTGAAATGGCGTGTTGAAAATCGAAAATTTAGGTTTTTCGAAAATTTTCACAGATCGATCCCATATTCCACCCACAAGTGTACCAAAGTGAGTTACACTTGCCCCTGAAATGGCGTGTTGAAAATCGAAAATTTAGGTTTGCCCTGAAACCGATCGATGAAAAGTGTTACACTTGAAAAAAATCGAAAATTTAGGTTTTCGAAAATTTTCACAGATCGATCCCATATTCCACCCACAAGTGTACCAAAGTGACCCCCTGAAACGGCGTGTTGAAAATCGAAGAGATCCCATATTCCACCCACAAGTGTACAAAGTGAGTTACTTGCCCTGAAATGGCGTGTTGAAAATCGAAAATTTAGGTTTTTCGAAAATGATCGATGTGAGTTACAAAAATGGCGTGTTGAAAATCGAAAATTTAGGTTTTTCGAAAATTTTCACAGATCGATCCCATATTCCACCCACAAGTGTACCAAAGTGAGTTACACTTGCCCCTGAAATGGCGTGTTGAAAATCGAAAATTTAGGTTTTTCGAAAATTTTCACAGATCGATCCCATATTCCACCCACAAGTGTACCAAAGTGAGTTACACTTGCCCCTGAAATGGCGTGTTGAAAATCGAAAATTTAGGTTTTTCGAAAATTTTCACAGATCGATCCCATATTCCACCCACAAGTGTACCAAAGTGAGTTACACTTGCCCTGAAATGGCGTTGAAAATCGAAAATTTAGGTTTTCGAAAATTTTCACAGATCGATCCCATATTCCACCCTGTAAAAGAGAGTTACTTGCCCCTGAAATGGCGTAAGTTGAAAATCGAAAATTTAGTTTTTCGAAAATTTTCACAGATCGATCCCATATTCCACCCAAAGTGTACCAAAGTGAGTTACACTTGCCCCTGAAATGGCGTGTTGAAAATCGAAAATTTAGGTTTTCGAAAATTTTCGCAGATCGATCCCATATTCCACCCACAAGTGTACCAAAGTGAGTTACACTTGCCCCTGAAATGGCGTGTTGAAAATCGAAAATTAGGTTTCGAAAATTTTCACAGATCGATCGAACCAAAGTGAGCTTGCCCCCTGAAAAAAATCGAAAATTTAGTTTTTCGAAAATTTTCACAGATCGATCCCATATTCCACCCACAAGTGTACCAAAGTGAGTTACACTTGCCCTGAAATGCGTTGAAAATCGAAAATTTAGGTTTTCGAAAATCGAAAATTTAAAATTAGGTTTTCGAAACGGCGTGTTGATTTTCACAGATCGATCCCATATTCCACTTACTGGCAAAAGTGAGTTAATTTTGCCCTGAAAATGGCGTGTTAAAATCGAAATTTAGGTTTTTCGAAAATTTTCACAGATCGATCCCATATTCCACCCACAAGTGTACCAAAGGGAATTCACACTCGCCCTGAAATGGCGTGTTGAAAATCGAAAATTTAGGTTTTTCGAAAATTTTCACAGATCGATCCCATATTCCACCCACAAGTGTACCAAAGTGAATTACACTTGCCCCTGAAATGGCGTGTTGAAAATCGAAAATTTAGGTTTTTCGAAAATTTTCACAGATCGATCCCATATTCCACCCACAAGTGTACCAAAGTGAATTACACTTGCCCCTGAAATGGCGTGTTGAAAATCGAAAATTTAGGTTTTTCGAAAATTTTCACAGATCGATCCCATATTCCACCCACAAGTGTACCAAAGTGAGTTACACTTGCCCTGAAACCTGCGTGGGGGGGTTGAAAATCGAAAATTTAGGTTTTTGAAAATTTCACAGATCGATCCCATATTCCACCCACAAGTGTACCAAAGTGAATTACACTTGCCCCGAAAATGGCGTGTTGAAAATCGAAAATTTAGGTTTTCGAAAATTTTCACAGATCGATCCCATATTCCACCCACAAGTGTACCATGTGAGTTACACTTGCCCCTGAAATGGCGTGTTGAAAATCGAAAATTTAGGCTTTTTCGAAAATTTTCACAGATCGATCCATATTCCACCCACAAGTGTACAAAAGTGAGTTACACTTGCCCCTTGTGAAACGGCGTGGTTGAAAATCGAAAAATTTAGGTTTTTCAAAAATTTTCACAGATCGATCCCATATTCCACCCACAAGTGTACCAAAGTGAGTTACACTTGCCCCTGAAATGGCGTGTTGAAAATCGGAAAAAATTTAGGTTTTTCGAAAATTTTCTACCAGATCGATCCTAATATTCCACCCACAAGTGTACCAAAGTGAGTTACACTTTGCCCCTGAAATGGCGTGTTGAAAATCGAAAATTTAGGTTTTCGAAAAATTTCACAGATCGATCCCCTATTCCACCCACAAGTGTACCCAATGTGAGTTACACTTGCCCTGAAATGGTGTGTTGAAAATCGAAAATTTAGTTTTTCGAAAATTTCACAGATCGATCCCATATTCCACCCACAAGTGTACCAAAGTGGAGTTACACTTGCCCTGAAATGGCAAAAGGAAAATCGAAAATTTAGGTTTTCGAAAATTTTCACAGATCGATCCCATATTCCACCCACAAGTGTACCAAAGTGAGTTACACTTGCCCTGAAACGGCGTGTTGAAAATCGAAAAATTTAGGTTTTTCTGAAAATTTTCACAGATCGATCCCATATTCCACCCACAAGTGTACCAAAGTGAGCACTTGCCCCCCGAAACGGCGTGTTGAAATCGAAAATTAAGCTGGAAAATTTTTCAGTAGATCGATCCCATATTCCACCCACAAGTGTACAAAGTTTGTTAAATTTGCCCTGAAATGCGGTTGAAAATCGAAAAATTTAGGTTTTCTTGAAAATTTTCACAGATCGATCCCATATTCCACCCACAAGTGTACCAAAGTGAGTTACACTTGCCCCTGAAATGGCGTGTTGAAAATCGAAAAATTTAGGTTTTTCGAAAATTTTCACAGGATCGATCCCATATTCCACCCACAAGTGTACCAAAGTGAGTTCATACTGCCCCTGGAAATGGCGTAGTTGAAAATCGAAAAATTTAGGTTTTCGAAAATTTTCACAGATCGATCCCATATTCCACCCACAAGTGTACTAAAGTGAGTTACACTTTGCCCTGAAACGGCGTGTTGAAAATCGAAAATTTAGGTTTTTCGGAACTTTCACAGATCGATCCCATATTCCACCGACAAGTGTACCAAAGTGAGTTACACTTCAATTTCTGAAATTTATGTGTTGAAAAATCGAAAATTTAGGTTTTCGAAAATTTCACAGATCGATCCTACATTCCACCCACAAGTGTACCACAGTGAGTTACACTTGCCCCCTGAAATCGGCGTGTTGAAAATCGAAAATTTAGGTTTTTCGAAATTTCACAGATCGATCCTGTATATTCCACCCACAAGTGTACTAAAGTGAGTTACACTTGCCCCTGAAATGGCGTGTTGAAAATCGAAATTTAGTTTTTCTAAATTTTCACAGATCGATCCCATATTCCACCCACAAGTGTACCAAAGTGAGTTAATTTGCCCTGAAACGGCGTGTTGAAAATCGAAAATTTAGGTTTTCGAAAATTCTCACAGATCGATCCCCATATTCCAACCCACAAGTGTACCAAAGTGAGTTACACTTGCCCCTGAAATGCGTGTTGAAAATCGAAATTTAGGTTTTTCGTACTACAGATCGATCCCATATTCCACCTACAAGTGTACCAAAAGTGAGTTACACTTGCCCCCCGAAATGGCGTGTTGAAATCGAAAATTTAGGTTTTTCGAAAATTTTCACAGATCGATCCCATATTCCACCTTTACAAGCGTACCAAAGTGAGTTACACTTGCCCTGAAACGGCGTGTTGAAAATCGAAATTTAGGTTTTCGAAAAATTTTCAGATCGATCCTATATTCCACCCACAAGTACCCCAAAGTGAGTTACACTTGCCCCTGAAACGGCGTGTTGAAAATCGAAAATTTATGTTTTTCGAAAATTCTCACAGATCGATCCTACATTCCACCCACAAGTGTACCCTAAAAGTGAGTTACACTTGCCCCTGAAATGGCGTGTTGAAAATCGAAAATTTAGGTTTTTCTGAAAATTTTCACAGATCGATCCCATATTCCACCCACAAGTGTACCAAAGTGGAGTTACACTTGCCCTGGAAATGGCGTGTTGAAAAAATCGAAAATTTAGGTTTTTCGAAAATTTTCGAATAGCTTTTCTGAAAAAAGGCTAAACACAGTCCCAAAAATTCGGGATTTAGGCTCAAAATTAAAAATGGTTGGCCAAAAAATGCGGTTTTTAGGCCCAAAAATGCTGTTTTTAGGCGCAAGATTGGCCCGAAAATGCGGTTTTTAGGCAAAAAAATGGGTTTCTTTTGGTTTAAATCGGCCCAAGAATGCGGTTTTTAGGGCCTAAAATGGGGTTTTTTAACGCGAAGTGGTCAAAAAATGTGATTTTGGCCCTTAATCGGCCCAAAAATGGGGTTTTTAGGCCCAAAAATGCGGCTTTTTTTAGCGCAAAATCTGCTCAAAAATGCGGTTTTCAGGCGCAAAAATTGGCCCAAAAAGGGAGTTTTTAGGCGCAAAATGGGCCAAAAAAAGTGGTTTTTAAGCCCAAAAATGCGGTTTTCAGACGCAAAATACGCCCAAAATTGCGGTTTTTAGGCCCAAATTGGGTTTTTTTGCGCATAATTGGCCCAAAATTGCGGTTTGTAGGTGCTAAATCGGCCTAAAAATGCTGTTTTCAGGCGCAAAATCTACCCAAAAATGCGGTTTTAGGGCACAAAGCAATCGGCCTAAAAATGCTGTTTTCAGGCGCAAAATCTACCCAAAAATGCGGTTTTAGGGCACAAAGTTAACTAAAAAATGCTGTTTTAGAGCACAAAGTTAACTAAAATATGCGGTTTTAGAGCATAAAGTTAACTAAAAAATGCGGTTTTTAGGCTCAAAAATTAGGTTATTAGGCACAAAAATACGGTTTTTTAGCTCAAAAATTAGTTTTTTAGTTGTAGAATGGGCTCGAAAATGCGGCTTTTAGGCCAAAAAATGCGGTTTGTAGGCGCTAAATCGGCCCAAAAATGCGGTTTTCAGGCCCAATAAAGCGGTTTTCACGAGCAAAATCCGCCCATAAATGCAGTTGTTTAGCACAAAATCGGCCCATAAATGTAGTTTTTAGGTTCAAAAATGCGCTTTTTAGGATCAAAATGGGCCCACTTTTAGTTTTTTTGAAAATTTTCTCAGATCGATCCCATATTCCACCCACAAGTGTACCAAAGTGAGTTACTCTTGCCCTGTTAACAGCGGGTTGCAAATCTAAAATTGCCCCAATAATGCGGGTTTTAGTCTCAAAATTAGCCCAAAAATGCGGTTTTATACGCAAAATCGGCTGAAAAAAGCGGTTTATAGGTGCAAAATGGGTCAAAAAATGTGATTTTCAGGCGGAAAATCTACTCTAAAATGCAGTTCTCGGCTCAAAATTGACCCAAAAATACGGTTTTCTGGCGCAAATCGGCCCAAAAATGAGGTTTTTAGGTGCAAAATGGGGCCAAAAATTGCGTTCTCAGGCGCAAAATCCGCCCAAAAATGCGGTTTTTAAGACCAAAATGGGCCCATTTTTAGGTTTTTCGAAAATTGTTTCAGATCGATCCCATATTCCACCCACAAGGGTACGAAAGCTAATTACACATTCCCCTGAAATGGCGGGTTGAAAATCTAAAATTGGCCCGAAAATAACTAGAGTATTTTTCGTATTTGTAATCATTGCTTAGACATTGTTTTCAATAATTCTAATATGATTTTAGTATGTAATAATTTATGTGCAAAGAGGAAATTTAGGTAACATTGTCCTAGATGTGAAATATTAAAGTAAATATCGCCGTAAATCTCGATTATTTTTCTTTTTTCTTTTGGAAAAAAACTAATTCTCCGGAGGTTTATCGCCCTTTCAAAGCTGCAGTCAAATCTTAATATGCAGTGGACATACCGTCCTTTTGAATTATTAAATTTCATTACGCGGAAAGAAACCTCTCGTATAAACGTGTCGGTTCTTTCGACTTTTGGGTGCATGTTTTCATTGCACGGATTAATTTCTTGTAGTGTTACTCTAAACACGGTATTATGCGATAGCTGTGGCAGTTTCCAGCTTCATATTTCCATATAAAAAGTATTTTTATTTATATATTTACTAGGCCACTGTGCATGCTCTAACATAGTTCTGTGGGCTGCAGAAGATCATTTGGACACCAGTTATTGGATTGTATTAAGAAATAAATGTCCTTATACGTTGTTCTATAATAAATAATCTTCGCAGAAATGTATCATACCTCTTTATCATTAACAAATGGGGTAGCTATATTATATTAATTATTGGATACTAATGAATACACATTAGAGGATAGCACTACGACGGACGACAGCTGTTTTAAATCAATGTTAAAAAAGAGAAATGAAATTATTTTTTTCTTAGGCAGTAGAATATCCTTAATTGAAATATAATTACGATTCCCGCTAACTGGCGATATTTATTTTAGTCACGCAGTAAAAGAAGCTTAGTCAGGCCGGCTAAAGAAGCGACAGTTGAAAAGGCCAGAATTAATGAAATCCTTGGCGTCATCCAAACTAGGATCTCTCGCTCAATTTGTTCCTTTCTTTTATAATATTATTCGAATTTTAATTTTGCCAACTGGTATAATTTATACAAACAA